>CM021102.1:762894705-763229264 GCA_007115665.2 Sequoiadendron giganteum
GAGAGAGAGAGAGAGAGAGAGAGAAGTGATTGAGTGAGAGACTTGAGAGAGATATAGGTGGAGAGAGAGAGAGGGAAAGAGATAATATTTAAATATTTTATATACTGGTAATATATATATATTTAAATATTTATAGATTAACTAAAATATTGAAATAATATTTAAATATTATACATTTAATAATATATTATATATTAAATACATAATTCGGTAAGAGATTATCATAAATTGTATATTAAATATATTACATTATAAACTTTATTGGATATTATATATATTAAATTATTAACTTTATTGTATATTATATATATTAAATTATAAAATTTATTGCATTTTTAAATCATATATTAAACATTGTATAATTTTTTGAAAACTCATATCTAAAACATATCATATATTGAATTCAAATCGGATATCGGATATCCGATATGCTGACACAAAATTGAATGCCTAGGGATTAGGCTCGGTATTAGGCTCGGGATTTGGTTCGGACCTGCCAATCCTAACAAGTCAACATGTAAAATGTGTTTAACAACTTACCTTGCTTTTCCAGACTTCGCCCATGTGGATGACAACTTTTATTTTACCCAAAATTGATGAAACGAAAAGGGTTTGTAAAGGACCTTCTCAAATTTCTACCAATATAAATTATATTTGACTTAGAATCTAATAAATAATTATTATTTATTTTTTATTAGAATTACGACTAAAGTCCTGATTGATAGTCTGATAGAAAAACATATATAACTTTCAAATGGTATCACATTTTTTGAATCCAAAACATGTGTCACATTCTATGCTTGGCACACTATAGGATTAAAAAAAAAATGAATTTCATGAAGTTTTGACCAAGTTAAAGTGGTCAGACATACGAGTTTTTATATTTTTTAAAAGTTGTAATTAAAAATTAATAATTAATTATTTATTTGAAAAAAAATTACAAAAAAAAAATGCATCACATCCGGACATGAGTCCTCTACTTATATCTCAAATGTTATAAAAAAATATTATCATTTTATTATGGTTAGGGTGGTCAGATAGACACCTACTTCTTATTTTTTCCCTAAAACTTTAGTACTACTGCATTGAAATTTCAAATTTTCACCAAATATTTTTTTTTTTACAAAACTTAACCTAGTAGTTTAGAAAATAAATTCAATTTGCCAAAGATTCTATTCTTACATATTTTTTAAATAATATAGATAACTTATTCAAATTTTTATGTCAAGTTGCCCAACTCTGATTTTCAGAATTTTCATTGCCACTTAAGGGCCTATTTTTTCCATGATGATCCTGCACATACCCATATAATATAATAATATAATATTACATATTATATAATATGTAATATTATAATATATATTATATGGGTATGTGTATGCAAATTGTATTATATAATATCATATTATATTATATATATTATATCAAGTAATATAATATATTATAATACAACCCACTCTCTCAATTTGAAATATATATTTTAATTATCCATTTTAATATCATATTGTCTAATTTTTATTTGTGTGATTAATTATTTAGTTGTGTTTATTTGTGTGACTAATTATTTAGCCATTTTTATTTGTGACTAATTATTTAGTTGTGTTTTTTTACCTCACAATCAAATTAGTCACTTATGATGATCAAATTAGTCATTTATAGTTGTAATACAAAAAAATGAGTAAAATTTAGTCATCTTTAGTTGTTGTGATTAAAATTTTTAGTCATGTAGTCATTTATTTGCCAAATTCTACTAGTGTTATTTTAATTAAATATTAGGATGTTGGCCCATACCACATATATTTGATTGTGCACTCACTTCATAGCATACAGATGGACATCATCATGCCCTCATTAAGTTTCTATCCACCTATAAACCTATGCTTAGTTGTCATAAACCTCAAGCTCTATCACTGTTGGTTCATTTATTTCACATATAAAAACATGCTTAGTTGCCATTTATACATCATTTATCATGGTGACATAAATTCAATTCAAATTAGGCACTTGATAAGGTGATCTCATCACCTTATATTAGTCCACATGATTTAATGAAATAACTTGCATAATAGAATATATAATATGAAATATGCTGCAAATAATTGATAATAGATAAGAATAACAAACCACTTCGAGGGGGAAAACCTTCAAATATCTCCAATGAGAACATAATTAATAATTTGATGAACAAATAAGGCTCAACACCTCATATATATACCCTACTTATTCTTAGGATATCACCTAGGCCAACTTCGATAACCATATATAAGCCTTAGGCCAATCTAACTTAATTAAGAGTTAAGATAGCCACAAGATGATTATTCATAACCCTATGTACTCTAATATTAAGGGTGTAGAATCCCCCCTTATTCAAAGAAGAATTGTCCTCAATGCTAATCAAGTGTGGATGCTTCCAAATGAACTCCTTCTCTTCCCATGTGGCATATTCAACTCGTAAAATCTTCCATTGGATGAGATATTGAGTGAATGTTCTAGTCCTTAGTTTACTTGTGTTTTTTTGAAAAATAAACTTTGGGTCGAATATGATTCTCCCTTCTTTAAATTAAGCTTGGATAATATTTCCTAAGCAGGGATATTATGCCTGATTATGTTCTTCAAACAAGAAACAAGAAAAATTGGATGTATCTTTGTTCTTGGCAATAATGCAAGCTTGTAGGCAAAACTACCTATATTTTGCATAATTTGGTATGGCCCATAATATTTTTGGGTTAACTTGTTGTTCTTTGTCTGTTGCTTCAGTTACATTTACAAGTGTAAGCTTGCAATCTCAAGAAAACCCAATCCCCAACTTCACAACTTCTTTCATTATGGTGTTGGTTTGCCTATTGCCCCATTCAATTTTGTGTCATGGCTAGATTCTCTTTTAGTCATAGAATTACATGTTGATGATGAAACATGCAGTCCTCCATAATGTGAAATCTTGGTGGCACCTTCAATGAGAACACGATTCACAATATGATGAACAAATAAGACTCACCACCTCTTATATATACCTTACTTATGACTAGGATATCACTCAGTATGACTTAGACAGCAACATATAGGCCTTAGGTTGACCTAACTAACTAAACAAAAATATAATAATGATAGTATGACTTAATTAAGAGTTAAGATAGCCATAAGACAACTATTCACAATGTTATGTACTCTAATATTAAGGGTATATCACATGACGTCAATGATTTTGTCCATATCAATACATTGAATTCACTTGTAGCCACACCATATTCACATTGTACTTCCTTGATAATCATGTAAGCACATGTGAACACTAATAATGATAGCATGTATTGGTCCAAAATACCAATACAAATTATTGGAACCTAACATGTGTATAAATTATAAACTATCACATACAATCCCATGCTAATACAATGCTAAGTAGATAAACTTTATACTAGATAAGACACCCAGTTTGAATTATTATAAGAAATGATACAATTATGGACATAATATACTACATTGTGCACAAAAGGGGTTGCATAAATTTTTCATCACATATTTTGTTTAATTGGTGACACAAAATAGAAATAAAAATGGGCTTTGACACACTCAAAACTTGCACAAGTTGTACAATCATCAACATGTATCGAATAACTAAGTGTTTTCTTGATTTTTGACACTCTTATTACACTCATGAGCACCTAGGACAACCAAATTGTTCTAAACTAATTATTAACACTATTAAAATCACACTTATAACATGCTAGTGACTAAGACAGGGGGATCCACCAATGATGATTATATCCTAGTATGATTAATGATATATAATATGCACCTATGGAGAAGGACAATCAAGATAATTCGAGGAAATGGATTGATATTTGGTGAGACTATTCTATGTTTTACTTTATTTACTTTTTTAGTTTGTTTACCTCGTTCTTTGTTGTTTGATTTATATTTATTCATGTTAGATTAGATTTAACCATCTTATCGTGCAACATTCATTTTATCTGTCACATTTTAATCAAGCTCAAAGAAGCTAAATTGGCTACATGAATATTCACTTTAGCCTATTATTTGATGATTTGTAGTCCCATGATCTCATGATACCACATAGAGCTAAGGGGGACACTATAATGTTCCACACAAAATAAAATGTAGCCAACAGTCCACATGTGCAAAAACAATGGAAAAGAGATAAGGATCATTTTAATTTTACCATCAACATGTATAGATCAATTATGTATCACAAATATATTTCCATACAATATTGAGCACTAGGTGTTGCATGGACCGTGGATCATATTTTTTAGTCATCACTTGGTATAATATTGGAGAAGCAACAAAATCAAGAATTAAATAAGGTTACATAAACTACATAATGTGGTAACTGAACATTAAGATAAATGGATTTTAGTCAGCCCATAAGCACATAGTAGATAAAATACAACTTGGCCCTATCATTGAATGACATGGAGACTAACCAACCAATGGTGTAATAAGAAAAGTTAATTTCTCATTGACATAAATAGAGATGCATGGGCATGCTATGTAACACTTTAATGACATCACAACCCATTAATTGAGTAAATAAATGAAGGGGTTCATAGGAAATGATATGCCGCATGTTAATTAAGGAACACTAGTAGGAGCCATATAACCTTGAAAATCCTTGATAATTGTGGGGATTCTTTAATTAAAATTTGATGAATGGTTCTTAGACCCCCTATAATATATAAACCCTACAAAACATGTAAATATTGAGCTCCGTCATTTATAAGAAATGCGACCCTACATCTAGCATCATATGATCACTGATGAGTGCTCAATTTTGAATCTTTTGACACTGGAAGATCAAATATCAACTTCTAAGTATACATCATCATATTGATATCTTCAAATATCATATAATTAAATGATCATATAAGCCACCATTAAAGAACAAAAAAAACTCAAATCGAAGAACAAGGTGATAAAATTAATATAAGGGAAATAATTTAGAAGATTAATTGAATATTCAATGGAGCCTATTGAATTAAAATTTATTAATTGATTATCAATGGTGGGAAAATAGAGATCGAAAGAAAACACAAGAAAGTATAGAAATTTTTATAATTTGGGCACTTTCCAAAATTAGCTTTGGTAGGGGATGTGCACCCATTTCATTGTGTAATGTGAATCCAAAATTCATCTCCAAGGTTTATAAAAAAAGGCAGAGGAGGAAACAAAATAGGGTACTAAAAAAATAAAAATCTTAATATATATAAGTTATATATAGACATACAATAACCAAAAACACACCACAAATACATTAAGCTAGGAAAGCTTACATACACCTAAAATACAATACATATTGATGAAACTTAATACTCACTGAGACTACACAATTCAAAAAATAATATAAAAGTAAAACCATATAAAAGTAACTTTAAAATAATACTTTCTTGGATCAAATACTCATAATATAATAATTATTCAATCAAGAAGTAAAATGCATATGCCCACTAGATCCCTATTATATTAATTATATGGTTCAAGAAAATAAACTATGTATTCCTTTTGAATCCTAGGAATTATAGAAAATAACATATGTATGCCCGCGCAACTTTTTCTCACACATAATAAAATTAAAAACATTATAATCCAATGCATCATCATCATCCCAATAACTAACCATGACAAGTAAAGTAAGATTAAAATTGAAAGCTTCATATCACATCATTTAAAATAGTTTAGCCAATGGCAACCTTGATCTATATATACTATTTCCTCTACCATGACAAACATAAAATTATCATATTAAAAGTTACACCATTAAAGAAAACAACCTTACACTAAACATTAAAATGTTGTGAACCTAGCAAATCCTTCACCGATTATCTTAGTTTAAATCCAATATGAAGCAAACATACTTTGGTGTAGCATTACAATTTTCCATATCAAGATAAGGGATTTTATTAAAATAAAAAGGCATCAAATGTCATTGGGTCTAGACCACTTTCTATAAATTCATGAAATATAAGGGTTATACTCTTATATCCATTTACACATCTACAAACACTTGGATTAGGATTACATTCATAGTCTTAATTAAAATCATTATGATAAAATTTATAATTTGGAGGCACCTCATATAAAGAATTTAATTCTTCAAATTTCTATTCTTTTTTACTATACTCACTCTAACTTTGAAAATCACTACCATTATTAGGCCTATTGACATTCTCATCCTCTTCCCTCTTAATTTTTAATATATTACACATGGGGGAGTTGTCAAGTTTCACACCAAAAGAGTAAATCATCAGATGCATTTTCTTGATGTTCAACATCCACAACCTAAAGAACAAACTTTTTAACAAAAAATGCATCTTCCTCCACTTTTCTTTCTGCAACACCAAATGCTTGCTGCATAGTGAAGATGAGTAATACTCTCTACATGCATCAACATCAATAAATACACCCTCATGCTAATCATCAAAGTTACTTGAATCATCAATATATGAAGATATTATATTAGAAATTATTGATGCTATTTTAATATTTTCAATAATGCCATCACATTGATAAGCCTAATGATGACCTATAGGATTTAGCTCTTTAAGTAGCACAACTAACTCAAATTTAAGTGCATAAAAAATAAATCCTTACACACTTATGTTCTTCATCCATCTTTTTCATAGGAATATTTATAAGAATATTTAGAACAAAAAATAAAACCTATCATTAAACATACTGATAAAATCATTTTCACTCCTTTTAATATTGACAAACCTTTGGATCAATAAATCAAAATCTACCTTAACCTTGAACTTCCTACTAGATACTAAAATTAACCTGTCCTAAGAATAAAAAAATGGCTAGGAAAATTATTTGACCACTCCCTTGTATGACCAACTAAATATTTGACAAAAAATCTAAGCTAGATAGCCTCATGTTGTATACAAAAATAATCCATTAGTCCTAAAAAATATCTAGACATACAAGCAACCTTACGTAACATCATGCCCACCAAATTTGGGAAAAAATACTATGATAATTTTTTGGAATGGGATTTAGGCAACTAGACATCCATGATAAATTGAGTTTCTCATATTCGAAATAAAGGGTTATCTTGGGAGGATTAGTCTTTTTGACCTAGGTGATGACAAGTTGAACTTTATGGTGTAAAAGATTAACTTCCAAGAAATTCATTTGCAAAATGAGTTCATTAAGTTCCTAAGTGGACACAACTGACACATGATTGGATGACAAGAAGAACCACGACATTCAATACAATGAGACAAAACTTGACTTGGATATTTATAATCTTCATATTCTTTATAGTAACATCGGTTGAGAGAATGATATGAGTTATAAGACTTGTAATGGCCACCATGATCATCATGCCACGAGTCCATGCCTAAATAATTTTACAACATGAACTAAGGACATGCTTTCTCTTATGTTCATAACTTGAAAGAAAACATAGAGACACAACTTATTTGTAGGGCATGATATTTTTCACCTCGTAACTCACCTTTTCATTGAGATATGCCTAGGTAAGTTGTGGCCAAGACTTTATTATAATAACAAAATAGTCATGAAACTAGGCATTATGGCCACCTCACACTTGAGGAAGAACTAAACAAAAAGACATCACATAAGCTAGGCAAAATAGGTTGCAAATTGTAGGAATTAGTGAGGCCAATTTTGTGAGTTATAGGATAACTTTTTGTATAGGAAATAAGCTCCAAATTTGTGGAGGTTATTTCTATAGGCAAAATTTGACTGAAGAAGACATGCATTAAATTTTTAAAATTAGATATCTTTATCATATATCATTAGAAAAATATAGAACATAGACTAATCATCTGTTAACATCTTTTCCAATATTTCTTCCTCGTTACGATCCATTAAATATATTTTAAAGTAGTTAAACTTTTACAATTATATATATTTATAACAACAATTAACTGAAACACTAATTAACATAAATCAATAAGTTCATTGCTTGTTTTTAGTTCACATAAATATTTAATTAACGTAGATTGTTCTTTTTTCTGAAGGTTACTATTTCCTAAAATCTCATTGAAAATACAAAACTTTCCCGTCCACTACCAAAGACACCAATCAAAAGAAACTCAGATTGAAAAAATTGCATATCAAACCAGTGTAATTTCTCGGCCTCCTTATTGTTTTCTGATACCCCTCAAGACATCTCGCCAATCATCTATTTCACTTACAAATCTTCCTTCTCGTGGTTCCCAAAAATCATTTTAGAGCTCTGCTCAATCTAAAATATTTACCCACTCTAAAATTATAAAAGTTTTATCATACTTCTTATAGCAATACATCTCTTTATATCTTAAGTTTCAATAGGCTCTGAAATTATGTTTGAAAGCTAGGTAGTGAAGAATCTTGGACTGGATCTTTGCGGGTAACATACACAGCCTGATAAATATGGTACTTGAGTTCTTGGGCACCAAGTTGTTTCCAATATGGTAGGGCAGGGTTCGACTCTGGATGTTCTGCCAAAAAAGATGCAGATTCAATGCTGTCCCATACTCCTATACCGATTATCTGCTTCCCATCCATGGAGTCATAGAATGAGCAGGAAGATATGCCTTTGAAACGGTTGAAATAGGCTCTAAGAATGGCGAGGCAGGAGTAAGAGAGTGTGTCCTGTGTCTTCCAGCTGCAATATATTGTACGTATACTCACTATGTCTCCCAGGGAGAGCTCTGCAAAGGGAAGGCCTTTGCTTGTTTGCTGGGAAGTTAAGTGGAACCAGCCTGAGTCAACTATTCTCACTGCACATTTTAGTCCCTTGGTGAAGGTAGCAGCCTGCATGAACCCAACAACATTTTCACATCTTTATAATCTTACCAATATATAATAATATAACCATATCAATATATAACTGCTATAAATATCCTTAAACAATAATTGTTTAACATATACCTGAGGTAAATTTACTGCTGCTGATTTGTGTACATCTCTTGCTTCAACCACTTTCTGTACTGCAAAAACTGCGGTCTGAATAAATAAAATGTACAATTAGACAAAAAGATTTGAAAAATCGTCAAGTAAATTAAAGACATTAGATTTTCACAATTCATAATATTAAATGCATATAATTTTTAGATTTGAATCTGTAAAAAAACATTGATACAAAATAAATTTTACACAATCAAATCTAAAAACTTCATATATTGAACAACTAAATTGCAGGTTAGAAATATTCATACCCATGAACGGTGTAGGCACTTGAGAATGGCCACGTTGATATTGCTGCTTTTCTCAATCTCAGCTGCCACTTTGATCACATGGTCAATCGCACTGTCCATGTCACACCCCTCCTCAGGGGTGAATATGGCAAATGAAACCCTCACACTGTCACTGTGGCTCAGTTTTTTATTCTCTGCTGTTTGACATGAAATTGCTGCCGATATTGTGGTGGTCAAATGTAGAATGGTGTAATGCTTATAACGAGATGCCTGGCGAGGCAGGATGATAAACTTGACAACCCAGAATTTTACTTTTGACTACATTGAATTAATGAATGTAACGCAATCAGTCATTTTATTCATCTCCCACACGTGTGCAGACAACCACAGCCGCACGTTTGGTTCAATAGTTTTTCATCGGGAAACCATTTCTATTGAATGGCGACCAATGAAAACAAAGAGATTCTAATAACTGGTCAAATTTGACAACGACAACATAGTTTGCGCTACTTATTTTCATAAACTGTAGCAAATCCCATGGAGAAGTTACTTGAGCAGCAAGGTAATATGGTGAAGTAAGCAATGGTAAAAAATTAGGAGGCGACTGACATCTGTCACCTTGCATGCATTTAGACAAAGCGTTTAAGCTTGGAAAGGAGGGTAGCATTATCTTATATAGGTTATATTATTATTATATATTATATTCTAGAATACAAATTATTAAATATAAATATAAATTTATTATAATTAATATATTTTTATATAGAACAAATTAATTTAATATATAAAAAATATGATAATTTAATTGATCTTTGGAGAGATTAGGAAAAAGAAAGAGATAGAGGGGGAGACAATTCTATATAGAGAGGTATATATACTAGCAGTTGCTCCTAAAGGAGGTTGAAGGATTATGTCAATAGAAAACTATATGTATATTAATATGTTAGAAAGTATGTGTTTCTACATGGATGTGCTTCAAATTCTAGTTGCATGTTTCTAGATTAAAAAATTAATAATAAGTGCTAAATAATGGAATGAAATAAATTTAGACAAATCTAGATTTTTTCTTTAAAGAAATTAAGTATTATCTGATTATGAAATATTTGCATACAGATTTGAAACATAAACCAATGCAAATGAAAAAAGAAAGTTGCCATCAAATTGATAAAAAAATACTGCAAATGAAAATAGAATGTTCCCCATCCAATTATCAAATCAATTTATCTAGATTTTACGTGATAAGTGAGATTTTGGAGGCTTTTACCTAATATTTTAGAGGATTTTACCATTAAACATCAATTGGTTTACCATTAAATGGCAGTTGAAACTTGTTTTCTAGTGACTCAATGATGGTTTCGAGGTGTGAGACTTGTTTCATACTCAAATCTCACACTATATGTATCCTATTAGCTAATAAAGGGAGAAAATCAAAAGATATAGAATGAAAGAAAGAGACAAATTTAGAGTGAGAGAGAGAGATGGAGAAAAATATTGAAAGAGAGTAATAGACAAAGAGAGATAGAGCATGAGAGGGAGAAATATAAGAGATACAAAGGGAAATAGAGAGAGAAAAGAGTAAGTAACTTTTGATTCATTGTTTCATGTCAACAATCAAAGGATGTCACGTGTCAGGTTGGAGAGTTATGCTCAAGGTAGCATGTCATTTGATTAAAGATATGATAATTCATGTCATTTGATTAAGGATATGATAATTCACCTTTAAGACCTCTTCAATGTACCCATTGCACACTTAAGGAGACAAACATATAGAGAGATAAAGAGGGAATGAGAAAGGAAGAGAAAAGGAAGAGGGAGATAGAGATACCATATAATTAAGTGGAGAGAGAGAAAAAGAGAAAGAGAGCAAGAGAGGGAAAAAATGAGACAAAGGAAGAGAAAGAGATGAAGATAGATAAAGAGAGAGGAACAAAGATATAAATAAAGGGATAAAAAGAGGGATAGGGAGAAAAAAAGAGAAAAGAGAGAAACAAAGATAGAGATAGAGATAGAGATAGAGATAGAGATAAAGATAGAGAGAGAAGACATAAATAGAAATAGAGAAATAAAGAGGGAGACAAAGAGAGATAGATATATAGAGATAGATAGGTAGAGATATATGGGAATAAAGAGGGACACAAAAAGAGGTAGAGATAGTGAGGGAGATGGAGAAAAATAAATAAAGGAAAAGAGAAATAGAGAAGAGGAGAGAGACATAGAGATAAAGACACATAAAGAGACAAGGATATCGAATTAAATAGAGGGAAGAAAAGATATATGTATAGAGAGAGGGAGATAATGAGAAACATATAAATAGAAAGGGATACAAAGATATAGAGAGAGGTAGAGAGATAGAGAGATAAAGATGAATAGATAGAGATATAGGGAGGCTGATTAATATATCTCTACCTATCACTCTCTATATCTCCCACTATCTATTTTAGAGGTTTTATTTCAATCATGTTTAGATCCTTATAAGTGGATGCATAGTTTATTTGAATATATCACTTCTCCATTTAGACCTTTGTTGCACAAACAACATCATTTTCTAAATGGCCTACCAATTAACCTCATGTGCTGCATAAATGTATGCAAAAAATAGACCAAAATTTATCCTAATTGACCTTCCACACTTCTTCGGTGTATCCATTGCACACTAAGGTGTGAATGCTAGTTTTATTCTCTAGTAGTCTATAAGATTAAAAAAAGGGGGCATATAGTTGCATCTCTATAGGTGCATTTTTTGTTTTCTTTATTATCATTCTCTTAAATATAATTTTAAAAAAATGTTTAATAGTAGTAAGTTTGATAGCTTGAAGGTCAACCCTTCATTCTAAAACATGTACTATTTTAGGTTTCACATCCTTTCATGGTTCAACATTATAATTTATGTAATATTTTTAACAAATTAAAAAAATTAATAGATAAACTATTGGGTGATCCCACCATACTGGTTTACAATTTTTGGCCAAACTAGACACTGAAATAATTTTTTCTAACTAAATCTTCACTTTCGGGCAGCTATAGTGGCTAAACTGTGAGGAATTTGAAGACGATGCAAACTAGTGATTTGTGAAATTTTGTGTGTAGATTCTAAATATATGTTTTTCAAAAAAATTGGAATTATATTGCACTTCTTTTTCCATCTCCTTCGAAAATTAGTTTTTTCAGTAAACACCATTTTTAAGGAGTGACACTCACCGTATACAACATTTGTTTTTTCCATGAAGGATAAAATTCTATTTTTTTTTGAATTTATATTTGTAACTACAATATCTAGTGCTTCCAATTGGTTTCCTAGTGTTTTATTGAATATAATTTTTCCTTAATTAAGTTTCAAAGTCAAACCAATTACAATTCAGACATAGGCAGACCATATACAACGTAACTTTTTATGTATGTATCAAAATTCTTTTTTTTTTTGGATCAAGGACTTCAATATCTATTGCACTCATATTTTTCAATTTTTTTTAATAATCTGCTATTTTTCCACATGTGCAGATCATAGAGCTTGATTTTTGGTGAAAAACCTATGTTGAATAAAACTAAAAGAACAAATACATAATAAAACCAAAAAATATTAAAATTATATTTATTGGATAGCTTGTTCTGAGGACTACCATCATCTAGTTGGGTCTGTGAAGTCTCTATTTTCATCCTCAACACGAGCTTCGAAGGGAAAAATTCTGGAGGTTTTTTGGTGCCAGAGGGGGAGAAGGGGGGAAAAGGGGGGTTCGAGTGAACCATGGGGATTCGCTCAAACCAGGGTTTGAGCAAACCCCTTTCTACAACCATTTTCTTTGCTTGTTTTGTCAGGAAATGTGGGACCCAACATTTAATGGGTTCACTCAAAGGGGGGTTCTAACAAACCCCTTTGGGTTTGCTTGAAGCAAAAGTTCGTTCGAACCCCCAAAAACCAATTTTTTTTGCATGGGGTCATTTTTTGCATGGGATCATTTTTTGCGACTTTTCTTTCCTCATTGGAATTGTTAACGACTTTTGTGGGTTTACCCTATTGACACTTGTAGAGTACAAGGAGACTCACGTGTAAGAAAGAAAAAATAAAATTCTTTGATCCATAAAAGAGAATGTATTAATAATGAAAATTTACATAAATGGTCAGTCATGGCCATCATGCAATTATTGCATCTACAAACAATCCATCAGCCTCACAACCTACAAATATCAGACCCCACTAACACCAAGAAAATATATTCTACTAGTAAGGATAGCAACATAAAAGCAATTTACATTGTTGAATGGTCAAGGCCCAAATTTGGTGTGAGACTGTAGGAGCATTTTTCTACTAACATCTATGCATTTGTTGGAATTCTTTTTCTTTTTCGGCACTATGTTCCATGTATTAGCACCGTATCCCTCACTAGAACCCTTTAAATGATGAGGCACAAAGATTGAAAAGAAGTGTTAACCACCCATGGAGAATGGCAGTTTGCGACAAGGTTCGAAGAGTCTAAAGGATTTGATATTTTTGTGTCATTGTATTGTGGAGGAGAGGCCTTATTAATTGAAAAATTGCAAGAAGTCATTAAAGGGGAGGGAGAAACCTTTCTAGGGGGTTTCATAGCTAGGGAAGTGTGAGACTCTACCTTCATGGGAGCCTCTGCCTTTTTTGAAGCATCTTCAATAATTGGAGAAATAAGTTGGTGATAGGGTTTAGCCCCAACCCACCAAGTGCCCCTCCTCTTGGGTTTTTTAGAGATTTTACTGCACTTTGATGCACTGTGTCCAATGTAGTAACAACTTCGACATTTGAATGGTATTCCTTCATAATATACCTATTGTTTATAAACTTTAAATTGCTGGATTTGATTTCTATTTTTGAAGGTAAAGGTTTGGAAAGATCCATTTCAACCAATATGTGCGCAAAGGTGAAAGGTGATTGAACTTTGAAAGAAGATTTAGAATTTGAAGATATAGGCCCCCCAAAAAAATTACCTATGAAATTCGAAATTGTCGACAAGCAAGATCAACCCCAAAAATACAGTGGAAGGTTGGGTAGACACACCCAAATTGGAGCAACAATCAATAATTTAGAGAAGGTGTTACACCCCGTTGTGTTATTACCTATTTTCTTTTACCTTTGTGGGTCAAAATGCTTTAATATATATGTTTACATGATTATGTTTTGTATATGAATCTTGATTGAAATATGATGAATGAATGTTTAATTTAAGTCACTATTTTATAATGTTTTGAAGATAAAATATATGATGCATGTGAATGTATTGTTATCGGCTAACTATTGTTATGATGTACTAAGCTAGATGCAAGAACAAGTTCAAACCTCCAAAAGAGAGGGGGAGTATCACTTGGGAGAGGAGCTTGGTGTGGTAACCCTTAATAAGCCTAATTGAGCATACACATACTCACTTCCTAGTTGGTCTAGTCGATTAAGATAGTTCAAGAAATGGTAAGTAACCTTCAATCTTGTTTGTGCACGATTTGTAAGCGGTTAAGATTTTGTTCTATGGATGTTCTTGAGTAGGGTTATGTGATTAAGTATTTATGCTAAGTGGAAGTTCTTCTTCGTCATGTATTAATATTTAAACGTTAATTGATGAAGTATATACATATAATATATATATGTATATGAGTAAAAGCACAAACCTATGTCACACTTTATAAAGGAATCAACTAGTTTGACAAAAAAACATTAAACTTCGACCACATAAAAGTGGTCTTTATGTTTTGAATTTCAAAATGATGTAAAATAATGAAATGTAGAACTTTTGATGAAGTTTATTCATGTAATTTTTCTTATTTAAAAAAAAATATTTTCATTATTATATTTATCAATTTAAGAACATATTTTGGAATGCTGAAAATTTTAGAAAAAGTGACATTCATGGGATGTCAAGAAACAAATTGAAATAAACTTCATTTTTCCCCGATTTTTTTTTCTCCGAATAGGTAACTTCAATATCTAGTGCATGATTTTTAAAAAAAAATTTGATGTATATTTTTCTTGTTGGTGGAACCCAAGATCACCATCTCCAGAAATAACCTTCATGAAGAAAGAGAGAAGCATACAACTATTTCACCAAATAAGGAGTGAAATAAATGAGATGAATAATCTACATATGGTACAAGCTTTTAAAGCCATGAGAAAAGTGTTGAGTGGGAAAACTACCCACATAGGAAAAACCACCCAGGAGAAACTAAATAAAAAACTAATAAATTAATCTTCCTAAGTAAACTTAAGCTTAAATATGCTATTTACTCCAAAATCCCCCCTTAAGTGCAACTTAGGGAGAATGCAAATGCAAATATGACGATGCAGTATGGGTCCTGACCACACAACCATGTTAGGTACCCATTTACAATGAAAAAAATAAATCTCTCGCAACCGGAGAAAAGGAGAAAAACCTTGTGGGAAAAAGCCCCTCTCCAAAAGAGAGAAAAGAAAAACAAAAATGATGCATGGATGGAGGACTCAATCACACCCTCGAAAGACTACATACATCAGATATATACAATCAATGGACCACCCATAAGAGGGAAATAGAGAGGCTATATAGCCCCTCACAATGTGTAATCACCTGCAAATATGGTAAGTGCTTGAAGACAATTCATGATCCAGTGTTGACAAACAACTTGTCTCTCTTTCAAAAGAAACAAAACCAAATACAAATGCAGGTATGCTTCCCATTCCAGATAGGAATTTAAAGAAAGAAGCATGAAAATGTATGATGGTGTCTTTGAAATCTTCTCATGTGTTGCGAAGACCTTGGAAAATGATGCCACAAACCAATCAGGAACATGCCCAATCACATCAAAAGGTGACATACAAGGTACCACTAGAAACTGATCTTGAACACTCTCCAGAGATTGAGATGGAGTGACAATAGTTGTACCACAACTATCATCAAATAGGAGAGATATACCCTCAAATGTGTCTTCCAAGTCAGAAATGTAAGATTCCACGGACAATGAACCAATGCCTGAAAAATAAGAATCCCAATCAGGAAGACAATGAGATACTAGTTATGATGAATCACTGGATGTGCTCAATGAATCATCAACACAAAATGAATGGTCCTGCATAATAGGAATGATAGGAGTCTCAATCAATGACTCTGCACAATGAATCATTGAAGGCGAAGGTACATCAACTATCTTTGATGGAGAAGAAGGAGCATCTAAATAACCCTCGTCATCCTCATGTGAAGACTCAAAGTATTCCAAAAATTCAAACTCCTGCATAGTAACATGATCATAGGGTATCCTGTCTAAAAAATGAAGAGACACAAGACAATTTGAAACAAGATCATCTGGGAATGGCTAAGTATCAGGATCTCCATGTATTTCCCAGATTTTAATCCAAATAATATATGGACACTCAAAATAACCAATAGCATCCAAAGTGGCATCATCAATATGCATTGTAATAACTCCTAGTCCACATAATCCCTTTTACAATTCCATGCAACTTTCTTACTATCAATACCAAGAGGGGGAACAAGATTATACAAATATGGCAACAAATGAAGCCATCAGAGATGTTCTATGATACCATCTCTCCATTGGTTATAATTTCCCCTTTTCAATATAATCACAATAGGATGAAATAAAAACCCCATAATCAACTATGACAAAACTCCAAAAATATAAAGATAAAAACCTTCAACAACAATTAGAAACTCCCAAATACTGCAAATGAAACTTTCCCAAAATATTTCAGGAAGCAAAAAAAGGGCTAAGAAACAAGCAACTCCAAAGAGAACATCAACACCAATATTGAACTTCAATGGATTAAAAGAACCACCAAACAACAAAATATGAGAGAAATTCCTCAGCCACTACAAAGGTGCCGAAAATACCTTTTTCGTTGATATATGGTTTACGAAAATTGACCTCTATTTGCAAAAGATATGCCAAAAAAAAAAAAAGGCCTATAGAGGCACTTTCAAAATAGGCACTTGGTCCCACCATGTGACCATGTTCATATTTGGCAACAAAACCAGTGGGACCAAGCCACCAACAATCTCCACCAATCTAAACCAAAGTAGCATGAAAACCGAACATAGATCCACAAGCTTCCCACAATCACTTCAAAAGCAACATATGAGTGTCTGAATATAAAAGGGGAAAAAAAGGCTACTGTGGGGAAAATGTGGGATTAAATATCACAAATAGAATTTAAAAAAATTTGTGCACGGGCCCACCTCCAAACCCTAACCAAATATTTCTTGCAGAACTTTATAATGTCTAAAGTTTAAAAAAAGACCTGCAAAATAAATTATCCAATTCGAGTGAAGAAGGGAGGGATGATTTGGAGTGAAGAACCAAAGGCAATATGCCTCTACATAGGAAAGAGTGCCATGAACGCTACATAGATTCAAATCGAGCCTTCGATGCAAATCATAGCCTGATATGAGCAAAATCATTCCCAAAAATTATAGCACCCTCAAAAATCCAAACATAGAGCCCTAATCAACATAGTCACGCCTTCCAGTCTGCTTTGTTCATAGCTTGTGATCCTCCAAATCACAAGAAAGGAGGCCTGAATGGTGATTTGAATGCACAAGTCAACAAAACTATAGACTCCAAGATTGATCAAAAATCACATCGTGCCTCCCACAAATGCCTCTGCTTAGATCTCTTTCCAAAAAAAAAATGCAAGCACCTTCTAATCCGCAGCAACAACATTGGACCAAAAAATAAATGTGGGTCTCAAACAGAAGTTGGTCTCTTTACCAATCACCAAAAAATTCCTCTCTAGCAAATAATCGACGTCTCCAATCAACATTCAAATCAGGCCTTTCAGATGAATTCGGGCCACCAACGCCTTAAACATCTCCAAAGCAGTCCACAGAAAATCGACGCCTCCTTAGATTGTCATGCTTTGGTAGATTTAGCAATAAACTCAGCCACTGCTGATAGGGTTTCAAACACCTCTTCTCTGGAGCCTCCACAAATTGAGATTCGCAGCCTTTCGAAGCAAAATGATTTTTATCCTATTGGAAATGATACACAAACCTCCAAAAAAAACATGCCAGGAATAAATCGACGTCAAGATTGACAGTTGAAACCTCCAAAAACAATTGAATCTTGCCTTCTAAAGCAAATGTTCAATTTTCATGCCCAACGAAAAATCGTGCCAAGATTGCAATTGCATTCGTAAAAATCAAAATTGAGGAAATTTTGAAATTTCGAAAAATTCAAATGGCGAAAAACAAATTGATCTCAAGTACTCTGATGAAAACTCTCACGAAGGATTCACCGATAGCAGGATCTAATACCATGTTGGTGGAGCCCAATCTTCAATCACCATCTTCAAAAATAATCTTCATGAAGAAAGAGAGAAGCATATAGCTATTTCACCAAAGAGGGAGTGAATTAAATGAGATGAATAATCTACATATGGTACAGACTTTTAAAGCCATGAGAAAAGTGTTGGGTGGGAAAACTACCCACACAAAAAAAACACCTGAGAGAAACTAAATACAAAACTAATAAATTAATTTTCCTAAGTAAACTTAAGCGTAAATATGTGATTTACTCTAACATTTCTCATAATAATGTTAAAAAGTCAAAATTGTAAAAATTTGACAGTTTTCATGGGACATCAATTATTGTCTGTTTTTTAACCATTTAAAAAAAAAAAATTATACCTTTTTGAAGAGGACTCACTCCTCTAGTGAACCATATGTTTTTAATTTTCTTTTAATATGTTTTACTATTTTTTTCAATTTCTAATCGACCTCCTTTTTAAATTTTAACAAACTCCTTAAATTATTTTAAAAATAAAATATATTAAAATTACATATTCGGATTCACCACTTCAAGCTCTACAAAAGCGTATTTTTCTTTTTCTTTTTTGAAAAAAAAACATCATTTTGATTGAAGAAATACTTCGTTGAAGTTGAAAGTTTCAGAAAATTCTAAAAAAAGTTGAGTTGGATGCCAACTAGGATGCCGCATAGATAATTTTGATAGAAAGGGCTTCGATAGAAATGACTTCGATCTAAACCCTGTGTGCCACATATAGGCCACGTGGTTTCAGTCGAAACCTTTTCAACCAAAACTTTTCTGGCCAAAAATGTTTCGCTTAGAACTATTTATTTGGTCCAAAGTGTAACACAACTTTGTTTTTTTACTGATATAGTACATGTCCTCAATAAGCCATATGCATGGGAGTATCGATTGGATAAATGTGACATATATACATATACACACACACACTTAGTGTATATACATCGATCAATGAATATATAAGTATATGTGTTTAAGAGTGAATATTAAAATTATGATATATATATATTAATGTATATGTATATATTTACATTAATGTAAATGCATATACATATATATTAATATATGAATATATATTTTTATATATAATTATTTTAATACATACATCCATTATAAAATATCGCTATGCAAAATTCTCCATGCCCTCCATGCCGGGATATGCAAAAATCTCCAAGTCTGGCTGTGAGTCTTTTGAAATCTCCCAAGTTGGCACGTGAGGCATCAACAGGGGGTCACCCTATGGTGTTAGCAGATTGGACTCAGTGATGCACGCAATAGAGGGACAAGCAAAACCTTCTTTCCTCGAAGACCATTTGAATGACAAATATACCGAAAATTAGACATTTTCCTCAAACAAAAGGGATCGGTATTTGTCCTTTTCCAACATTGTTAGGGCCTCATGTTTGCAGATTGGAAACATGAGAAACCTGGGCTTGCAAGGGTTAGGGCACAAATTGTGCGGTGCCTCTAGTGGTGGGGGTCCCCATTTGGATCCACATTGTGCCGTCACCACTGCAAATGGCCCCCCCAACAAACTATTTCTGCATTTCCCTATTTGTATTTCATCATCAACACCAAAAATATATTTGGATAGCCTGGCCTAAGACATCAAGAGGTTTTTGTCTGATCATGTGTTGATTTTCCAGTTCATGAAGATTTGGCCAAATTTACATGATTTGCACGCTTGGGTCTCAGACAAATGGAAGTAATTCATGGAAGAAGAAATCTATATTTACCCCTGTGCAAAGGGGTTCTTCATTTTAGAGTTTGATTAAGAGGAAGACAAAGAGTTGGTGCTGGAGAACGGCCCATGGTTTTACCAAGGAGATTTTCTTTGCATGAAACCATGGATTCCCAATTTTGATCCGTGAACATAAATCTTCACTTCTACCTTTTTATGGGTAAGACTTCCATATCTTCTTGTTCAGTTCTGGGAATTAGAGTGCTTGAGGGCAATTGGAAATAGCCTTGGAAGGTGGGTAAAAGCATAAAGTTGTGTCACACTTTCAACCAACATATCAGCACAATTGAATTTAAGTATTTCTAACTAAAAAACAATTTTGGTCAAACATATGACCTAGTAAGATTCATTCTAGCTAAGTTAGATATTTCCACGATTTATTCAACTAAAATTGTTGGCTAAAAATATAGGGAGCACTACTTTGAGTCCAATTTACCAAAAAAAAAAATTATTTGAAAAACTTGAAGTTTTAATAAATCCTCCTCATGTAAATAACATTTTTTTTAAATGTAAAAATACCCTTTTGTAGATCCATAAGTGTAGTTTTCAAAAATATATTTATTTTAATAGTTTGATTATTATTATTATTATTATTATTATTATTATTTATACTGAAAGTAGGTTATCAGCAAAAAAATTAGGTTGATTACCATGCCAAGGAAAAATACCAAAACTTATTAAAAAAATATGATGCACTAGATAAAAGAATCTATTTCAAGATGGTATAATTTTTTTTCCATTTTAGATAAATATTTAATATGAATGTTGACGTCTGATGGAAACAATTGTTTTTTATTCATGCACATTTTAATACTTATATACAAATGTATATTTATCAAAATTGGAAAAAAATATATCCATGCACTAAAGCTTCAAGTTGTAAATACACACAAAAAAATTGAAATAAAAGCAATAAAATTTACTGTAAAAAGTTTGGCATCCCATTCAACTTCATTTTTTAGCATTTTATCAACAACTAAATTATAGTGTTAATTTATAAAAAACTAGTTTAAAATGATTTTTTAATTTCTTATAAAAAATAAAAACATAAAATATAATAAAAAATACCTATTTTATTAGTTTACATCATTTAAAAATTCAAAGCATATATGCTACTTTTTAGTGATTCAAGTTTAAAAGTTGGATCAGCATTGGTCATTTCCCTTATAAAGTGTGACACAACTTTGTGCTTTTACCCAGGTATCACTACTCTTCTCAAGAAAACATCAATTATCAAAACTCAACTTGTGCTCAGATCTGCGTAGAAATGGATTTTAAAAATGGTCTTCTTGTTGAGATTTTTCTGAAGGTGGGAAATAGATGCAGGAGGCAACCGATTGATTATGAAAAAATTATTTTAGATGGAGGAAATGTTTTTCAACGAAACACTTATCCTCTCAATGTCAAAAGCTTCATGGTGTGGGGAACTTCAAACCATGATGGTGGATTGGGGCTGAATCTAAGCACTATATCATCCCCCACAATCCACCCAAGGAATCCTTACCTCCTTCAACTCCTCTGAATGAAAGCATTCCCTCCTCCACTTCCCCTCCTAAGGATTGGATTTCAACAAAGGCTATAGTTCTCTCTAAAGGTAGTGAAGGCTCTATGATATCAGATGCAACTTTTTTAGGCATGGGTGGCATCGTTCTCATTGGTCAATCTATGGAAAATAGTAATGTTCCCCCTGATTTTGAGCAAGGATGGACATAGGTGAAGAGGAAGAAAACACCTTCAGCAAGAAATAAGCATTCAATGACATTAAGATCTTTTAAGAAAGTTGAATATTTGGATATGTAATTCTTTAAGTAATTTGGGGTCAAAGTAAGTGTTTGAAACATGCAATTTGTTGCTTTAAATTAATAAAAAGAGTGCTATCCTCTCTAGAATTTTCCAAAAAAAATAATACATTAGTTGGCAATTTCAATGCATTTTATAAAAATGTCAATGTGATAAAATATACATACATATATATATTATGTGAAATATATATATACTGTTTAATATATTTTTAAAGTGACTTGTATTTAGTTTAGTGCATTTTTTAAGCACTGCTTATATGGAAAAGGATAGTGCACTTTATAGCACTACATATATATAAAAAAGATAACACAATGCATATAGCACCGCAAATGTGAAAGATAACCAAAGTTTAAATGCTGTTCAATCAAATTCATATGATAGAATAAGTCAATGACTTAAGAGTTGTGTGGAAAGTAAATCCACAAGTGAATAAACTATGGTGAATTTGTCTTTAACTATATGAGCAAAGGAATAGACACACATGGGTGAATATGTGGTGCCATGTTAAGGAAATATGAAACTAATAGAATCCTGTTATGAGTTCTAAACCAATGCATAAGCAGTGAGAAAACATGAGAATAAGTCAAATTACACAAGCTAGTTGGATTAAGTTGATTCATAATACATTTGGTAAACCATTTTAACTTGCTTTTCTAAGTTTAAATATTTGTTCACGATGATATGAGTGACTCATCTTCAGCAAATAAAGTTGGTTGTGCATATGTTTGTAAACCTTTCTTTTAATTTACCACCTCACATATTATCAGTTGAGTCGATGTAATTGCAAAGGAAGGTGGAAGAATTGTTAGCTTGTTTGTAGCCTTTGGAAGCTCAAGTTTTAGTATATATAGAGGTGCTCTCTCTATCATTTGTTACACTTCTCATTCTGATTTCTCTATTGTCATTTTGTTTTATTTTCTTTGCATAGCATTATTTATGAGTTTAGTGAGAAAGAGTGGTTTGTTAGTGAGTTACATTTTGTTGAGAGTTCTTGAGAGGAGGCTAGATTTTGGAGATTAGTTGAACTTTGGAGAAGTAGCATTTGTGGTGATGAAGGCTAAGATTAGAAAGCAAAATTATCAAGTTAGAACTTAATAACCAGGCATGTAGATTTCTATTCCTCCATTATCTTGTTTGAAAGGTTATTTGATTGAAAATACCTTATTTGGAAAAATGATTTCTTTTTAAAATACATGATATGCTTGTTCTTATGAACCTAGTTATTTCATAGTTTTAGAATAATATTTGAATGCATGATATGCATGTTCTTATGGACTTAGTTATTTCTTAAGAATGGAATATTCTTTTTTTATTCTAGACTGAGTCTCAATTTAGTTAAACCTTATTATTTGGGAATAAATTTATATAATGTTAAAATATATGTGGCTTAAATGCTATTATTGTTGGAAATATGTGCCTCAATATCGCTAGCTTGTACCGCTTTTCTTTGTGGGACTTCATGTGTTCAACTTATTCCTTGTCACTGAGACTCTGTCTGGTTGGTGGAACTCCTTGTTGTGTTCTGGTGATGGCCCAACGGGTCTGGCTTGGCGGAATGCTTTATCGGCAGGGCGATCACTATTGGTGGGACTCTTTGTGTTGTTCAACCGATGTGCCGATGCGGCGAGCTTTGGCTTCATTGGCAGGGCATTCACATATTGGCAGGTGACATTTCATGTCCCACCGATATGTCAATGTGTGTTAAGCAGTTGAAGTGGGACCAAGTGGAGAAGAACCTAATCGACGACGAAGATTACTTTGATCTGACGGTGTTGGCTGCATTCTGCGACATCTTAAGGAAGGTACAACCGAATGCCTTTTTTCCGAGCGGAATTGCCTGTGCGCTTGACGCTTGGAAGCTTCCTAAGTGGTGAACACTACGAAGGAAGGTGGGTCCCTTGAGTTGCTTTATGCGAGGGGTGGTCCGACCATGGACACTTGGTAGCGCCTCAAGAGTTTCCTGGGGAATATAGCAGATTCTGCTAGAGATTCCCCAAAGGAGCTCCGGCGGCTGACACGTCGCGTGTGGGACCCAACAGGACTGGTGAGCGGAGTTTTGGCGATAACGGATTTAAACAGCCCCGAAATGTGTTGGAATGGCTAGCGATAGTGAAGGTGGATGCCTCCTAACCGTATAATGTTTGGTTGGTGGTTGTGCAAGGTTAGCTGGTTGTTGGTAGTTGTTTGGCTAATTGCCATACCATAAGGGCTTTTCTCTTGGATAGCGGTAGAGCTATTGACCACTTGACCTCAGAGGTTTGACTAATGGTTAGCGATGGAGCTCAAGGTGACCGATCTGCAAGCAGTGGATGAATGGCAGTGTGACACGTGGTGAAATCTCATTGGTTGATTTTGCATCATTGTTGCAAATCGACGGTTAGTGGTCGAAAGCTTGGGCGCTTGTCTCGAGGGTTTGATCAGAGTGTAGAATTATTTGCAGGGTGACTTGATGTTAGCTACAAAGGAGGTGAACGCAACCCGAGATGGTGAAGCTTGTCGGTGGGGTATATGAGACCCTGATGGCCGTTTGGTGAAAAAAAATGCGATTTTGACCGAAAGCTAAGAGGTCAGCCTAAGTCCGATGGAGTACCGATTGATGGTGAGCTGGAAGGCAAGGCCAAGTGTTGATCGATAGTCAGCCAAAGCTAAGAAGTTGAAGCTAAAAGTAGAGAAAGCTGATAAAGATTAGATCAAAAGATCGAATGATCGGTGGATCGACAGATCCATGATTGGTGAGCTTGGTCAGAGATCGAAGAGTGTGTGTTCGAGCGGTATGTGTAGAGCATTGTAACCACCAAAACATAGACACTCAATGCCTAGGAATATGTGATATTGAGGTGGCCGCTAGGCTGTGCCGAATGAAAGGTTGGCTATGCAAATGGGTTGAAGATTTGAAGGGAACCTTCATTGTATGTCTTGTGAAGACATTGTAATAGTGCAAGGTTGTAGATCTATGTTGTTGCTTATTTTTCTCTAGATGAACAAGATGTAACTCCTATAATGGCTATGAGCCTGATATTGTATTGTAACCATTTAGTCGTTGAATAACACAATGGCTCTATGTTTTGGAGTGTGGGATTTTTTACCCGAAAGGTATTTCCCCATGTAAGTCTATGTGTTCACTTGTTTGTTTGTTCATGGTATTGAATCTGGTTTAGGTTTGCATGTGCTTTTCTCAGAAGGATCAATGGGGGAGAACTATCGTGCCTGTTTTCGCTTTATGTCATAGTTGTTAGTGCTTATGGAGTGATTTAGAAATGAAATTCACTAAGGCACTACTGGTTTTAGACTTTAAATCTGAAATGTTCTCGTACAGTAACCCCAACAATTATAACTATCCTAGTTCGTTAGTCTATATGGATAATGCAAGTAAAGTGGAATATGGATTTAGTTTCTATCCTATAGTGTTTTTATGAATATTCCAATTTGAACATAAGGTGTTTGAAGGGTTATTACTAGGGTTAGCGGAATCTATAGGAAAGGGGATAACCTAGAAAGTTACTAATATGTGTACATATATGGTTAGTGTGGTTATACCTAAGGTTAGAATAGTCCTCGGGTAAGGGTGTAACTTAGATAAATATTTTGTTAAAGAATTGGATATTCCCGAGGTTAGGGTGATCCATGGTTAAGGTAGTTACCTTATTGAACATTTTATTACATCATCACCTTAGAGTGAATGTGTGTTATGATTATGATCATTACAAAAGTAAAGCGTAAGGGTGGGTGGACAAATGAATGCCACTCGAAGTACTGGGTGTTAAATTCTTTGGCCAAAGTAGTGTAAGTAGCCATTGTTTACATTGTCAGTTCACTGTGATCCATGATTGCATTCTAGGTAAGGAAACCAATGTATGGTAGCTCTAGATATATAAGACACAAAATATTCTTGGGAAGGGTAGGATTATGGGGTTATCTAATCAATCTCTTCGTCAAAAGGTAGGGCCATCTTACCAATTAGGTAGATGTGTGGGGGCCCAAAGTAAGTCCATGGTTGGTGGAAATGCACTTGAGTGATGCTCTCCCTCATATAGTTGGTGACTAGGATTTGAGGATGTAGTGCCAGTTGGGGACACCTAGTATGTATGCACTAGGGAAAGTGGCATATGCACCAATATTGGGGACATCTAGATCATTGTATTCTATTTATATATTTATAATGTGTCAAGCTCATAGAAGCTATAAATGTAAACATGTATATCTATTCTTATTGAGGAATTATAAAAGTGAAATATCATCATGATGAAAATTATGTAATGTAAAATCGTTCCTTGAATTATTGAAATGGTTATTTGTTATGCAATGGGAAAGTTTGAAATGATTATGTTTGAAATGTGCATCTTATATTCATATGAAAAGGAAAAAAATTATTGCTCTTAATGTTAGTAGCATATACTATTCACTTGTGAGAAAAGATAGTAAAAACAATGGGTAGAACAATGGGTATGTTACAAAAGGGATTATACTCTAGAAACCAAGGCTTCATGTAGAGAATTGCACCATCCAACATCCATGGAACCTTCTATAAAAATAAATATATATCTTCAATAAGTGAAAAAATTACATAAAGGGATCCCTTCGCTCAAGGACCAATGCAAATCTCACCATCGAGAATAGGTTGTCATTTATGCCTGATCCAATTATTTAACTCCACCAGAATAGGCCAAAAATTATGAAATCAATATATGAAAGTATGATTTGTGTGAGTTACTTCACCCTTAGATGGGCCTCATTGTGCAACTGAGTAGAGATCAAATGGGTTTCTGCACATTTGATATTTGAGGCATATCCAATGTAGGATCTATATTGGGTGCCTGAAACCCCAATGCTGAGAGAAGAAGGTAGATCCTTATCATCCAAAGGACAAGGTTTAGGGCATACCTTTTCCTCATGGTCAACACTGATAATCCCAATACTACCACATTAATGCTGATTGGGGGGGTCTATGGATGAGCATATAGAAGAAAATTTGTGGAAGATTGGAGCCCAAACCTCGTGCAGCCTAGGGCATCTGTTAAATTTTCTTTGAAGCCATTTTGTGCCTACGACATTGCGTGACTAGATGTCAATGAGACCACCTTGCTCACATCGTAAAATCCAACACCTCAAAGGGAAGAAGCAATCACGATTGTTGTAGATCTATGAAGAAATAAAGATGTTGTAGTACGACACATTTCATGCACACAATTTTGAAGAAAAAAATATTATTATTTTTTGATACAAATGCAAGATTGTTTCTATTTAGTTGAAAAACTTATTGAGGGTTTAATTATAATTGCTAACATGTACTATGAACTTAGTGACAAGTTTTATGGGTTCAGTATGCTTTGGGTATGGTTTTTGATGGTTTGAATCTATGTTTGCATTTCTCTTTGGTTGTATTTTTAACTGAGATAAGGAAAATAGTTTCTTGAGTTTAGTAAGTCTTAAAGAAGAAGAGTTATCCACTCTTATGCATTGCTCTTGAATTTTCCTTTGTGTATTATTGAGTATTAGTCTATTGCTCTCAAGATGAAGTCTCTAGTATCTAGAATTAGGTATGATCTCTAGAGATATTGGAACAACAACTTTGATTACCGAAATAGAAAATAAATTGAAAAATGGTAGCTAGATAGGAAAAATTCCAAATGAGTGATATTAACTGTAAAGAAACTATGATTGTACAATCATTCCAAAGTGATTACTATTAATCCATGTAATTTATATTAAGAGATAAATTTATTGAATTTTATAAGTCTAAAGCTTTGCTATAGTTTTTTAGAGGAATATTATGTTTGCAATGGTGAAAGGTACATATACCCACTTTAGTTATTTGTTTGGACTCATTTTGACAATTTTTTTCCTAATGTAATGATTGACTTGTAAAATGAAAGGAAATATGCAAAAAAAATCATCCTTAATCCTATTAAGATAAATTTGTAAGTTATCCATTTGCTACAAATTTTGACAATAGTCTAGCATAGTAACAACACTTAAGAATTGAAAGAAAAATAGAAGAAATAATGAGAAGAGGAATAAAAGCAACCATAAAAGAGGGTGACACTAATATACTTGTGGTGAATTTTCACTACAATGAAAAATTCAATTTATCTTGATGTAATTTTGATCAGCATGGCTCATGGCTAGGGTAAAATCCCCATTTACACTAGCTTAGGGGTGATCCCACAAAGCTGGTTTACAATTTCTGAGAGGAACTAATTTTTGCTGAAATCACATATTTTTAGAGAATATAATGATTTAAGCCTTAAGAAGTTCCATTTTAAGGATTCCAATTGAAGAGGGTTTGATCAAACCACCTTAGAGAAAACCCCCTTGGATAGAACCTCACTAGTTTTAAACCATACCTATAAATGAGTCTCCTTTACACCTATCAAAATGCTGATAAAAAATCACTTTTGATTTACCTTTTGGGGAATCAAATGAATTCATTTAAAATTTATTTGAAATGATTATGGTAGTACTTAGAACGAGCTATCCAATGAATATAATTTTAATATGTTTTGGTTTTATTATGTATTTGTTTTTTGAGTTTTATTAAACATAGGTTTTTCATGAAAAATGAAGGTCTTTGTTTTGCACATGTGGAAAAATAGCAGATTATAAAAAAAAAAATGAAGTGAATGCACTAGATATTGAAGTCCTTGATCCAACAAAAAAAATAAAATTGAATTTCGATATATGGGTATGTGCAGGATCATGATGGGCCAAAAAGTGGTGATATGTAAGTGATATGATGACCCATGTGGCTGACAACTATTTTTTACCCAAAATTGATGAAACGAAAAGGGTTTTTAAAGGAGAATCTCAAATTTCCACCAATATAAATTATTCTTTACTTTTAATTTAATAAATTATTATTATTCATTTTCTATTTGAATTACAACTAAAGTCCTCATTGATAGGCTGATTGAAAAACATCTATAGATTTCAAACAGTATCACATTTTTTGAATCCAAAACATGCATCACATACTATAGGATTAAAAAAAAATTAATTTCATGAAGTTTTGAGCAAGTTAAGGTGGTCAGACATATGATTTTTTATATTTTTTAAAATTTCTAATAAAAAAATCATAATTAATTATTTTCTTGGAAAAAAATTACCAAAAAATATGCATCACATCGGGACATGAGTCATCTACTTATATCTAAAATATTATAAAAAAATATTATCATTTTATTGTGGTTAAGGTGGCCAGATAGACACCTACTTCTTATTTTTCCCCTGAAATTTAAGTACTACTGCATTGAAATTTCAAAATTTCACCAAATAGATTTGTATTTTCTAAAAATAAACCTAGCAGTTTAGAAACTACATTCAATTTTCTATATATTCTATTCTTATATATTCTTGAAATAATATAGATAACTTATTCAAATTTTTACGTCAAGTTGCCTAACTCTGATTTTTTTGAATTTTATCCCCACTTAAGGACCTATTTTTTCCATGATGATCCTACACATACCCATATACAAAAAAAGTTACACATTATATGGTCGCATTATTTTTGAATTGTAATTGGTTTGACTTAGAAACTTGATTAAAGGAAAAATATTCAATAAAAAACTATCTAACCAAGTGGAAGCACTAGATATCGGAGTTACAAATCTAAATTCGAAAGAATTATAATTTTATCATTGATGGAAAAAAATTTATATGTTATACGGTGTGTGTCACTTTTTTAAAATGTTATTTTTTGAAAAAAAAAACAGTTTTCATGGGAGATGGAAAAACAAGTGAAATTTGATTCCAAATTTTTTGAAAAATATATTATTAGAATCTATAGTCAAAATGTGATGAGACTGTAGTTTGCATCATCTTCAAATTCCTCATGGTTTAGCTGTTATAGGTGCCCAATGTGAAGATTTAGTTAAAAATAATAATTTTAGTGTCAAGTTTGGCCAAAAATTGTAAACCACTATTGTGGGATCACCCTTAGCATTTTATATATTTCTTTTGAAATGGTGAAAAATAGGTGAATGGGGGAATGGATGTATGCACCTATCTTTCCAATTTTAATAGGAAAAGAGATCTCCCAAAGGTAGGATTGAATTTCAACCTTTAGGTGAGTCAACCCTATTTGGGGATCCGTTGTTTCCTTTATGACAAAAAATGGTAAAATATGACTAAAATGCACTTTGGGGAGATAATTTTTTTTTTTTTAATAAACTCAATTATGCAATGTAAAACTTGAAATGCATATTTAAAGCATAATACAAATATAATCCACAATATTCCAAAAGATCTGAGAAGATTAAATTTTTGTGCACCTATCACTAAAAGTGGTTGTTGAGTGTCCTTCTCAGGTAGATTCACCCTCGAGTGAATGGGTCTCTATATAGGGATTCAAAATTTTCTTTCATAATCCTTTGATCCCAGATCTGAGCTCCTGATTACACCAGATTCCACTTTCAAAAAGTTGGAAGTAAATTCTACAAATGAGTTTTTGTGGCTTGAAAAATTTGATGGTGACTTTGACAACTTTGAAAAATTCCACTTTTGATCCAACTTTAATCCTTCTTCACTTGCAAATTTGTACACCCAAAGAGAGAAAAATTGTTTATTTTTGGTGAATAGGGGTTTGGATTAGTCAGACCTCGAGTTGGTAATTAAACCTTGGTAATGAAATCATGATGAAATGATTTAAATTTGATGAATGCACAAAGCTATGTCACAACTCACCAAAACCTCAATGACTACTCTTGGAGGACTACATTCTAACACATCACTTCAAGGATTAGATCTTGCATGAAATGGCTTGACTAGATGCTTGATTTGACACTTGATTTAATGCTTGAATTCTTGAAACCTACATCATAATTTTATTTCCAAGAACATGCATGAAATTTGACATGATGATATGATATTGATTGTTGTTGTACATGCTTGATAAATATGCTCTTCAATACTCTTGACAGTAATATTTTATCATATGATCTCTTGATTATGCAACTAAATTCTCCTTAAACTTGAATTGATTAAATAACTATGAATTTATAGGTTTTTATCTAATTTCTCAAAAATTAGATTCTATAAGTTGACATTTGAATAATGAAAAGACCACCAAAAACATATTAAAAATTGGGATATGGGACTTAAGGAGGACCCATTAGCCCTTGGGAAAATAGGTCATAAGTACTAAGTCTAAGAAACACAATTCTCAAGGTAATTAATTTAATATTGATAGTTTTTTAATGTTAGTTTCCCATTCGGAAAGTGGGAATAATAAGGCCTAGAAATGCATAATTTGGTCCATTAGAATCTTAATTAAGTCCAATTTAATTAAGGGACCCAAACATAATGTGAAAATGTAAAAGTATATACTTTTCAACACTATATTTAGCCCCCACTTTAGTAAGAGTATGAGCCCTATGCTAAAACTCACCCTAAAGTAGACAAATGAGTCAAGAGGGGTCCAAGTGCACAAATGTTGATGGGATAGGATGACAAGGATTAAGGAGGTGGCCAAATCCCCAGGATCAAGATCCCATGGCACACCAACATAAACACAAAGGGACACACACATATGCATGACATGAAGCAACACAACATGATACACCACCATACAATGTCAAAATTAATGCAACAAGATGAACTAGAAAGTTGTTTTATTCCAAGTCCATTAAGCACACTCTCATGGCACCATAAGGAAGCAAGTTGTGTTATGCAAGGTGGCCAAAAGAAACATGCTCACAAGTGTAGGGGTGAAACCACAAAAGTGGTTTACAATTCGAGTGAGGAAGGAAAAATTCCAAAAACCTCACCCATGCAAAAAAAAATCATTTTGAGGGGTTCAAATGAACTCAAGGTTCAAACGAACCAAAAAGAAGTTCACTCGAACCAGGGTTCGAGCGAACCCCTTTGCATGTGGGAACCCACGTTTCCCATTATGGAAAGGGGGTTCACTCGAACCTTGGTTTGATCGAACCAGGGTTCGAGCGAACCCCTTAGGTTCACTCGAACCCACATTTTTCCACCTTCCTACCCTCCAACACAAAAAATGTCTAGATATTTTCCCTTTGAAGTTTGGGTTGAGGATGAAAATGGGGGAGACTTCACAAACCCAACTGGAAGATGGTAGTCCTTGGAATGAGCTATCCAACGAATATAATTTTAATATTTTTTGGTTTTATTATGTATGTGTTTTTTTAGTTTTATTAAACATAGGTTTTTCATCGAAAATCAAGCTCTTTGTTCTGCACATGTGGAAAAATAACAGATTATCAAAATAAAATTTAAAAAAATATTTTCAGGCTAGGTATTGATGTCCTTGATCCATTAAAAAAAAAAAAATTGAATTTAGATACATACAGAAAAAGTTATGTTGTATACAGTCCGCCTATGTCTGAATTGTAATTGGTTTGACTTAAAAACTTGATTGAGAAATTTTTTTTCAATAAATCACTATAAAACCAAATGAAAGTGCTAGATATCATAGTTGTAAATATAAATTTGAAAAAATTAGAATTTTATCATTCATAGAAAAAAATTATGTTGTATACGGTGAGCGTCAAACCTTAAAAATGCAATTTAAAAAAAAAAACTAGTTTTCAAAGGAGATGGAAAAATAACTGCAATCTGATTCCAAAAAAAATTTAAAAAATATATTAAGAATCTATAGACAAAGCGTCACAAATCACTAGTTTTCATCATCTCCAAATTCCTCATAGTTTAGCCGCTATAGGAGCCCGAAAGTGAAGATTTAGTTAAAAACAATTAGTTCGGTGTCCAGTTTGCCCAAAAATTGTAAACCAGTATTGTGGGACCACTCGTAGTTCGATATACGCTCAGTGAGCCAATGAGAAACACATAAGGTCTAGTGTAGTCCCATATACACTAGGTGTGTACTCAAAAAGCAAGTGGTGATGGGAAAGTCATGCCAGGTCTACATGCTCCCATACATCAACCATACCAAAAGTTAAACTCCCTGATAACTTTGATAAGGCACCACACAAAAGGCTCTCATAAGGATAGCAAGCTACGTTATGATAGAAAATAATGACATAAAGGCACGACAAAGCAAGTTGTGTTATGCTTAGTGTCTAAGAATTTGGTTTAAGGTAATAGGGTAGTCAAAGAGGTTTTGCTTAGTTCATGAAATGTCTCAACATATGGAACATCATACTCAATGTCACCAAGAGAGGACTAGTTCAGGGATAAAAGATTCACACCTTAGGGAATGCAAGCCATAGAATTTCCACTAAGAGTAATGTCATATGCCAAGAAAGGTCACGCTCTTGAAGGAAATCAAACCTAATGTCACCACCAAGAAGACACATCACACAAAGTAAGAAGACCCCACTTTTAACAAGGCTGATTCAACCAAAAAGGTCAAGGTCAAATCAATCCAAAAGAAGGATGCTAAATGCCCCCCACTTTAAATAAATTGCTAAACACAATGCCATGAGAAATTACATTAAAGTAGAAAAATTATAAATTCCAATACATGAGAGTTACTTAGAAAGCCCTATGTAAAAAATATGTTTTCGAGTAAGGCTATGTCATAAAAAGGAGATCTCCCCCCCCCCCGAAATATACAATCCTAAGATAGCACATAAGGGATCCATGGATCTGGGGTCAGTGCATGACTTTGATACAGTGATATAATTGAGTTCAAAATCATCATCATTCCCCAAATAACTATTGGAACAATGAGCATAAAGGAAGAATGAAACATAGAGAGTGAAAACAAAGGAGAATTTTTGGGTCAACATGGAAGAGACCTAAATGTCTAGACGCATTGCATCATCCCCAAAAGGAAAACACAAGACATGTGAAAAGATAATAGTTATGATAGATAGAAGAAGGTAGATATAAATAGAAGAATTTCACAATGGATTTTATTCCTTTGTATCCTTGCACCAATAGAGTGACAAGGGTCATCCAAAGTAAGCTTACAAACATAAAGACACACCAAGCAACACAATATAGGGGATCACATTACACACATGAAATCACATAAAGAACATGGAAAGAAGATAAAGATCAATGCATGACACATACAAGCCAACCTAAAGAAAGTTGTCTGCATCCCAATCTTGTTCATCATATGTGGAAGGTGGATAACTAGCCAAAGTGGCAACAACAAGTGTTGTACTAGGAAAATCACCAAGTTCAACATGTGGTGAGCCCTCTTTTTAGGAGGATCATCATGGTTGTTGTCATTTAAGCTCATGGAAGAGGAAAACAATAAATTTATCTCATTATGTACTTCTTCATAAATATTAGCAATCTCATCATCATCATCCAAGTTAATCACAACATGAGGCCTAATGATAATGTCCATTGTAGGTTTATGTTGTTGTGGAAAAGGTCGAGAATCATCATGCTTTGTTTGAGTTAGATTTTTTTATTGGTTTTCTTGTTTGTTCTCTTCTTTTAACTACAAGAAATAGAATGATGTCTACGCCTATGCTCTTCAGCATTTAAATTTATTTTTGCATGGTTTTTAAGTTGTGATGGTGTAGGAGTGGGTTTATCAACCATTGATTTCTTGTCTTCCCACAAGGCAGGAACAAAAGGAACCATGGAAGGTTAGTCAACCACTTTATCTTTGGCTTTATAAAATTGTTTGATCTTAGGAGGAACAATAGGAGTTATATCGGTTTTCTCTTGGTCTCTTATAAGAAATGGGTGGGGGAATCATGGTTGATTTGCCTTGGTTACTTGGAAGGGATTTTGGTTCAATCATGGTTTCATCAATGATAGGAGGCTCAATCAAGGGTTGAGGGATATTGCTAAGGGGTAAACCCATAATAGTGGTTTACAATTTTGATGAGGAAGGAAATTTGTAAAAATTCTCACACATTCAAAATTTCATGTTTTAAGGGGTTCAGTCGAACCCCTAGTTCAAGCGAACCCCCCTTCGAGTGAACCCACCTTTATCCTTTCGAGCGAAGGGGGATTTGCTTGAAGGGGGGTTTGCTTGAACCCCCCTTTTTTTCCCTTCTCCGCCTCTTCCACCAAATTTAGCAGATTTTTGCCCTTTGAAGCTCGGGTAGAGGATGAAAATGGAGAAGACTTCACATACCCAATTGGAATCAAGTAGTCCTTGGAATGAGCTATCCAACAACTATAATTTTAATATGTTATGGTTTTATTATGTATTTGTTTTTTTCATTTTATTAAACATAGGTTTTTCATCAAAAATGAAGGTCTCTGTTCTCCACATGTGGAAAAATAGCAGATTATCAAAAAATATTTCAAAAATATGAGTGCACCAGATATTGAAGTCCTTGATCCAACAAAAAATAATTTGAGTTTCGATATATACAACAAAATTTAAGTGTTATACAGTCGCGCTATGTCTCAATTGTAATTGGTTTAACTTCGAAACTTGATTAAAGGAAAAATATTCAATAAAAAACTATCTAACCAAGTGGAAGTACTAGATATCAGAGTCACAAATCTAAATTTGAAAGAATCGGAATTTTATCCTTCATGGAAAAAAAGCTATGTGTTAAACGGTGTGCGCCACTTTTTTAAAATGTTGGTTTTTGAAAAAAATAGTTTTTGTGGGAGATGGGAAAAAAAAGGGCAATCTAATTCCCTTACAAGGTTGAATTTCAACGAACCCGATCATAGCATCTATATTGTACTCATTATCACTCTTAGTATCATCAGTTGTATTTTGTATGTTGTCAACATTCATTACATCATTCTTGGTTTGATTAGCTTTAACAAATGAGATATTATGATTTGGCATTGGATTGTTAAAGATTTGCAAATTTTTGTTAGGTGGGGCAATGGAATTATTTTTTTGATCATTAACACCACCAATCTGGATGTGATTAGAATTAATGAGGTCTTGTAAAATATTTTTAGGATGCATACATCGTTCTTTATCATATCCATTTTTTCAATGATAATGGCAAAAGGAATTTGAATTATAGTTTGTAGGTAAAGGATTATTAGGATCAACGGTTCTAACGGGAGGTAAGGTGATGAGATTCTTACCCAAGAGATGCAACATGATGGAATGAAGGGTATCAGGTACGGGGGTGAGTTATCTATTCTTCTCCCTAAATTGATATTTATTTGACATTGTTTTTATAGCAGCCACATGGGATTAACATGTTGATTTTTTTGAGGTGGATTTATTTGTATTGAGCCCTTATTTTATTTCTTGAATGGTTCAAAAAATTTATGAGACACGAATTCAATTTTTTCAAGACGGTTGGAGGAATTTTTCACTTCATGATGGTTAACCAAATTCTGATAGTCATAGAGAGCCATGCGCAAGTGAGTGAAAGAGGTAAATTTCATCATCCCAAGCTTATATTGAATATTGGTTTACAAGTTTTTAATAAAAATTCTTTGAAGGTCAACATCAAGAATCGTAATGTTAATTTATGAGTAGAGCAATTGGTAAGATGCTATGAAATCAATGACCTTTTCATCCTTTTCTTGTTTACATTGCATTAAATTAGGTAAGTCCATCTTGGGACCAATGTGCACTTGGAAGTGGTTAAGAAAAGCATCAACAAGTTCATTTAACGAATGAATTGAATTATCCGGTAAAGAGAAAAACCATTCCAAGGATACATCTTTCAAGAATTGAGGAAAAATATTAGCCAAGAGCTTGTCTTCAAAAATTAAGTCACTACATAAGGTTGTGTATGCCAAAACATGGTTGCTAGGATCTCCTTTACCACCATATTTCTCAAATCTAGGAATCTTTATGCCTTGTGGCATTTGTGCCCTCAATATCTCCAAGGATACATTTGGGTTGTGTTTAGCATATTTTGAAGGTTGGCCATTTTGATTTTGGTTCAATGTGGAAATTTTTTATTGGAGGGATGAACCATTTTGAAAATTTTGGTTAAGGACAAAATCATTGGTTGTGTTTGGAAATGGAGGTGAATAAGGTGGAGGTGTATATGTGATGGGAGGACAAGTGAAGTTCAAGTTTGTGAGAGGTGACGAATTAGGAAATGTGAGGTTTAAATTCACAAATCTAAAAGGATTCCCAGTGGAAATACCTAAAGTTGAATCTACATTGCTAGTTGGTTGCCTTGTTGTAGTAACAATTGGATGAGTGTATATAGGAATAAAGGCCATAGTTGAAGGAGGAGGAATTTGATTTCCACCTTGACTTTGAGTGTACCCAAAAGCTTTAGCACAACTAGCCATTGTAGGAACATGGTCATCAACAATATGTGCTAAGCTACACATAATTTCTATTTGTAGTTCATTATCATCCATTCTTCACATGTTATCTATGATAGGAACTGCAGTACTTGCAATGTATTCAACACTCACAAAGTTTTGAAGTTTCTCTAAGGCTTTATCCATTTTTGCAAGTTTTCTTGAAGAACATGAGCAACAATGGTTTCAACATCAATGGGATTGGAAGTCATAGGACATGTTATTTTAGGCATGGATTCCAACATGGGTTGACTAGTGTCAACACTATGAGTGAAAGAGTTGGAAAAACCAAGATCCACAGTGGATGTACTGGCACGGGATGCCATGAGTCTTGAACTACATTTCACTGAAGTATTAGCAATAGGACACTAGGTTGTAATAACCATGCACGGTTGACCAAGCCAAAAGTGTTCCCAAAATGGATAAAAGGTACTAAACAAGTGTAACAAACATAAAAAAATAGGAAGCACAATGCAAGTATGTAAAGAGATATTGCAATTTTTTTAGATATGACATGCAATGATTTTTTGATTTTTGAATGTAGGAAATTGAAAATGATGATTTTTTGAATGCAAATTTTACTTTTGAACAATGCACATGTTTTTACCAATTTACTTGAATGCAAATAATTTCAAAAAATTGTAATTTTCTAGAAACTGAAACTGAGATATGAAAGCAAAAAGATATGAAGCAAGCAAAGACAAATTTATGCTCAAAAATTTAGGAAATGACCTGTATAAGGATAGATTCACCCTAGGGCGAATGGGTCCTTGCACAAGGGTTAAAAAGTTAAAATATGGGTTTCTAAGTTGATATTTAAGGTCTCAGATTTAGGTTGTAGACAACTACTCTCAATTACATATTTCTAAAAATTTATGATGAAATGCAAGTGCAATTTGAAGACAAACAACAAGAAAAATGATAACTTTTTAGATGCAATTTTGACTAATTTTTTTGATGTAAAAGCCTAAAACTACACTAATATGCAACTACTATGCAAAATTAATGTAATATGTATGGATTTTTTTTTTTGGATTTTTGAAGTTTTAAACAATGAAAAATGCAATTTTAAAACCCTAAATGAAATGCAAACTAATGCAATGCAATGCAAAATTTAGTGCAAATCTTAGATCTAAGGTTTGAATGATGTCCAATTTTAGAATGTTGATAGTGCAAGAATGTTGGGTTCACGAAAAATGAAATGGTGAAAAATAGGTGAATGGGGGAATGAATTTATGCAGCTATCATTCCAATTTCACTAAAGGAAAAGAGATCTCTTAAAGATTGGATTGAATTTCAACCTTTAGGTGAGTCAACCTTGTTTGGCGATTTGTTGTTTCCCTTATGGCATAAAATGGTAAAATATGAATGAAATGTACTTTGAGGAGATAAAATAAAAATTCTTAATGAACTCAATTATACAATGTAAAACTTGAAATACAAATTTAAAGCATAATCCAAACAGAATCCACAATATTCTAGTAGATCTAAGAAGGTTAAATTGTTGTGCCCTCTGATCCCATATCTGAGCTCTCAATTCTACCAGATTCCACTATCAGAAAGCTAAAAATAAATTTTGCAAATGAGTTTTCGTGACTTGACAACTTTGATGATGACTTTGATCCAGCTTCAATCCTTCTTGACTTGCAAATCTACAAACAAAAAGAGAGGGAATTTTCTTTTTTGGTGAATATGAGTTTGCCTTAGTCAAACCCTAGTTTGGTAATTAAACCTTGATAATGAAATCATGATGAAATGATAGAAATTTGATGAATGAACAAAGATATGTCACAATTCACCAAATCCTTAATGGCTTCCCTTGGAGGAATGAAGTCTAACACATCACTCCAAGGATTAGATCTTGCATGAAATGCCTTGATTAGATGCTTGATTTGACACTTGATTTGATGCTTGAATGCTTTAAACCTACATCACAATGTTAGCTCCAAAAACATGCATGAAATTTGATATGATGTTATGGTATTGATTGCTATAGTAGATTCTTGATAAATCTTCTCTTCAATTCTCTTGAGAATAATATTTTCTCATATGATCTCTTGATTATGCAACTAAATTCTCCTTAGACTTGAATTGATAAAATAACTATGTATTTATCTAGGTGTTTATCTAATTTCCCAAAAATTAGATTCCATAAGATGACATTTGAAACTTGAATTTGAATCATGAAAAGACTGCCAAAAACATATTAAAAATTGGGATTCAAGACTTAAGGAGGACCCAATTCCAGGACACACAATTCTCAAGGCAATTAATTTAATATTGGTAATTTTTTAATGCTAGTTTCCCTTTCAAAAAACCAGAATAATAAGGCTTAGGAATGCATAATTTGGTCCATTAAAGGCTTAATTAAGTCCAATTTAACTAAGAGACCCAAACATAATGTGAAAATGAAAGATGTACATTTTTCAACACTACACCTTTTATATGGCTAGTGTTTTGGAGCCTTTGGAGGAACAAAGTGAGGACAACATCCAATTACATCACATTACCATTTCCTAGTGATTCATGGTGATTTGAGGTCTAATGCTAGGATGTGCATAATGTAAGCATCTACCTTTATGATACTTTAGCAAGGTAGGTATGTTTTCATTTTTTAAAGTACCAATGAGTCTTCATTGGTGGTGGACCTAGGTACTTTCATGTACCCTTGAAATGTACCACAAAGTGTTATCTTGAGAATTTTGGCCAAAAAATCATAGTGTTTGTAGAGTCATTTGATATACCAAGTAAGCTTAGATCCTTAGAGAAATGCCTTCTTGAGTTTAGTAAATCTTTAAGAAGATTATCTATCCATTCTTATGCATTGTTCTTGAATTTTCCTTTGTATAATCATGAATATTAGCCTATTGATCTCAAGATGACATCCCCGGTCTCTATAATTACTGTAGGGATAGTGAACAATGACTTTGATTACCAAAAATAAGAAAAATTTGAGAAAAGGTAGATAGAAAGTGAAAGTTTCAAATGTGTGATAAGAATTGTAAGGAAATTATGATTTTACAATAATTCACAAGTGATAACTTTTAATTCGATGGTATCCCTACTAAGAGAGCTACATTTATTGAATTTAATACTTGTCTAATTTTTTTTTATAATTTTTTTGGAGCAATATTATTTTTGTAATGGCTATAACTCACTTTTATTCTTTGTTTGAACTCATTTTAATCAAAATATTCTCAATGTAATGATTAACTTATACAATGAAATGAAATATGGAAATAATTTCATCCTTAATCCTATTATGACAAAGTCATAAGTTATCTATTTTATATCAATTTCAACAATGATCTAGCATAGTAACAACACTTAATCGAAAAAGAACATAAATAAACAAAAATAATAAGAAGAGGAATAGAAGCAAGCAAAAAAGAGAGTGACACTAATACACTTTGAAATTTCACTATAATGATAAAGCCAATTTACCTTGATGTAATTTTGATGGACATGACTTAGTAAAGTAAAGTCCTTGTTTGCATTAGCATTTTATAGTTGCATTGTGTAATACTAGTGTTTTCAAAGTCTTTGGAGGAATGAAGTGAGTACAACATCCAATTACATCACATCACCTTTCTCTAATGACACATGGGGATTTGGCGTCTAATGCCAACATGTTTATAATGTAAGCATCTACCATTGTGATACTTCAGCATGGTTCATGATTGTTTTAAGTACCAATGAGTCTTCATTGATGTTGGACCCCACTTTCATGTTCTCTTGACATGTGTCGCAAAGTATTCTCTTGAGGATTTTGATCCACAAGATATTGTGTTTAGAAAGTCATTCGATATACATGAATACTTAGATCCTATGACATACAATATGTGAGTCTCATTCCTCAACTAACTTTGACAATGATAGAACATAACCAAAATTTGAAACCTAATAAAAACTTCCAACAATATTTAATTTAAAAAATTGTAAATAAATAAAATGATAAGATTTTGTTTCTAGTTTAAAAAATATTTTAATATACTTTTAAAATCTTTTGCTCTGTGTTTTTCCAGAAACTTTCCTTTAATATTATCTTTCTACACCAATCAAAAGAAACCCGAAACGAAAAACTGCATACCAAGCCAGCATAATTTCTTGGCCTTTCTTCTTGCATTCTGCTACCCCTCAACTTCAAGACATCTCTCCAATCATCTACTTCATTCCAAATCTTACTTTGCGTACTTCCCAAAAATCATATTAGAGCTCTTCTCAATCTATATAATTACAATGTTGCAGCAGCAACAATACCCATTTTAAAACTATGCATAGGTTTTCTTACACATTTCTTACAGCAATACATCTTTTTACATCTTTTTTTCGATGATAGATCACTGAATGTGATCTGAAACGTTGACAAAAAAAATACACTGTTGAATCCAAAAGCTTGTTTTCTAATTTAATTTCGATGAACTTTCAAGTTATATTTAAAAACCAAACAGTGAAAAATTTTGAACTGAATCTTTACGAGTAACATACACAGCCCGATAAATATTGTGCTTGAGTTCTTGGGCACCAAGTTGTGCACAATACGGTAGTGCAGGGTTGGACTCTGGATGTTTTGCCAGAAAATATGCAGATTTAATGCTGTCCCAGACTCCTATACCGATTATCTGCTTCCCATTCATGGAGTCATAGAATGAGCAGGAAGATAGGCCTTGGAATTGATTGAAATAGGCTCTGAGAATGGCGACGCAGGAGTAAGAGAGTGTGTCCTGTGTCTTCCAGCTGCAATATATTGTACGTATACTCACTATGTTTCCCAGGGAGAGCTGTGCAAAGGGAAGGCCTTTGCTTGTTTGCTGGTAAGTTCGGTAGAACCAGCCTGAGTCAACTAATCTCATCTCACTGCACATTTTAGTCCCTTGGTAAAAGCAGCAGCCTGCATGAACCCAACAACATTTTCACATATTTCTTTATAATCTTATCAATATATAACACTATAATAACCATAACAATATATACCTACTACAAATGTGCTTAAAATAATAAATATTTAAGGTATACCGGAGGAAAATTAATTGCTGCTGATTTGTGTACATTGCTTGTTTCAACTACTCTTTGTATTGCAAAAATTGCGACCTGAATAAATAAATTGTACAATTACATAAACCATTTGAAAAAAAAGTCTATAAATACATTAAAAACTTCAGATTTTCAGTCTATAAATATTGAGTATATGTAGCTTTCGGATTTGATAGTGTAAAATTTATTTTATATCTGAAATATTGATGCAAAATAAATTTCATACAATCAAATCCAAAAACTCTATACATTCTTGAAGAAATGCAAAAGACATAAATTGTTGCAGCAAACAAATATTATTTTCAACACATGGCGAGGAATTTTTTATTCAATCTTTAACAATTGTTTGGAGATATCATATGAGATAAAACTCATGATTCTACTCCAATGAAATATGCAAATAATTTCATACTTTATCCAATGAGGAGAAAGTCATAAATTATCTACTCTATAAAAATTCAACAATAATCTAGCATAGTAACAACACTTAAGAAATAGAAAAAAAATACACGAAAGCATGAGAAGAAGAATAGAAGCAACAAAAAAAGAGAATGAGATTGATATAGTTGTACTGAATTTTCACTATACTAACAAAATCAATTTAAATTAATGTAGTTTTCATTGACATGACTAATGGCTAAGATAAAAAAATTATTTGCAGTAAAATTTATATTTTCTTTGTCTATTGCTAGTGTTTTGGAAGCCTTTGGAAAAATGAAGTGTATAATCACCCAATTACATTACACCATCTTTCTCTAATGACAAATGGAAATTTGAGGTCTAATACCAAGAGGTTTGTAATGTAAGCATCTACCATTGTGATACTTTCGCCATAGTAGGTATGTTCATGTTTATTTTAAGTACCAATGAACCTTTTTTGGTGGTGGGTTCCACTTACATGTTCTCTTGACATGTATTACAAAATTTTCTCTTGAGAATTTTGGTCCAAAATGTATTATGTTTGAAGAGTCATTTGATATATCAAGTAAACTTAGATCCTATGATTTGTTATACATGAGACTCATTCATCAACTAACCTTAATAACAATAGAACCCAGCAATGAAAACTTTAAAATCTACATATTTAATAGAAATTTCCAACAATATTTAATTGAAAAAATCATAACTAACAAAAATTGAGACAATAAAATCTGATCCCTACATTAAAAAAGTATAAGAAATCCCAATGAGAACATACTTAAACATTAAGGAAATATGGTACAAAAAGAAATGGAAATCTTTAGCAGAAGCCAATAAAATATAGATAAAATCGTCCATAATTCCATCGAATTAGGCGTGACTAGCTCCTAACAACTGCTAAATTGTATATACTTTTTTCTATATTTAGTTTCTTATCAGTATCCCTTCTCTGTTTTGAGCAAATAATATTTTTACAACCATTAAAATGTGATTACTATTAGTCCCAAGGTATTTCCAGTGGGAGAGCTAAAATTTATTAGAGTTTTTAGGTCTAAAGTTTTGGTCTAGTGTCTTTTCAGAGCAATAACATATTTGTAAGACTCATATACGTTGGGATTTATTTATTTATTTATTTTATTTTATTTTTGGGATGTTGGATTTATTTTGATTGGATTGTTCTTCATGTATTGAATAATTTGTATGTAAACAAGTTTTATAAGATGTATTTGGTTTATATAAATTGTAGTAACATTTTGATATGGTAATAATAGTTAAATAATTAATAAGAATAGATTAAAGAATGAAAAATATAAGTAATTATAAAAGAGTTACATAAATATATCTAAAGAAAACATTGTAAAGGAAAATATTCATTCTTTAAAAAAAAAATATTATTATCATAAACTATAATATAAAGATTTGAACTTTGTTGAAGATCAATACTCTTAATCCTAGACAAATTCTAATAGCATAACCATATATAAAACTATAGATAATATCTCCACCCCAAGCCTCCCATATATAGGCCAAGGTGATCTAGGATACCAAGAATGGTTTTCCAAAACTATGAGCCAATGACTAGTCAAGGTGGCCCACATTCAATCCATGCATCCCACCTCCAAGTGTAACTCCCCCACACATAAAATGTAACTTTCAATTTGTTGGTTTCTCCAAGGCCATGCAAGGTAAAAGTAACTCCCAATCACTTTATGTTGGTATAGTTATTTACTACATGTGCAATTCTCACATGCATTATAAATAGCTAGCCAAATATGCTAGTAATTGTCTACTATGAAACACTTAATTTAATTGAATTCTCAAGATGCCATACAAGTGGGACACCATTTTCTATGTGGACACATTATTACAAATATTAAAAATATAAAATAATTATGTTAGATTTAACACGTTTACAAAGTGTACAACACACCTAGTTCTCTATGCCTAACAATATTTTACTTGTTATATATAATGTATGAATCATAAAGGGTTGATCCCGTAGCCATCTAATACCATTTTAACTTCTTTGCATTTAAGATCATTGTCAAGCTATCTACAACATTCATTATCATATTCACTTTCTCAACCATAACTCTCTTCTCATCCAATATGTCATGAACAAAGTGGCATTACACATTATTGTGATATATTTAGGCATAAAAAGGTAGGTGTTGTTTCCAAGATGATAACACTTTGATTACCACACTAGATCACAACTATGTTATATTCCAACTTGTTAGTGTATAGTTTTAATCATACACTTAGGCAGTAATTATGGAGATTGACTACTTGATTGAGAAGTCCTATCTTCAATTCATGGAGATTGACAACTTGATTGACGAGTTCTATCCTCAATTCATGAAGATTGGATTCTCAATACTCTCCTATATTATGCACATCTCTTTCATCTAATTAACAAGTTGGTTTATGCAAATTCATTTTATGTGTTTGATTAATCTGTCTTTGCAGATCTCCTAGTTTTAACATAGAAAGTTTTTAAGCCATAGGCGAATGCAAATAGCAATTGGGCAAAAACGTTAAGATCTGGGATTGCATTTTAAGATCTCTGTTTGGGCATTCAAAATTGTTGTCTTCATAGTCGACTCCATTGAATATGTGGGTAGAGGCGTTGTTTTCTCCATCTCTGAAGTAAGCATGGTTCTGAGAAAAGGCAACCCTAACTCTGCTCACTTTATTTCACCTGTTGGAAGGGCGTGATTCATCTTGTACCTGCATTCGATGCTTTAAAGGCAAGAATGTGGAAAGTTTGATAGCAGTGTCATTGAAGGTTGTGTATCACGATTGAAGCTGTAACAGCATCATAGGCATGAATTTGCTGAGGTAAGGGACGAGGGTTGGGGATTTCAAAATCGCCCAAAAGCTTTGACGACGGTCATTTGCATAGAGGAGGCGCGAACCTTCAGTGGAGGGTAATTCAAATCTACTTTGGAAATCTTCGACCGTTGGCAATTTCGTTGGGAGAGGGGGGCACACTGTTTATGATTTTATATGGCCATTTGTTGACTATTAGCTCATGGTCATATGGGGTTTCAGCCCCTAATTTTTTTATCCAGTTTATGAGGGCTTACTTTTTCTATTTCCCCTCTTTCTATATAGCTTTTTTTAAAAATATTTAATTTTCTTGCTTTGTAAATGCAAACTTTATTGGTGTAGATTTGCAATAGAGTGAAAAAGTGTTCTATTAAAGTGCTTAGTTTTTCAAACTCTGTTTAAATGATGGTGATTTCACACTAATATATAAAGTGCCTTTTTTCACCTTCATTTTTGTATGCAAATAATGCACTAAAATAAAGTGCCAAAGAGGAGGAAAATAAAAAATATTAAAAAAGGGGGGTATATTACAGAGAGTAGTGATTAGAATACTTCAAAATTTCTTTTCTCAAAATCCTAAAAAGTTGTAAACCTAAACAAGCATGGAGTCCAATCATGTAATTAACCCTCTTACACCTTTTAACTACCATGAGTGGAAGTTGCATGTAAAACTTACACTCAAGAACAAAGGTTTGTATAGAGGTACAATGGGTACTGAAAAGGAACCAAATGCTGCCAAGGACAAGGAAAAGTGGTTCAATAAGTGTGACCAAGCCTTTGGATTCTCGTGTTTATGTCTTTCAAAAGAACTTCTATTTCATGTGGAGGCATTGAAAACCCCACATGAAGTATGGTCAACTCTTGAAAAGTTATTTGGGAAACTTGATGATATTAAAGGCCATGAGCTAGAAAATGAATTAATCACCTTAAGTCCATGTAATTACCCAACATTACAAGAATATTTCACCAAATTTAAGTCACTTCGCCAATAACTTAAGGAATGTGGAATTGAGAAGAAAGATAATCAACTCATCTTATCAACTCTTTCCAAGTTGGGATCTTCTTATTCAGTTTTTGTGTCAACATTCTACTCTACAAAAAGGGCTTTGGGTTCTAATTGGTCTATGCAAAATATAGATGACTTTATTGCTGATTTGGCCAGAGAACAAGATAAACTCATCTAGATTGGGGCCATAATATCCTACAAGCCACATGCTTTAGTAGCAGAACGTGTAAAATCTAAAGGATTGATAAACAAAAATGAAGAAAGAAAAGATAAGGAAATAGAAAGGGGAAAATCATAGAAGGAGGAAAATACTAAGAAATATATCAAGTGTTCCTTTCGTAAGAAATTGGGGCATAATGAACTTGACTGTATGATGAAACAAATAAATGATCTTACTCAAATCATCGAGGAAAGTAAGATTATAAATTCTGGATCTTCATCATCTACATACACTAAAAAGCCAAAAGAGAAGTTAAAAGGACATGTTCTCTGAGTGATTGCAAAATCTACTGTATTACTTCTCTTGTTTTGTAAAATGTTTGTTATTACTCTCTTTTTGGAGGATAGCTTTTTCCCATTGGGTTTTCTATCTTTCTCCACTTTATTTGAGAGTTTGCATTGTAAATGAGTACCTTATTAGGCCTTGTTGCTAGGACTCAAATTTCAAAAAAAAATTGTGCCCACCTAAATTATGCTTAAGGGGGGGTGTTAGTGTATAGTTTTAATCATACACTTAGGTAGTAATTATGGAGATTGACTACTTGATTGAGGAGTCCTATCCTCAATTCATGGAGATTGACAACTTGATTGAGGAGTTCTATCCTCAATTCATGGAGATTAGATTCTCAATACTCTCCTATATTATGTGCATCTCTTTCATCTAATTAACAAGTTGGTTTTGTTAGGAAAAATTCGATTGCAGAATAAAATTTTCCTAATGTCAAAACTAAGAGGAGAAAGAGATATTCCTTTTAGAATTTACAATTATAGTTCATTAAGACACACATGAAAGAAATTGTAGAATAGAGAATAAATCAAACACACTTGACACCAGATTTACGTGGGAAAATCCTTACAGGAGAAAAACCCACCACACCAAAAAGAATATCTTGTATCACAGTAAATGAATTTCATACAAGTTACATACGCTTCTTTTCAGATGTCAATTTACAACAAAAAATTTCCTTGATCAACCTTACACAGAATAATAGTGTTCCAATGCTTCTCGATTTAGCATACAATGATATTCACAAAAAAATCAAGCACAGATCATAAGACCATCCAACACTAACAGTTACTATTCATCACAATGTATAGCAACAACAAGATCGACTCATTTTTTGTGCCAACGGTTCGGTTCAACTTCTTGGACAGAATAAATGTCAAAACTTCCTAGAGAAGCCAAACAATCTCTGTCCAAGTTAGCATCCTCCAATGAACAACAAACACATCAACAATCAATTGGTCTATGCATTCTACCCATTCACATCACCGCTCAACGTAGTCAGGACTCACCAAGACATGCATTCACATTACCGCTCGTCGCAATTGAGACCCACCAAGACACACGTACACCACTAGTGAAGCTTTGGGGAATCAAAAAAGTATCTACAATATTCCCAACAAGTTTCTCTGATACAACGACACGTGTTTGAAGCTGCACATCTCGCATGCTACCAAGTGTCCAACACTCAATCAATTCCGCTCGATTCACAAGAGTCTAACGGTACTTTCCTCAACCGAGCGCGGAATAGAACTAACACGGTTGGATTAAACAAATCGCAACCATAGATCAGGATCACCTTTTTATCGGTAGGATATGCCGTGGTCCCCACCAAGTCGCTTCTAACTACCATCGGTCCATCAGCGTAGCTCGATGAAAAATTTCACCGGTGAGTCCAAGTCACACCGACAAAATGTTTATCATTCTATCGTTGAGACTGCCGATCGGGTTCCACTGATAGTAACAAGCTACACCGATACAACTTATCACATATCGGCATATCGGTGAGACAACACATTGTCACTCATCGATATGAGATCGTTCTGCCGACGAAAACAATGTTCATCGCGCTACCGCCAAAATGAAGGAAGGGCTTCATGGTATTAATGAAAAATGCATGAATAGAGGCTAAGTTAGTCAAGCTCTTAATAGAGGTTTAAGCCAGCAAGTTGAGGCACATATTCCAACATGCTTCCACTTGACAAAGACTCATTGGCTTCCTCCAGATTTCAAACTTATTGAAGATCATAGGCCCCAAGGCCCATCGAACTTGCATACCACCTGAACTTGTCTGTGATCACTGGCTTTGTCAATGTGTCAACAAAATTATTCAGAGTATCCACCTTTTCTAAATAGACCTTTCCATCCTCCACCATAACTCGAACAAAGTGATAGTACACATCGATATGTTTTGTCTTGACATGGAATATTGGATTTTTCGCCAGACAAATGGCACTCTAACTATCACAACAAATAAAAATTTGCCTTGCATCAAAACCAATATTAGAACACAATCTTCTAAGCCAGATGACTTCCTTATAGGCGTGAGTTGCTACCATGTACTCAGCCTCTGTAGTGGACAAAACGACTACAACTTGTCACTTGCTCATCCAGCTAATTGCACCACCATTCAACATGAAAATATATCCACTATTGGACCTTCGGCTATCAATGTCCCTTGCCCAATCATAATCCACATATCTACGAATACTGAGAGTCCTTTGTGAATGAAACAAATTTCCATGGTAACATAGAGCATATTTTGAAGTGCCCCTCAGATATCTAAACACTCTTTTCATAGCATCCCAATGTGTCCTTCCTAGATTCACCATAAAACGACTAAGAACTCCCACTGCATGGGCAATGTTTGGCCTTGTATAGACCATTACATACATTAATTTTCCAACTACACTAGCATAAGGCACTCTAGTCATGTCCTCCATCTCAGTAGGACATTTTGGACAATCTTCAATAGATAGCTTTGTCCCCTGCCAAATTGGAACAACTAGCTGCTTGCAATCATTCATACAAAATCTCTCCATAATAGTATTAATATACTTACTTTGGCTAAACCAAAGTTTTCTGCTTTTTCTGAGCTTGGTTATTTCCATCCCCAGAATATACCTAGCTACACCAAGATCTTTCATTTCGAACTTTGCAGACAACTGAGATTTTAGATCAGAAATCATTAACTTACTATTCCCTATGAACAACATATCATCAACATAAAGGGCAACAATAAGAACTCGGTTATTTTCAGTCTTGTAGTACACACAATGATCTTATTTTGATCTTACAAATCCCAATGACAAAAAAAATGTTTCAAATTTCTGGTACCACATCCTAGGCAATTGTTTCAAGCCGTACAAATATTTTTTCAACTTGCAAACCAAATTTTCTTTACCTTTTCTCACAAAGTGCTCAGGCTGGGACATATAAATTTCTTCTTCAAGATCACCATGAAGAAATTTTGTCTTCACATCCATCTGCTCCATTTCTCAAATCATATGCTATTGCAAGTGATAAAAGAAATCTGATAGATGTCAGCTTTTCTACGGGAGAGAAAATTTCCCCATAATCAACTCCCTCTACCTGGGAATAACCTTTCACAACCAATCTCACTTTATACTTCTCAACACAGTCGTCCAGACCAATTCTATTTTTAAACACCCATTTGCAGCCCATAAGTTTTCTACCTTCAGGTAATGGGACCAGATCCCAAGTATCATTTTTCCTTAATGATGCCATTTCTTCATTCATGGCTTCCAACCAAGAATCTGAATCAGACATTTTAGTTGCCTCTTTTATAGTCCTAGGCTCATCCGTGTTAGTAATCAAAGCATAGGCACAACTATAATCCAACATAGAGAATCCATACCTATTTGGTTGTTTCTTCTCACATGTAGACCTCCTCACAGGCTGAGGCTGAGGCTGTGGTTCTTCTTCTTGTTCAAAACTCTCAGAGCTGCTCGAACTCTCCTCAATTTTAGGTACACTTTCAATGTGTTGTTCCTCTTTTTTTAGAGTTAGAGGTATCTCAACAACATCATCATCATTTTTATCTTCTTTCATCCCTGACTGTAGATCCACTAAAGAAGGTTTCATCTCTCAAAAGATTACACTTCTTCTATATAATACATTCTTAGTCACATGATTCCAAAGTTTGAATCCTTTCACACCAAGGCCATACCCAATGAAGATAAAATTTTCAGCCTTTTTATCCAATTTAGATCTCCTTACATCCAACACATAAACATATGCTTCGGAGCCAAAGACACAAATATGTCTCAGAAAGGGATTCTTACCAGACCAAACTTCCATAGGTTATTTATCAACAAGTACTGATAAAGGAGACCGATTTACCAAGTAACATGTTGTAGCCACAACCTCAGCCCAAAACTTCTGCTCCAGACCAACATTGCTCAACATACTTCTAGCCTTCTCCATCAATGCCATGTTCAACCTTTCAGCAACTCTATTTCGCTGCGAAGTGTAAGGTGTTGTTTTATGCCTTTTAATCCCATGGTATTTGCAATACCTTTCAAAATTATCAAAACAAAACTCACAGCCATTGTCAGTCCTTAGACACTTTATTTTTCTTCTAGTCTGATTTTCCACAAGGTTTTTAAATTCCTTAAAATGACTGAACACTTTTGATTTACTTTTTAAGAAGTACACAAATTTCGTTCTCGAATAATCATCAATGAAAAAAACATAATACTTAGACTTCGATAATGAAGGAACATCCACTGGACCACACACACCAAAATGAATATAATCCAAAACACCAGAAGATTTATGAGGACTAGAGTAGAATGAAACATGGTGTTGTTTACCATATATACAATGTTCACAAAATTCAAATTCAAGATTGCAATCATCAAGCCCCTCAACCAGGTTTTTAATTTCAAGGATTTCAAACCTTTTTCACCAATGTGACCGAGTCTTTGATGCCAGAGCATAGTCTTTTCTGCAAAAAGTTTAACTTCCAAGGAATTTTCTCCAATAGGAACAATTTCATCCTTCTTCTCATGAACAACCTTTTGTGACTTTGTAGAGACACTATTGCATTGAAAAACTAGTGCATCAATCTTGTACAGATTACCAATTTGGGCACCCCTAGCTAGCACCATAGAGCCTCTAGTCATCTTACAACCATTGCTATAGAAAGAGACTTGCACTCTGATATTGTTCAACTTGCTTAAACACAGTAGATTTCGATCCAGACTTGGTATGTGCATTACACCATCAATTCTCTTAATTATACCATCAGGAAACTAAATTCTGACTCTTCCACGATCCACTATCTCCAAAGATGAATTGCTTTCCAAATACACCTTTCCACCATTGTATTATTCATACTTTGTAAAATAGTCTCTATGAGATGTCATGTGGAATGATGCTCCAGAATCAATCAGCCAAACATCATCCGATGCCTGAGTTTCCAGGGCTGCAATGAAGGCATCTTCATCGCTCTGAGAAGAATCATTGTCAGAAGATTTCTTCTTCTTCTTTTTCTCCTCTTTGCAATCCTTTCAGACATGACCAAGCTACCCACAATTCCAACATTTCACCTTGGACTTATTGCTAGGAGACTTTGATCTCCCTTTTGATTTCGATCTGGACTTCTTGTCCTTCTTCTTGCCTTTTTCTTTCGATCTGCCTCGAATAGCCAAATCCTCCTTCGCTATCTCTGAAGACTTCCTTCTCATTTCTTCTTATAACAAAGAAGCAACCACATCTTCCATCTTGAAAGTGATTTTCTTCCTCCCAATCACCATCACCAAGTGATCTCATGAATCTAGAAAAGAACACAACAAAAGAATACAACGATCTTCTTCATCTATCTTCACACCTACAGATGTCAACTAAGCAATCGACATGTTAAAAGTATTCAAATGATCAACAAAAGATGTTCCTCCCTCCATTTTTAAAGAGTACAACTTATTCCTCAAAGTAACTTATTCACCAAGGTTTTTCCCTAATAAATATCTCCTAGTCTTTTCCACAAAGAGGAAGTAGTCTTCTCTTCATGAATATTCAAAAGAACTAAATCTGCCAAACAAAGTCTTATCAACCCTTTTGTTTTTTGATCTACGATCTCCCAATCTTCTTACTTCATGCCTATAGGTTTCATTCTAGACACAACAACCCAAATGTCACGGTCAACCAATAGATCTTCCATTTTGAGTTTTCACAACTCAAAATTGCTTCCATTGAATTTCTCAATATCAATTCTTCTAGACATACTTGTAATTGCCATCTCAATATATAATTAGACAAGTTCAAGACTTCTACAAAACTCCCACTTAATAGAAATTGACAAAAAAAATACAATCTACCCACAAGGATAACACAACTAGCCAGACTTTGATACCACTTGTTAGGAAAAATTCAATTGCAGAACAAAATTTTCCTAATGTCAAAACTAAGAGGAGAAAGAGATATCCCTTTTAAAATTTACAATTACAGTCCATTAAGACACACATGAAAGAAATTGTAGAATAGAGAAATAACTCAAACACACTTGACACTAGATTTACATGGGAAAACCCTTACGGGAGAAAAACCCACCACACCAAAGAGAATATCTTGTATTACAGTAAATGAATTACATACAAGTTGCAGACACTTCTTTTCAAGTGTCAATTTACAACATCAAATTTCCCTGATCAACCTTACATAGAATAACACTATTACAATGCTTCTCAATTTAGCATACAATGATATTCACAAACAAATCATGCACAAATCATAAGACTATCCAACACTAACAGTTACTATTCATCACAATGTATAGCAACAACAAGATTGACTCGTTTTCTGTGCCAACGGTTCAGTTCAACTTCCTGCATAGAATAACCATCGAAAATTCGCAGAGAAGCCAAACAATCTCTGTCCAAGTTAGCATCCTCCAATGAACAACGAACACATCAATAGTCAACCAGTCTATGCATTCTACCCCTTCACATCACCTCTCATCATAGCTGGGACCCAACAAGAGACATGTTCACATTACCGCTCGTTGTATTTGGGACCCACACGTACACTGCTAGTGAAGCTTTGGGGAATCAAAAAAGTATCTAAAATATTCCCAACAAGTTTCTCTAATACAACAACACATGTTCGAAGTTGCACATCTCGCATAACGCCAAGTGTCCAACACTCAGTCAATTCCGTTCGATTCACAAGAGTCCGATGGTACTTTCCTCAATCGATTGCAGAATAGAACTAACACTGTTGGATTAAAAAAATCACAACCGTAGATCAAGATTACCTTTTTATCGATATGTTATGTTGTGGTCCCCACCAAGTCGCTTCTAACTGCCATCGGTCCATCGGCATAGCCTGGTGAAAAGTTCCACCGATGAATCCGAGTCACACTGACATAATTTGTATTATTCTATCATTGATATTGTCAATCGGGTTCCATCGATAGTAATAAGCTACATCAATACAACTTATCCCATATCAGCATATCAGTGAGACAACACATTGTCACTCACCGATATGAGATCGTTCTGCCGATGAAGACAATGTTCATTGCGCTACCGCCAAAATGAAGGAAGGGCTTTGTGGTATAAATAGAAAAGGCATGAACATAGGCTAAGTTAGTCAAGCTCTTAACAGAGGTTCAAGCCAGCAAGTTGAGCCACATATTTCAACAAGTTTATACAAATTTGTTTTATGTGTTTGATTAATCTGTCTTTGTATATCTTTTGGTTTTAACACAACTTAATGTTTTGAACTTAATTTCTAAAGCTAGACAACTTCCTTACAAACATGAGTAAATGGCATATTCTTTAACTTAGTATTCAAAACAAAAACTATAATCCACCATTTTATCATCTATATAATCATACCAAAAAATACAGTAAACATATGCCTACTAATAGAACTCCTAATATGCATATCTCCTATCCAACTAGAATCCATGAATCCCTATATATTTATTATCTCGCTCAAATTCTATCCTCCTTGGTAACAAATCAAACATTGTAATGGGTCTCTAAGACACCTCAAGACTCTCTTTACCATAGCCTAATTCTCTTTTCTTGGATTGGACATACATTTTATCAGGATTCCCATTATTTGTATAATGTTTGGTTTAGTGTAGATGATAGCATAAATAAGGCTACAACCTACATTTCATAGGGCGCATGGATCATGTTCACTATCTCATATATTGTTGAAGGACACTAATGAACATAAATATTTTTTTGCACAACAAAGGGAAAACCCAATAGTTTATAATATTACATCCTAAACCACTAGAATACATATTTAAGTCTCTTCTTCCAACTAATCCAAAGTTTTTAGTTCACTCCATCTCTCTTGCTCTCTATTTGTTCTAACATGCATATTGTTTCCCCAAATTCCATCATATTAAACTAAAATGAAAGCTAAAATTTAAAACTCCCAGTCATATCCTTACTAGTATGAAAGAGCAATATGTGATCAACTTATAAAATGATAGTAGTAAAATCATCACAATCATGTTTGAAGTAAACATGGTAATCTCTAATTTAGCTATAACATACCCCAAATTCATGAAATAAGTGTCAAAATTTAGATACCATAATGTGGAGACTATTTAAAACCATTAAAATATTATTCAAAATTTTAAACCAACCCTTTCCCACCCTTCACCTCAAAATTCTCAAATTTTTTTGTCTAGATTCCTTGGGCTACAAATCCCCATTCATAAAAGTTTTCACATCTATCTATTCCACCTCAAGGTATTTGGTAACAATAATAAATAGTTCAATAATTTGATGGATACCAACTTTGTAGTAATGTAGAAGATCTTACCAAGATCAATTTGATCTCCTTAGGAATATCCTTTCTCCACTAGTCTTAGTTTGTACTTCTAAGTTAGCCACCCTTTGAACTACATTTATTTTTGAAAATCCATTCACAACTAATAATATTCTTATCCCTAAAAATCTTTATCAAGTCCCACATATTTTTTCCTTCACTTATAATGTTTCCTCATACATGCCTACTTTCTAAGTGTTATTAAACTCTATTGTCTCCCACACTTTTCTAGACTCATCCTCATTAGTAGATAAAGTAAAAAATGAATCTAAAGTAAGGTGGGTTGTACATATCAAATAACATTCTCTACTAAGTGGATCTCCTTAAGAGTGGAGTTTAGGATTTCTCTTATTTCTTTCAATTTAGAACTCTAAAAAATAACCTCCACATTAGATCATGTTAGTGTAAAATGGTAAATCACCTAATTAATTATTATTAGAAGCTATTTATAATAGTATTCTTAAGATTACTTAGGTCCTACATTTTTTTCTATCTCAAGTCATAGAATTAAGACACATTTCACGATCTAATTATATCCTCATGTATTTTTTCATATTTATCCTTTATAAAATATTATTCAAATGTTTCATATTATAATTATAGTAGTTTTGTATCTAATTAAATCTCATAATTCAAAAAAAATAGTTACGTTTTTTTCTCTTGTGATAGGGTATTTTAATTTTACAGGTGATCATCGAGGTGCAATGGGAGTTCAATAATCATCACTAATATGGGGAAAAGCTCTATATCTATAATTACTTATCTTCTTTTAAGAGATTCAACCTTAATTATTCAAATAATGCACCATGGAGAAAAATCAACATCGTTGTTGCTCTCAAAACTTCTAGAAACCTTAAGATTGACTAGTAAATCATCAAAATTTAAGTTTAAAAAATTTAAGGGATTTTTTGAGGGGTTACAAATTTTTATAATAAAATTTGTGTATAGCCATATGAATTTGTACTACTATATAAATTCATCCACTATATGGGGTCTTTATATAGGCCTTGTCCTCTATGTGATTCTTCTCTTTATGATTCTTGGTAAAACAAATTGTAGCTAGAATATTTTAGTTTTTGGGATTTTATTTACAATGGTAACTTGATTTTTTTTTTTTGGGTGAATGGGTGAGTGAAGAGCTCTTTGGAAGTTGAATTGTTGAATCCTCCATTTTTTCTTCCCAAAGTTTCTATGTATGTTGAAAATATTTTAGATTGGTATTGTTTATTGTGCTTGAATTGTTTTGACCTCTTGGTTTCTATGTTTCTAATTTTTCTATAATTTGGGGGGATGTTTTTTCTATTTGTGATCTTTTTGTGGCAATAGGATTGGATGGTTTGATTATTTTTCATGTCCTAGTGATGGTTGATTAATTGATAAATACAAATTGTATTTGAATTTTTTGAATTTAAATTTCTTATTTTGTTGTGATTTCTTACCTTTCCCATTTGGTCTATGATCTCCCAAAGGTTGACTATGTGGGATGATAGTGGTATGCAAGGGTGGTAGGTTTTAAGGAAATTTACCACCATATTAAACACCAATGTCCCTCCACTCCCTCTCCTATTCTAATTGGTGGATGGAGGACGAAAAAAGTAATGGCATGCTATTAGAAGTTAATATGGGTATTAGTGAGCAACCACAACCAATTATTAATGGTAATACTAGGCTTTGTGAAGAATAATTGAGATAATCATACAAGGAAGTTTTAAGTACAAAATCTCTCGACAAAGTTATATATGTTGATTTTTCTTTCGTGGAGACCAATTGAGGAACAATGGGGCCCATGTCAAATAGAATGGGAGAAAGAGACCTCATTGGTAGATGAGACTGTAGAGATGGAGAAAATGATAATAATCCTCCTCCCCCATGGGTCCTCTCTATTTCACCAAATGGAGACATGATTCAAGTTCTTAAGTATGAAGAAAATAGGTTAAAAAATATTTCTATCTTCTTTGTTTTATTGGAACCTAATTCGTTTCTTATGAGTAAATTCCTTAATGATTGGATTTTAAATGTCTTGGGTAAAAATATGGGGATTCATGTAGAATTTTGTAGGATGATTCAAAAGGGTCTATTTGTGGGTTTTTCTAGAAGCCACATGATGCAAGAAAGAGTGGTTAAAAAATAGTTTTAGAACCTAGGAAGCTCTATGTTTAGGGATATTCAATAGGCATGGGAAGAGAATTTAAAGGATATGGTCGCTAGAATTCTTCCCTAATATGGATGTAAATAAAAATATCACCCCTCAATTATGGAAATTTATTCTACAAATCTTGAAACCCTTAGGATACATCCTCCAAATTGAGGAGTCTAGGGTTAATCTTCCCCATTTGAATGCTAGATTAATGATTTCAATTTTCATTAGCATGGAAATTATGGATGTTAGATTTATATTCAATTAGTGAATAAAATTGTAATTTGTGAAAGAAATCTACTTGATAATTTAAATCTTGTTTCTTCTACAAAAAAAATGGTCATTTTAGGAAGGATTTCCCTAGGTCCAAAATAAGGTTTGAAGGGAACTTTCATCCTAGTTTTGGTGATAAGAGTAAAGTAAGTCTTCCTCATAGTGATAACAATGGTTGTCTTCTTCAAGATGATGGTGCACTGGCTTGGCTTGATAAGGCAACACAAGTGGAAGAGGGTTGGATTACTATAAAAGGAAAGAAAGAAAAGTCCTCTAAGCCTCCTTTTGACATGACTCTCCACTCCCACAAGAGTAATTCTAAATTTAAATCTTGATGGTTCTTGTTTGGGGGCTGGTTTTTGGGTGGCTACTGGTTGTTATGCGGTTTTGTAGTCGGTTGTGGTTCTTTGGCCTTGGTTGTCTGTGCTTTCATGTCTTTATATTTGGAAAACCTTCTGGTTTAGGTTCCAGATCCAGTCAAACTCTGTTTGTAAAGGGTTTCGGGGTCCCTTCAAAACTTATTTTTACCTTAATAAAAAATAATTTATGTATAGATAACTAGGAGGTAAATCAAATGGTCATAGATATGATTATAGAGGATAATTATAACAAGAAACAAAAAAATGATATCATTGAGGGAAGATATAAAATTAATATTGCTAAACCATTATTTGATGGGGAAATTATGGCCATCAAGGCCAAGGAACCATCTAATCCCATGAGGAATAATTCTGAGTAAAAAATAGAGGAAAAAAATGTGCACGTTGATCTAAAGAATGCATAATAATTGGCCCCAAAAATAATTAAGAAGAGGGCAAAGGATATCTGCCTTAAGAATAACTCACTCTTGTTAGAATAGATGTTAGTAAACTCTATCATAGTTGATAGTTCTAAACCTAACTTGTCGAAGAGGAATTTGGGAAGCAACTTGCACTAAAGTTCTACAACCCCTTTTGCTCAAGATCTAAAATTGATCTTTTAGTGCCTAGAAAAATGGTTAAAAAACTAATAATAAAGAGGAGAACATAAAAGGAAGAAACATGAAAGTGAAAGGTGAAAAATTAGTTGCCTTTCCTATCCTTTAGGGTTTAGGACCAAAAGGGGCAACTTTCAATAAAAAATAAACCCTTGAGATCTCTCTACAAAGGAGAAAGAGATCTTGCAAGAGGGTTGTTCTAAGGGTTGAATATGATCTAATGAGGGGTTCACCACCAATTTTAAACTTGGAAATGAAAATGAAATGCAAGATGAAATGAAAAACCCTAGTTGAATGCAAGCTAACTCTAAATGACCTAGAAAGATGAATGAAATGCAACATAAAACTACATAATAGAAAGTGTGCACCTAGGAAATTGGAGAAGGTTGAATGGAAGTTTGAATCACTGAAAAATCTATTGTCAATGTTGATTGGGACTCATTCGCCAAGCTGGGAAAATTAGTATTGTTTATGGGAAACTGTATAGGAACATGCTTCTTCCAAAAGGGTATCTAGATCTGCAAAATCCTGAAAATGTATAGGAACTAGGACTTATTTGCCAAAAGTGGAAAATTAGTCCAGTTGGGATTTTGTGCAACTTTCAAAGCTAATTTTTCTCTTCCTTGTCTAATTTGTCCTTCTTGACTGATTTTTGGATTTGAATCTTTGATTTTCAACCTGTAAGTGATCTCCAACATTCTCCGAGGATTGATGAAAACTTTGACAACTTTGAATGATTGAGAAATTTTCTCCAATCTTTCTCGTTATGAAATCTGCAACCTAGCCCTACAAATCACACACAAAGAAGAGGGAAAATTTTTGTGGGGTTAGTGGATAGGGGCTTTCCTTGATCAAACCCCTTGTTGGTAATTAAACCTTCAAATGAAAGAAAATATGAATGGAGAATGATGAATGAACAAAAGGCAATATTGCAACTCACCAAACCTTACCAATGAGGTGCTATAAATATACTTGAAATGGCTACAAGGGATGTGGTTCTTAACTCTTGCTTGATTGATGTTGATCTTGCATGAAACACTTGCTTGAATCATAAACTCTACATCACAATTGTTAGCACAATAAAAAACATGACATATGAAATCCTTGACATGATGATTGACACTTGAATGCTACTCTAAAATTCTTGATAATCTACCCTTGAATTTTCTTGAATGCTCTTGTGAATGCTTGAATTCTCTTGTGAACTATTTTGAATGGTAGGTGTGAATATGAGTGAAAGAACCTTGTGTTTATACTTAATTATGCAAGAATTCTCAAAATTACACTACAAGCTGAAATCAGATCTAGGAGAATAAAATTCTGCCAAAAATTTGACTTAAATTTGATTTTGGGCCACACGAGACTCATTCTCCCAAGGTTTTGAATGAGTCCCATTGGGCATAATGTATGGGACCAAAAACCAAAAGTGATTAGAAATGTGTGAAAATTGGTTCGGGGCTAAAAGATCCAAGTGGAACCTATTCATCCAAGATGGTGAATGAGTTCCAAATCCCTAAATTTGGGCCACACAAGCCAAAAATACCCTGATTATGATTGGTTAATGATTGGTGTTGGGATTATCCTCAAAAATATGCAATAAATGAGGCTTGTGGATGCAAAATAGGGCCAATTAAATCATAAGAAAGCCCAATTATTAATGAAAATCCTAGAAAAGTGTGAAAGTGTGTTACAAAACTTTACAACACTCTAAATAAGGTAAGATCAAGGTTTAAAAATAGATTTATTAGAGTTGATTAGTTAATACAACTTTAGAAAAGTGTGTTACAACATTTCACAACAGTTTAGTAAGGTACCATTAAATCCATTAGTTCACGAGGGCCCAATACCTAATGTGAATGTGTCAACCACATTAAAACACTAAATCAAGGAAAAATTAAGCTTAATTCAGCAAGGAGGGCACAAACAAGTGTGAAAATGTCTCGACAACATTTTTTGACACTACATTTAGCTCCCATTTTAGTGAGAGGATGAAATTTCTTCAAACTTACACTCAAGTAGACAAAAGCACACATCAAGAGGAGTTCAAATGTACCAATTCCAATAATATGGGATGACAACGATCAAGAGGGGTGATCAAGCCCCCAGGATCAAGATCCTAAGATAAATCAACATGGGCACAAAAGAACACAAATGAGAATGATATAAAGAGCAACAACACAAAACAAGCATACATTGCCAAAGGAAAAAAGATAAAAGATAGAAAGAGTCAAACCAATCTTTGAACATTTTTCCATCATGATGTGGATCAGATCTAGGCTATTTGTCCAAAAAATGCATACTTACTTTGTGGAAATGGAACCCCTAGCTATCTGCTGGGTGAGAAGTCCAAAAAGGTGAGAAACATACACTCATGGTTGGTATGTACTTACACACACGCAAGTTTCTATGGGGAAATTCATACCTCAGTTGAGCTTCCCACTCAAACCATACCAAATTTATACCTCCTGATAACTTTGATAAGGCGCCACACAAAATGATCTTCGAGCTTGATGAGACAAGTAAAACTTTGTATGCTTGGAGCTCATGAAAAAACATGATGTCTCTATGGGCATGCAAGTTGTGTTATGCAAGGTGGCCATATAATGAAAAATGAAAAATGCAAAATAGGAAATGTTCAAAGGAGTCTTCCTTACTTCATGTTAGTTCTTTAACTTAGGGAACATTGTGCCTAATGTCTCCAAGAGAGGACCAATCAAAGAATAGAAGATTCACAACTTAGGGGATGCTGTGTATCACATCAAGCCACCAAGAGGAATGTAATATGCTAAGAGAGATACTTCTCTTGAAATAAATCATACCTAATGTCATCCAAAAAGTGAGAAACATATTGTATGAAATAAGAAAACTACACCATGAAAAAGAAAAATATAAAAGAACAATGCAAATGTATGCCCCCACTTTAAAGAAATTGCTAAACATCATACTGTGAGCAATAGCTTTAAAGTAGAAAATGACAAATGATAATAGTAAATAAGGCATGAGAGCTAACTTGGAAAGCCCTATGCAAAGTCATATGTTTCCAAGTAAAGCTATATCATGCAAAAGAAAAAGAAAAGAGAGGGATTGCCCCAAAAATTAAAACACCAAACACATAAGGGATCTATGGATTTTGGGTTAGTGTGTTCTTTGCTACAATGTTTTAGAGAACTCGAAACTGTCATCATCCCCAAAATAAACATAGAACTAGAAGAATGACACAAGGAGAGTGAAAACAAAGAAAAACCTTTTTTGTCAACATGGAAGAGACATGAATTTCTTGATGCCTTGTATCATCGCCAAAAGGAAAACACAAGAGAATTGAAAAAGAGATAAAAATTGAATAGATGAACAACACAAAGAAGGATGAAGGTACAAATAGAGGAATTTCATAAAGAAAGAGAGAAAATCAAACAAAATGTCAAAGGGGGATCACATTACGCACATGTAATCACACAAAATAAAATGAAAATGAAATAAAAATGTAAATTACTAGTAAGATGCATGCGATTCAACCTATGAGCAAGCCATCCACATCCCGATCATGTTCATTGTATACTAAGGGCAGAAAGTTAGCTAGAGGGACAAGAGAAAGTGCCAAACTAGGAGAAGTGTCTGGTTCAACACTCTTTGTAGGAGATTTTCCATCTAAGATTATGGAAGAGGAAAACATCATATTCAATTCATTAAGCACCTCTTCATCAATTTTAGCAACCTCATCATCGTCATCTAGGTTAATCACAATAGGAGATCAAAGTATAATGTCCATCGAAGAGTTCACTTCTTGTTGTGGCTATTGTGTTGGATTTTTTTCTGTCAAGGTGGGAGTAGAGTCATCTTGCATTGCTTCAGTCAACTTTGGATCTTGATTTTCTTTGTTTAATTCTTCATGTAACGTGTGAGCAAGGGCACGACATATACATATACACACTCTAGCACCTCTATTTCTTTTATTTTTGTTTTCAAGTTGTGTTTGTGTAGGAGTGGGTTGATCAACCATAGGTTTCTTTTCTTCCCCAAGGGGAGGAATAAAAGGAACCACTAGAGGTTATTCAACCACTTTCTCTTTGACTTTGTAAAGTTTTTTTATTTTAGGAGGTGTGACGAGATTGTTTTTATTCTCTCTTGGTATTTTTTAGGATGTAGTTGAAGGTTTTGTCTTAGGTTGGTCTTGGTTATTTGGGTCTTGTTTAGGTTCAAGCATGGTTTCGTCAAGGATGGTAGGTTCAGAGGTAGATGGGGACATGTTTCAGAGGGATAGTTCGGCTATTTTGTTTGCTTTGAATTTTTGGTAGGATAGGAAAAATAAGTCTTCTCGTGGTTTTATAAGTTCCATGGGCTTGGGCCAAAAGAAATCTAAGGAAAAATTTCCTTTGGATGAGAAAGGGTTAAAGCTACCTTATGGACGATGAATATTCCATTGTCAAAGGGAAACTTTAAGCATTTATGCACAACCGAAGGGGCATATTTCATGGAGTGAAGCCATGGATGGCCTAGCTTCACATGAAATTGGTTTGACTACATGATGATGGAGAATGAGACATCTAGTATCTTTGGTCCTATTTACAATGGTAAGGTGATTGATCCTATCATAGGGCAAGAAAAAACATTGTGTGTCTTCATCCATGCTTTGGGTTTATCATATATATCTTGATAGAACTCATTCAAAAGTAGAAATTATTCAATTATCACATTATCTCCATAGGTGGGATCTATTAGTATCCCATTAGTGGTATTTTCATAGATATGACTGATTATGGAGAGAGGACCATCGAGTGTATTTTTAAGTATATCCTTAGAGAAGAAAGAAATGTCAAGAGAATTCTTAGTTCGAATCTTACGAGGAATGAAATCTATCACCCCTACCATTTCATCTATAATATTTTCATTGATAGCATCATTTGGAATAAAATTAGTGTTTTCATCATCTGTGTCAACATTCATCACATCATTCTTCGCAGTTTCATTAGCTTTGAAAAATGAAATATTATGTTTTGGCATGGGGTTGGTGAAACTTTGCAAGTTTTGGTTAGGAGGGGCAACAAAATTATTTCCTTGATCACTAACACCTCCAATGGAAAGGTGGGTGGAATCAATGAGGTCTTACACAAGATGTTTAAGACGCTTGCAATGTTTCGTGTCATGTCCATTTTGACAATGATAGTGGCAATACACATTTGATATAAAGCTCTAGGGTAAAGGATTATTAGGGTCGTGTTTTAATGGGAGGCGAGGTAATCATTTTTTGTTCTAAGAGTTGGGACATTGTGTTATGAAGGGTATCAGATAAGGGAGGGAATTGTCTTTTCGGGTCTCTATTGCTAAAGGGTATTGTGGCTTTAATGAAAGTTACTTGGTTATTGGTATTGTGAGTTGTTTTTTGAGGAGGATTAAATTGAAGGAACCCTTTATTATATTTTCTAAAGTGTTGAGGATTGGTCTAGTTTGTAGGCTCATATTTCTTGATTCAGCTAGAAGTGGCCTTTGTATCTCGACTATTAACCGAGTTTTAATAATCATGGAGGGTAGTACATAAGTGCATGAAGGATGGTAATTTCATCATGGCCATCTTGTCTTGGATATTTCTTCATAATTTTTCTATGAACATATTTTGAAGGTGTGGGTCAAGGACCTTGACATCGATTTGGGAATAAAGCAATTGATAACATGAGATAAAATTAGCTATCTTTTCTTCCTCTTTTTTCTTGCATCTCATCAATTCAGCCAAGGTCATATTAGGGGTCATGTGCACTTGGAAATGGTTTACAAAGGCATCAACAAGTTCATTCAATGAAAAAATTGAGTTGTTTGGTAAAGAGAAGAACCACTCCACGGCGGTATCTTTCAAGGACCTAGGAAAAATCTTAGCCAAGAGTTTATCATTAAGGAAAAAGTCACTACATAAGGTAGTATAGGCATTAACATGGTTAGAAGTGTTAGAATCAAGCATGCTTTGATACCATGTTAGAATTAAACATGCTCTCATACCATGTTAGAATCAAACATGCTCTGATACCATGTTAGAATTGGCTATGGATGCCAAGATCTATGGACCAAATAGAAAGCACAAAGAAGAGAGAAAATAATATGACAAGAATAAACTGTATTCAATGTCAATGATAATGCTTCAATGTGTGTACAAATGTAGTAGAGACCCCTTGGTTATATAGCCAAGGTGATAACATAGGAGTGCATAAGATTATGACAAGTGTCGTAATCTTATGACATGAGACAACAATGAAAATTTATCACTCCACCTAAAGTGGAAAGGTGATAATGTGATAACCACCACAAATAGTGGATCTACCACAAAAGGTGGAACCCTAATCACATGATATGTCCATGAAAGGTGGAGGTGATAGAGTGATAACATGATAAGTCCACCAAAGGTGGAAATTCTCCAACAACTCCTATGTGGTCCCTAAGTAAACTTAACTAAGGTGTAATTATGACCTAGGATAAGGTACAAAATATTTAATTACACCAACACCCCCCCTTAAGTGCAACTTAGGGAGAATATACACAAATGCAAACAATGCAAGATGGGTCCCAACAACTAGGCCATGTTAGGTACCCATGTACAAATGCAATGCAATCTCTCAGAAATGGAGAAAAGGAGAAAACCCAGTGGGACGAAACTCCTCCCCAAAAGAGAGATGAAATACAATAATGAAAATGCTCTCAATGATGCATGAGAAGGTAAAAACCCCATGTGAGGAAAAAGACCCCCCTTCAATGTTGAGTCTCCTGCAATGATGGTAGAAGCTCAACATTGAATGCTGAAGATGATCCGATCTCGCCGAACAACGTTCCTCCCCTTAGGAAGAAACAAAACCAAGGATGTATGATGTCTCTGAAGCATGCTCAAGTGTCTCCATGTTGATGTCGAAAGCTGACACACTCCAAACAAGCGTTCTAGGCCACACTGCTGAAGAGTACAATCCAACATCTAGTAGAGAAGAATGTAGAACATGATCCAAAGAGAATGATATCCCCTCTAAAGAAAAAGAAGCCTCCTCCAAATGCTGTCCAAAAGTATCCACACTCATGTCAAACTGAAAGGAATGATCATGTAGAGAATGAACAAGAGGGTCAGAGTGTTCCCTCACAACAATTGAAGAAGGAGCATCTTCATCAAAGAGAAGATGGATGTTATCAATGATGTCCCCCAAATCTGCAAGATGAGACTCCACAAACAAGTCTGAAATACCTGTCAAGAAGCCATCCAAAGTAGCCATATCTGGAAGACTATGTATGTCCTGCTGCACTGAATCACAAGGAACCAAAACTGTGGAATCACAAGCATCATCAAATGCAACAGTAAACGAGGATGTGATCTCAATAGGAGAAGGAGAAGCAAGAAGAGAAGTTTCTTTGTCAACTGGACATTCAAGACATTTGTTATATTCAAGCTCCTCTAAAGTATCATCATCATAGGGTACATTATCAACATCATCAAGGGGAATTAAACAATCCGCAACAGGATCATTTGGGAATGGAGAGATATGATGGTCTCCAAAAATCTCCCAAATCTTGGTCCAAAGTGTGTGTGGGCACTCGATATCTGAGATCTCCACAGGAATATCAACACCATATATGTACCAATTAATCCTACAATGTGATCATTATTATTACCCCAAATTGATTGCTTCCAAGGTGTGTCTGGTTCAGGTATGATCCTATAGAGGTATGGAAAAAGCTTAAGCCACCTGAGATGTGTCAGGATACCTTTCTTCCAAGACTCATAATTATCCTTATTCAGCATTACCACAGAAGGATGAATAGAAAAACCCATGATACCTCCTCAAATGATCAACACAAGTGAATCAATCACAAGATTACCCCCCCAAATTCACTCAATCAAAGAACCCCCCAGCAATATATGAGCTTGGCACTTTATATTTAGTGCGTTTACAGTTGCCATTGCCAAAAAAAGCAAAGTGGACTTTGATCTTGGTACATGCAAGTGCCAAAATAGGCCACAAACTCACAGTGAAAAAATTGTAGTAGATCAGATAAATCTGATCACACCACTGGAAAGTACAGGAAAAATCATGCACTTTAAAAAAAAATGGCACTCAAAAATGTTATCGTAGGAGCAAGATATGAACTCCCAAAGTTCCAAAAATGAGGACGAAGCAGCAACACCTGTGAGAATTTGCAATTTCTAGAAAAACCAGAAACCAAAACCAAAAACTGATTGCACCATTGTGTAGAGCACAAAAAATTAGCCCAAACCAAAAAACATTGCTCGAAAAAAGGAGCCAAAATGATTGAGTTATGAGCCTCTGAAGTTCGCCTTTCAAAATGAAAATGCAAATGGGAGGGGGTAGGAAAATTTCTTAAAATGCGCTGATGCAGGGCTGACATCAGCCATATGAGAGATTCAATTTGACGGCCATTTGACCATCACTGTTGCCATCAAATAGTCGCTGGTTTTCGATGTCGGATTTTGCCCGCTGCCGGGAAAATGTGCCGAAATCTTCAAAAGTCGGCCGCTTCCCGGAAACGCCGACTGCATGCGGTATGTGGTGGGGCCACAAGGGAAGAGCGGGCCACTGGCCTCCTACCATGTGGCTTCGCGGTGGCGGTGTACCCTGCGGGTATGCTGGTGCAGTCTGCGGACTGCGCAGGCTGTACCAGCACTAAATAGTGCTTTTTGAAATTTTTTTGTGATTTTTAATTTTTTTTTTCAAATGAAATTTTTATTTTGAAAAAATAAACAAAATTTTTCCTATTTTTCAAACTGATTTTTCTATAAAAAAATTTTGAAATTTTTCCAAAATAAAATCGTATCGTCGCTCTGCAATTATGACGATCCGTACGGCCAAGGAGGGCAAATTTTTACCAGATGGCTCCGGGCAAAGTTGTCCGATTTTGATGAATTGACAGTCAATCTTAGGGTTTTAGGCCCTTATGGACGCAATGGTAGTGTCCTTTTTGGCTGAAAATGCTCCGAAAATATGGCTACCTTTTGGATCTGGCAACCACCTTCAATCTTCAAACCCTTGTAGATTTGGCCTCCAATGTCCGATTTGGACAAAACAAAAGACAAAATCGACTTTCTCGAACCTTCTGGATGCAATGGTGAGCTCAGATTTGCACCAGCAAGCTCCGATATAAACCTGCAATAAAGAGCCAAAAATGGAACCTCCCCAAATTTGGTACCTCTCTTCAGAAAATGACTCTCCAATGGCACCCAACCCGCTCTGATACCATGTTAGAATCAAACATGATCTGATACCATGTTAGAATTAAACATGCTCTAATACCATGTTAGAATCAAACATGATCTGATACCATGTTAGAATTGGCTATGGATGCCAAGATCTATGGACCAAATAGAAAGCACAAAGAAGAGAGAAAATAATATGACAAGAATAAACTGTATTCAATGTCAATGATAATGCTTCAATGTGTGTACAAATGTAGTAGAGACCCCTTGGTTATATAGCCAAGGTGAGAACATAGGAGTGAATAAGATTATGACAAGTGTCGTAATCTTATGACATGAGACAACAATGAAAAGCTATCACTCCACCTAAAGTGGAAAGGTGATAATGTGATAACCACCACAAATAGTGGATCTACCACAAAAGGTGGAACCCTAATCACATGATATGTCCATGAAAGGTGGAGGTGATAGAGTGATAACATGATAAGTCCACCAAAGGTGGAAATTCTCCAACAACTCCTATGTGGTCCCTAAGTAATAACTAAGGTGTAATTATGACCTAGGATAAGGTACAAAATATTTAATTACACCAACAAGAAGGATCTCCCTCTCCTCCTTATTTCTCAATTATAGGAACCTCTACACCCTGTGGCATCGGTGTTCATAATATCTCCAAGGACAATGGACTACTTCAGATATTATTTGTAGGTGGTCCATTTTGATTTTGGTTTATGGTTGAGTTTTTTTTGTTGAAGCGATGAAATAGTTTGGAAGAGTTGGGCTATGAGAGGGTCATTTCTTGTGTTATGAGATGGAAGTGAGAGAGGTGAAGGAGTGTATGTGTTTGAAGGAAAAGTGAATGGAATGATTATAGGTGGTAAGGTAGTAGGAGATATAACTTGTGGTGCCACATAGGAACTAGGGATGTAGCAGGAATAACCAAGGAAGGAATCCAATTACTATTTTGTTGCATTGTTGTTGTGACTTGAGGGTTGGTATAGGTAGGTATTGAGGTAGTTTTTGTGGGAGAAGGAATTTGAGTTCCCCCTTGACTTGTGATATTGCTTGTTGGGAAAGGATAACTAGTGGTTTAGGTGAGATGTTTTCCATAGATTTGAACCATTTTTTTCACAAGGTCAAGGCCATCTTCACTTTCAAGCATGTGGTGGATATTATCTATAGTAGGGATGGCAGTAGTTGAAATGTTTTCATTTTGCACTTGATGTTGTAAGTTTGCTAGGTCCTCATCAATGTGAATTATATTTTCTTGCAGGAAACTATCATTCCTTGTTTCAACTTTCATACTACTTGAAGGCAAAGATTTGAAAAAGGTATTGTCCATATCTAGTGTACTAGTGTCAATACCAAGAGTGAAAGAGATAGACAACCCAAGATACACAATGATTGTGCTATCGCGGGATGACACGAGTCTCAAACTTCATCTCACTATAGTATTGGGAATAGGACACCAAATATTTATGCAAAGGCTACTAAATGCAAGGTGAATGCTAATGCAATGTAATATAAGAAAAATGAAATGCTTATAACTGAAATTTGAGAAATTGAAACAAGAAGCAATGACAACAAACAAAAACTCAGAAATTGAACTTCAAATTCCAAAAAATGCAGTGCAGTATGTGTAGAGGGACTGATTTTCCTAAGGTGGCGAATGAGTCCCAATGAGGATTTTTTTGAAATTTTTGAAATTTTTTGAATTAGATTTTATGCTTTTTATGCTTTTTTAGATTGTTCATTTTTATGCTTTTTATCTCTATAAAAAAAATTATTTGTTCTTAGATTACCTTGATGTATATATCTTCTTTGATTTAAAAAATTGGTTTAATGCATTTAATTTTTATCCACTAATAAAGAATATTTCTCCCCTTGATCAAAATCCTAGGATATTGAGTCAATGAATTATAGAAATTATTGAAGAAAATCCTAGGATATTGAGTCAATGAATTTTAGAAATTATTGAAGGAAATTGGAAAGCATGAAAGAGATATTCTAGATGATGTAGCAATGAATTCCTTATTTAATTCTCCTTGAATTATGATGCAAGTGAAAAAATTGAATTCTTTTCAATGAAATTGGATTAAAAAATGAAAGCTAAATGACCTTTCACTAATACAAAATTTGCAAATTAATCAATGCAAATCGTAATGCAATGTTAATGTAAGCTAAATCTAGGATGTAAATGCACTCCAAACCAAAATTATGATGTTCTATATGCTGGTTCACCAAAATGAAAGGTGAAAAATTTGTGGCCCTTCCTACCCTTTAGGGTTTAGGACCAAAAGGGGCAACTTTCACTAACTTTCACTCAAGAACAAATCCTTGAGATCTCTTTGCAAAGGAGAAAGAGATCTTGCAAGAGGGTTGTTATAAGGGCTGAATATTTTGTAATGATGGGTTCACCACCAAGTTTAAACTTGGAAAAGACAATGAAATACAAGATGAAATGAAAAACCCTAGTTAAATGTGAACTAACTCTAAATGACCTAGAAAAATGAATGAAATGCAACAGAAAATTGCAAAAATAGAAAATGTGCACCTAGGAAATTGAAGAAGGCTGAATGGAGGTTTGAATCACTAAAAAAATTTCTACCAAGGATGACTGGGACTTATTCACCAAGCTGAATGAATCAGTTCCATTTCTAGGAAACTATGCAGGAACAAGTTTCTACCAAAAGAGTATCTAGATCTGTAAAATCCTGAAAATGTACTCGAACTGGGACTTATTCGCCAAAAGTGGAAAATTGGTCTAGTTGGGCTTTTGTGCAACTTTCAAAGTTTATCCTACTCTTCCTTTTCTACTCTGTCCTTCTTGATTGATTTCAGGATCTGAATATTTGATTTTCAACCAGTAGGTTATCTCCAACGTTCTCCAAGGATTGATGAAAAATTTGACAACATTGAATTCTTGAAAACTTTTCTCCTTATCAAATCTGCAACCTATCCCTACAAATCACACACAAAAAAGAGGGGAAAATGTTGTGGGATTAGTAGATAGGGGCTTTCCTTAGTCAAACCCCTTGTTGGTAATCAAACCTTGAAATGAAATAAAATATGAATGGAGAATGATGAATGAACAAAATACAATATTGTAACTCACCAAAATTTACCAATGAGGTGCTAAAAATATGCTTGAAATGGTTGCAAGGTATGTGGCTATTGAATATTTCTTGATTGATGTTGATCTTTCATGAAACACTTGCTTGAATCATTAACTCTACATCACAATTGTTAGCACAATAAAAAACATGACATATGTAATCCTTGACATGATGATTGACACTTGAATGCTACTCTAAAATTCTTGATAATATACCCTTTAATGTTCTTGAATGCTCTTATGAATTCTCAAATTATATTGTGAACTCTTTTGAATGCTAGGTGTGAATATGAGTGAAAGAACCTTGTGTTTATACTTAAGTATGCAAGAATTCTCAAAATTACAACACTACAAGCTGACATTAGATCTAGAAGAATAAATTTTTTCCATAAATTTGAATTAAATTTTATTTTGGGCCACACGGGGCTCATTCTCCCAAGGTGGTGAATGAGTCCCAACGGGCATAATGTATGGAACCAAAAACCAAAATTTATTAGAAATATGTGAAAATTGGTTCGGGGCTAAAAGATCTAGGTGGGACCTATTCGTCCAGGGTAGTGAATGAGTCCCAAATCCCTAAATTTGAGCCACACAAGCCAAAAACACCTAAATTATGATTGGTTAATTATTGGTGTCAGGATTATCCTAAAAGTTATGCAATAAGTGAGGCTTGCGGATGCAATATAGGGCCAATTAAGGCATAAGAATGCCCAATTATTAATGGCAAGCCTAGAAAAGTGTGTTAAACAACACTTTACAACACTCTAAATAAGGCAAGATTAAGGTTTTAAAAGAGGTTTATTATATTTAGTTAATTAATAAAACCTTAGATAAGTGTGAAAGTGTGTTACAACACTACACAACACTTTAGCAAGGTACCATTAAATCCATTAGTTCACAAGGGCCCAAGACCTAATGTGAATGTTTCAACCACATTACAAAACTAAATCATGGAAACACTAAGCCTAAGTCAGCAAGGAGGGCCCAAATAAGTGTAAAAATGTCTCTACGACATTTTACAACACTACAAAAAGGTCAATAAATTTAGACTCTAGTAGCAAAGAAAATAGTGCAAATAAAGGAAAAGATGGGAAAATCCATAAGTGCTTTGATAGACTATAAAAAAATCAGAAGAACTCTTCTTCTCCCAACAAAAAATGAATTCTAAACATATGTAGCTAGAATGTAAGGCGATTGGAATCCCTATATTTTTTCCACTCTTTTAACAATGACAAACCTTAGTCATATATTTTATGCCTATAAGAAATTAAGGTGGCAGGATTTCAAATGGACCGTGTGATAAATTTTGTGTGGAAATATTTAATTTTTTTTCTACTAAGCATGGAAAAGGTAAAGGTGGGAGCACTAATTTGATGAACCCTGAATGGGATAACTTTGTTACATAATGGGGAGCATCTCCATGTAATATTTTTGTTTGAGTAATTATGGTGGTTGATTATGAGGTATATGAAATATGATCTCTATATGCAAAAAAATAATTCCAAGGAAGATTTACGAAGAAGAGGCTCAAGATTTGGATGGGGATATATCAATGGAAGAAATTGATAGGACTATTTATTCATTAGGTAATGGTAAATCCCCTAATATTGATGGTCTATCAATAGAGTTCTACAAAGCTAACATTGATTGGATTAGAACTAAGTTAATTTAAGTCAACAATGAAGCCTTCTGATGTAATTCATTAGGGGGGAACATAAACATGTGTATAATTAAAATGATACCAAAGGATGGAGATAGATCTTTGATAAAAATTGGAGGTTGACTACTTTTCTAAATGTCTATTATAAGATCCTAGAAAAAACCCTAGCTAATAGTTTATCTAGTCTTTTAAAGAATGTAGTTTCTATTACACAAACTAGATTCATCAAGGGTATATATATACTATAAAATTTGATTACTAGATGGGAGGGGTTGAATTGGGACAAATATAGTAACCAAAATGTTTCCATGATTCTTTTAGATTTTGGAAAATCTTATGACAAGATTGAGTGGTCATTTGTGAGTGATATTTTAGAGGCATTTGGCTTCCCTCAAAAATGTTATAAATTGAGTAATTTTTTTATTTAAAGTTGAATCTACTTAGATTAGTTTTAACGGGGAACTCACATAGCCCATCATACCCCAAAGCTCCACTAGACATGGATTTCCTATTATGCTTGCCTTATTTGATCCTATTTTGCATCCAAAAGCCTAATTTAATGCATTTTTATGAGGATAATCTCGACATTTAATAAATGACAAATCATTATTCAATGTTTGAGGTTGTTTGTTCTAGATCTGGTGATTTGGGACTCATACACCACCTTGGGAATATGGGTCCCACCTAGGTCTCAGGGCCTAATTTTATTCATTGCATTAAACAAGATATTTATTGGAGTTTATGTCCCATGTTTAAGACACTGGGACTCATATTCCCAAGGTGGTGTATGAGTCCTACTTTAACCAAACCTATTTTAAATCAAATTCTTGGCAAGATTGTATTATCCTAGATTTGATGTCGAGTTGTAGTGTTGTAATTTCATGAAATTTGGCATAAAAAAGTATTAATACAAGGTTATTTCACATAGTTTCATCCTAGAATTTCATAAGCAATCAAGATTACTTTCACAAGAGCATTAAAGAGAAAATCATCAATAATTTGGAGTAGCATTCAAGATTCAAACATCATGTCAAAATCATCATGCATCATATGTGTTTGTGAGCTAACATTTGTGATGTAGGTTTTCATGATTCAAGAAAGCATTCAAAGACATTATCTCATATCAAGATCAAGAATTAATATCGACATCCATTGGAGCCATTTCACACAAGTTTGCAACCTTTATTTTAAGGTTTTGTTGAGTTGGAACCTTGTATTTGTTCATTCATCATTCCTTCATGCTATTTCATTTGATTTCAAGGTTTCATTACCAAAATAAGGTTTGACCAAGGCAAACCCCTATTCCCCAACACAACAATTTTTTTCCCTCTTCATGTGTGATTATAGATCTAGGTGATTTGGAGCTTGAAGATCCTTTCAAGAAAAAGTTTTCAAAGTTTTCAAGAATTTTTCATCTTCATAGAAACTCACCTATAGACAAGAATTCAAACTTTTAGACTTGAAGATTGGAGAAGATGAAAGCTATAGAAGATTACTAGAAGATACAACAATTTCAAACAAACTCTAATACTGGGACTAAGTCACCCCTTTGGGCGTATGAGTCTAAGTATACCTATTTTTAGCCATTTAGGGTAGATCCTGGTTTGTTATCTGAAGATTCCAGATTTTTCCCAGATTCTAGTAGCAGGACTAAATTTCCCAACCTAGAGTCCCAATGTAGTTCAAAAATAGAAAATTTTAGGGTTTTCAAATCTTTATTAGACATCTACTATCCCCCTGGTTATTTTCTACTTCTCTCTATTTAGCAATTTGATTTCATGTTTTAAGGTTCGAGGGTTTAGCACATTAGAGTTTTCATTTCTCCTTTGAAGCTTCATTTTAATGGTGAACCCCCTGTTTAATCACACAAGGAAACCGCTATTCCATCCCTCAATTGAGTCACTTGGTTGAGGGATCTAGGTTTTCCAATGATTAAAGTGTGAAATAGGTCCAATTCCAGCTCCCAAAAGGTGGAATCATATTTCCATTTAATCATTTTGGTGAACCTGACCTTTGGACCCTTTATTTCTAATTTGGAGAACTTTATAAGTCCTAGATCTAGATTACATTAACTTTGCATTAGATTTGTGTTAGTTAATTTTCATTTAGGGCCCCTTGTAGTGTAGAAAAAACTATCCCTTTACATATTCACACTTGTTTGGGTCCTCCCTATTAAAATTGGGCTTCTTTATGCCTTATATGGTCATATTTTGCATCCACAAGCCTTATTTAATGTATTTTTCTAAGGATAATCCTCAAACTTAACTAATGACCAATCATAATTCATGTTCTTGGGTTGTGTGTTTCGGATCTGGATATCTGGGACTCATATGCCACCTTGGGTATATGGCTTCCACCTAGGTTTCAAGGCCTGATCCTAAATATTACATAGAACTTAACATTTCTTGAAGTTTGTGTCCCAAGCTTAGGCTACTAGCACTCATATGCCCTAACTGGCATATGATTCCTTCTTTAGCTTGGACCTATTTTGAATTCAATTCTTGGCAGGATTGTATTCTCCTAGATTTGATGTCAGCTTGTAGTGTTGTAATTTTAGAAAATTTGGCATAAACAACTATAAATACAAGGTTATTTCATCATTTCAACATCTAACAAGCTATAATTTCATAAGAATTCAAGATTATTTTCACAAGAGCTTTCAAGAGTTTATTATCAAGCATTTGCAGCACCATTCAAGATTCATGCATCATGTCAAAGTCATCATGCGTCATGTGTGTTTTTGAGCTAACCTTTGTGTTGTAGGTTTTCATGATTCAAGCAAGAATTCAAAGACATTATCTCATATCAAGATCAAGATTCAAGATCCACATCCATTGGATCCATTTCACCTAAGATTGCAACCTTTATTTCAAAGGGTTTTGTGAGCTGCAATAGTGCATATTGTTCATTCACCATTCCTTCATTCTATTTGATTTCATTTCAAGGTTTGATTACCAAAATGAGGTTTGACCAAGGAAAACCCCTATCCACTAACAAATCAACATTTTTCCCTTTTCAAGCATGATTGAAGATCTAGGTATTTTAGAGATTGAAGATCCTTTGATGACAAAGTTTCAAGATTGAAGAAAGTTGCCAAAATTGTCATGTTCACATAAACTAACCTATAGCTCACGATTTAGACTTCTAGACTTGGAGATCAGACAAGACAAAAGCTACAAAAGATCACTCGAGGCTACACAAATTTTAGTAAAACTCTAATATTGGGACTAAATCACCACCTTGGGTGTATGTGTCCTAGTATAACTATTTTCAATAGTTTTCTATAGATCCTAGACTGTCAATAACAAATTCCAGATTTAGCACATAAAACCTAACTGGGTCTAAATTGACTCGTCTAGCATATGAGTCCTAGTGCACATCAAGATCAATAATTTTCAAAGTTTTCAAGTCTTTCTTAGTCATCTTCATCTTCTAGGTGATTCTCTATTCATACTTAGTTTACTATTTTGATTTTGAGTTCATTTTGTAGGTTACATAGTGTAGCATAGAAAATCATGCACTCTTAAAAAAAAGAGACGATTTCACACTTAATTTGAACCCCTTTTGGAACCCTTACATTAATTATCCTTCAAAATTGTCATTTATAGGCCCCTAGGACCCATTATTTTTGAATTATGAGGCCCATTCCCCTTTAAAATCATTTAAAATCTATTAAAATCTTGAAAGATTCAAAAACCCACAGCAAAAACTTAAGATGGGACTCATTCACCATATTGGGTGAATGAGTCCCCTTAGATGGGACCCATTCACCCAAGGTGGCGAATGAGTCCCTCTTGGGGCCTTTTTAAATTTTGAGCGGGAATTCATCAATTTAATTCAAAATTTTGGTGAATGCCAACCTTTGGTATGTAAATAATGGTTAATTAGGTGTCGATGCCTATAAAAGAAAGCTTCTAAGTCAATTTTATCAATCTTTAAGCACTGTGGGAAAGCATTTCAAGCATCAAGTATCAAGAATCTTCAAGAAAGTTCTCACAAGAGCATGTAAGGTTGAAGCTTTGGAGCAACCTTAAAGTGTTTTCGTAAGTTTTCAAGCTCACTTTAGATCAATATCAAGCATTATTAAGGGTTGGTTATGGATGCGTATGGTGAATCATGATGGATTATAGGTTGGGGAGATGCAACTAGCCATCAAGCCAATCCTAAAGACTTGTTTCCTAAGTGATTCCATCCTCCATTATCACTCTATATTCAGCCTAAGGAAGGTACAAGCACCATTAGGGTTGATTTGGGATGATTGAAGGTCATCACAAGTGAATCATCCATCTCTTCATTTCTATTCTTGCATCATATTATCTCATGATAGAATGGGATTTCATCTTGTTTCAGATTTCCTAGTCTTAGAAATACTTAAGACTAGGGTTTCCATGCACATTTCATTATCTTTTTCAAGGTTTTAACTACCAAACTAGGGGTTTGACCAAGGAAAACCCCCCATTACCAAATCAAGCCAAATTCTATTTTGTAGGCGATTTTTAAAGGTTTGGATCTGAAACTCAAGTTGGAAGAGAAGAGCAGGTGCTAAGGAATAGATCAGAGTTTTCAAGTCTTGAAAATGCTAAACTGGACTGATTCTCCAAGTGTGGAAAATGAGTCCCACTTCTTCTCTTTATCATATCAAGTTACAAATTCTAATACCCTTTTTTCTCAAAATAGGCTTCGACAAAGAAATCTGAATCTGGGACTAATTCGCCCAAGTTGGTGAATGAGTCCTAGTTGGTCAAAAAGTCAACATTTCCATAATTTTAGAGTTGTTTCCAGTTCTTTATAGGTTTCCAAGTGTACATTTCCAATATAGCAACTTTCTATTACATTTTCCTTGCATTCTTAAGTCATCTTTTAGGTCATATTGCATAATACATTATGTTTTCAAAAAATTATTTTTCAAAGTTTACACTTGGTGGTGAACCCCTCATTTACATCATTCAATCCCCTAGAACACCCGCTTTGTTATATTTCAATATTCTTTGCATTGGAATCTCAAGGGTTGTTCTTGAGTGAAAGGTAGAAAATAGACTCTTTCCTTTTAGGTCCAAAACCCTAGAAGCAAAAAGAGACCCCACTATTTTCTAGGTTTCATTTTGGTGAACTTGCATTTAGAGTATCACAATTCTGATTTGGAGTGCATTTATATCCTAGATTTATCTTGCATTAAACATTGCTTTAGGTTTTATATTGGTTAATTTGCATTCTAGGGTTTCAATCTTTGTATTTGTGAAAATCTTATTTAGCTTGCATTATTTCTTAGTTTCATTGAAAATATATAAAATTCTACATTTGCATCATAGATCTAGATCATACAACATTGAAAACAAAAATATCAACCAAAAAATCTCAAAATTTTGAAAAAACCCCTTACTAGGACTCATTCGCCACCTTGGGTGAATCAGTCTCAATGCATATTTTTGACTGTTGTTTACATAATTAAATTTCCAGCTTCTAGGCTTCTATTTGGTTTTGTGATTTTTTTGTTTTAGTTTAGTTACTTGATCTTACATTGCAATCATTACAATTAGCATCATTCATATTCATGGCAATTATGGATAGCATTAGATTTCTACAAATTTCATTTTCAACATTAGTTCCTAGTTCCTTTAGATTAGATTCATTGGAAAATGAAAATATCAAAAGACCCAATCAAAGAAATTCTTAAATTTAGAAAAATCATAACATCCAAGCCCTTTAGTAGTGATGACCTAGACATGTTAGACAAATCCCTTGTAGACTTCCTCTCACTAGGACTATCCACTAAGGCTTGTCATGAAAAGCAAAATCAAACAAAGTTAACTTAACCCTCAAGTCTTTTAGTAGCGATGACTTTGACATGTTAGATGAAACCCTTGAGGATTTCATCTCACAAAGTCTATCCACTGAGGCTTGTCATGAGAAACCAAAAATAAGAGAAGTTAACACAATCCAACCTCAACTTATCCTTTACTCACCTTTGCATACACCACAACTTGAATTTACCCTTTATCTTCCTTTGAATAATGTATTGTGGTGATCAAGTCATAATACTTTTGCTCATACATTTAATACTAGAAACAAACCACAACCACACCAACCCGACCTCAACACCCTTACCTTTACCCAATCACACCTTACCTAGTGCTCCTTATTTAACCTTGCATAGTGGAAAGGAGTATAATCTCGTTGAACAACTTAAGAATAATCATGCAAAGATATCCCTATGGGATTTAATTCATAATTCCCCAAACTATCATAGTATGCTTAAAAAAAATTTACAAGTAGTGGTTCTTCTTCGTACAAATGTAAATTATGTGGCAACTCTTATACAAGAAATGAATATAGTTAATATTGACATAAAATTTCATCAACATGAGTTGCCCCCTTTGGCATTGAGAAAGAAAAATGAGGCCTTTATGATCATTGCTCAATTTAATTGAATAGGTATAAAAAGGATCATGGTTGATAATGATTCTTCCCTTAATGTGTGTAGTGTGAAACTCTTAGATAAGTTATGGGTAGATTAATCAACAATGCAACCCAAATCCTTATCTATTCGAGGATTTGACAATGTAGGAAGGCAACCGCTCGGTGTAATCACTTTACCTATAACAGATGGAAGGGTTACCTTCAAAAATCCTATTCATGTTATGCCTCATGACCTTTCATACAATTTTCTTTTGGGAAGACCATGGATTCCTAAGATGCATGTGATACCTTCGACTCTTCATCGTATTATGAAGTATGTTCATGAAAACAAGGTATACAAAGTTGAAATGGACCTCGAGCCTAAAAGTTTCCTACAAGTGGAAAAAGGAACTACAAGTCCTCTCAACACATTAATTTCCACATCCAATATAACACCTTTACATGAAGATAAGCACGAAAGGGAAACATGTCAAAATTATTGGATGACGATTAGGGTTCCTTGGATTTCACACCTTTATTTATGGGAGAATACATAATCAAAAGAAAAGAAGATGATAAGAAAAAGAAACCAATGGTAATTTCAACTCAGAACTTGGAAAAACAATTAAAAACATCTAACTTTACCACTCTTGAAGAAGATACAAGTTATACGAATTTTTTTGATGAGATAGACTACCAGCAACCATAAAACCCAAAAGAAATAGAACAACTTTATGGAAGAGGTTATGAACTTGTGAAGAAATTGGGTTACAATGGTAAAGGGTGTGGAAGGAAAGAACAAGGAATTCGAGTCCCTATAGAACCTAACATACAAGAGACAAAGACTAGTTTGGAATATTGTCCTTCTAAAATTACGCAAGCAACAAAGTGACCATCATTAAACAGCAATACCATCATGTGCAAGACAAAAGTTAACCTTACAATGAAACATCCTGAATTGCTTGACATGGAGTTTCCCCCATCATGGGAGTACTTTGAAAATGAGGAATATTCGAAACATATCTTAGGATTTTATGAGACACCATCTACTCCTCCCAAGGAAAAGGTTAGATATGCTATGATTAGTACTAAACCGAGAGATGTCGAAGATGGAAATCATGGCAAGGACACAAAGGAAAAAGAATATAATATCAATGCACTCCCTTTAGGGGACACAATTGGCATACCAATGGATATGAAAAATAATGAGAAAGTAATTAAAATCAAAAAATTCCTTGATGATTAAGAATAAGAGGATACTGCAACCTTGATTCATGACTTTCCTAAACTATTTTCTTGGAAATATTAAGATATGCCTGGCATAGATCCAAAGATAGTGACACACAACATTGTCCTTATTGAGAATGCCTAGCCCGTTCTACAAAAGATATGAAAGATTAATCCTAAGATAGCTTTTCTTGTTAAAGCTAAACTTGAAAAGCTCCTTGATTGTGGCTTCATAAAAACTATAGATTATTCTCCATGGATCTCAAATATTGCCGCAGTCGCAAAACTTGATAATCGTATTAGGGTGTGTATGGATTTTTAGGACTTGAATAAATCATCTTTAAAAGATGACTTTCCCCTTCCTAATATTGACATGATAGTAGACTCGACTATGGGACATGATTTGTTGTCATTCATGGATGGGATTTTCGAGATATAATCAAAGCTTTATCAACCCTCAAGATCAATACAAAACAACATTTACAACTGTTTGGGGGACATTTTTTTGGGTTATAATTCCTTTTGGATTAAAGAATGCAGGTATATCAACAAGGGTTGTCCAATTCTAGTGGGGCCTTCCTGTTACAGTGGGACGTACTAGTTCCAAGGTGGAAAAGGAATCCAATGTAGGGGCATTCCATTGCCGCATTAGAGTCCCATCCTAGTAGTCTTGTACCAAAGATCCCTAAGTCGAGTCCCATAAAACACTAAAAAGGGTGCAACACTGGGACTTCTCGAGAGGTCTCCCATCCCAGTACTACTCCGGCCCAAGCACGATTAACTACAGAGTTTTGATGGGATCCGGTGCACTAATGTTGGTATGATTGTACCCATGATGAACTTGTCGCCACACTGTTTTGGGGAACGAATTCACAACGCGATGACCATTCGTGCAATCTCATCTTGACCATCCTATCTCATCTATGACATCAACCCATGACAATCCCTTCCCCTACCATTAGACCCAATCTGGCTAGGTCTCAACGACCCCATCCTATCATAAAAGATCCATCCCAAGATGTCGGCTCCAAAAATGGGCCCCAGAAGATGGATCATAAAATCTTGTTCCAAAACTAGTTTTCATCTCAGAGTCCAAGGTCGAGGGTTTAGGGTCTAAGGTCCAAGGTTAGGGATCAAGGTCTAGGGTCCAAGGGCCAAGGTGTAGGGTTTGATTTTAGGGCCTAAGTTCAAGGTTCAAGGTCTAGGGTTAAGGGTTTGAGGCCCATGTTCAAGGTTCGGGGTCTAATAATCGAGGTTTAGGGTTGGGGTTCAGGGTCTAGGGTCCTCAGTTTAGGTTTTAAGGTCTAAGATCCAAGGTTTTGGGTTTAGGGTCTAGGTGTAGGGTTGAGGGTTTAGGGTTAGGGTTCATGGTTCATGGTTTAGGGTTTAAGGTCCAAGGTCTAGGATTTGGGTTATGGGTTTAAGGTTCAGGGTTTGAGGTCCAAGTTCAGGGTTCAAGGTCTAGGGAAAAGGGTTCACGGTCCATGCTCACGGTTCAGGTTCCAAGAGTCTAGGTTGAGCTATGGCACTAATATTCCATGATTAGATACATAAAATATTGGAGGATTATGTTGATGAAATTTTAGCCAAATTATTAACAAGACAAGACACTATGAATGTCCTTCAGAAGATCTTTGAGTGAATGCAAACATACAACATGAGGCTGAATGCAAAGAAATGTGTTTTTGGTCTTGATAGTGGATTTTTTTTAGGGTTTATCGTGTCTCATAGAGGCATTGAGGTGGATTCAAAGAAGATTGATGTTGTTGTCTATATGCCACCCCCTATAAATATTTCTTAGTTACACACATTACAAGGAAGAATCCAATCTATCTATTGTTTTGTTGCATCTTTAGCTGATTGCATATCACCATTCACACATCTTCTCAAAAAGGATGTGCACTTTAACTAGAATCACAATTGTAAATAGGATTTTGAGAGTTTAAAAGAATATCTTGCAGCTCCACCTGTTTTACAACCCGCTATGCCAAAAAAACCATTTATACTTTATATCACCACCTTAGCCCATGCTTTAGCAACATTGTTGGGTCAACAAGATATAATGATAAAGAGCATACAGTATATTATATTAGTCGAGCATTGATTGATCATGAGAAACAATATACAATGACAGAAAAAATTTTTTTGGCCCTTGTATTCAATACATGTAAAATGTGACATTATTTGTTGAATGTGAAAATACAGGTGATGAAAAAATTTGATCCTCTCAAACTTATTTTTAATAAAATAGACTTATCTAAACTCTTAGCTAAATAGGTGATGTTATTGACTAAGTTTTACCTAACATTTGTCTCACAAAAAGCAATTAAGGGTCAATCCTTGACCAGATCGTTAGCTGACACTCCATCCTATATGGCGTTACCTAGTGATGACTCTTTCCCCGATGATAATTTGTTGGAAATCAAAATTGATACATGGGAATTATACTTTGATGGATCTAAGTGTAGAATAGGCTCTAGTGTTGGGGTTATATTAATCCCGCCTACAGGAAAGCCTATTCCCTTATCTTATTGGTTAAATTTACTATGTACAAACAACACTGTTGAGTATGAAGTGTTGCTCATAGGATTGCAATCTGCCTTAATCTTGGGTGTGAAAAAAATTTGGATCTTTGGAGATTCACAATTAGTCATAAAGAAAATAAATGGGACATATCAAGTAAAGCATGATAAATTAGCCAAATATAAGGATATCATAGTGAAATTATTAGAGAAGTTTGAATCATTCACCATTGACAACATCCCACGAAAAGATAATCAACATATGGATGCAACCTCTCTTATATCACCTTAAGATCCTTCAAACAATGTCACATTTATTATTCACTTAATCATGAAACCATCCATTGAAGGAAAACTTGTAGAAGTGTTAGCAACGACCAAGAAAGACTCAAGTGAATGGTATGATACAATATTCAACTATTTGAAAGATGGTACTTTTCTCGAGCTCACAACAATGAATACCCAACATCATTTACGAAAAAAAGAAGCCAAATATGTTATTTTAGCTCACATATTATATAAAAGGTCCCTCAGTGGTATTTTTCTCAGATGCCTTAACAAATCTGGAATACCCATAACACTCGAAGAGGCGCATGCAGGTGCCTGTGGAGGTCATTTTGGAGGTAGATCTTTAGTGCAAAAAATCATCTGCATGGGATATTATTGGAGACATATGGAAAGTGATTGATTTGTATATGTTAAGAAATGTCATAAATGTCAGGAACATAGTAATTTGATTCATGCTCCTATTGTTGAACTCTATGCCCAATTCCTATTTGGCCATTCTCAACATGGGGACTGGATCTAATTAGGCATTTTTTTCCACCTTCATTTGTTGGCCATAGATTTATAATCACAACCATGGATTATTTCACAAAATGGGTAGAATTTATCCCTCTTTGATCAACAACTGTCGATGTAATATGCCATTTCATATTGGAACACATTATTTCTCGCTTTGGAATTCCTTCCACACTAGTTTCAAATAATGGAACACCATTCAAGAAGAATGATGTGAAGAAATTCCTTGACACATTTAATATTCAACATGTATTTTCTAAAACTTACTATGCATAATCTAATGGCCAAGCCGAAGTAGCTAGTAAAACTATCATGCAAATTCTAAAAAAAATAGTTAATAAACATAATAAGGATTGGCATATGCAACTGACATATACATTATGGGCTTACCATACTAGTGTCAGGTTATCAACAGGAAAAAATCCTTATAATCTCGTCTATGGTACTGAGGCAGTGATGCCCTTGGAGTTAGAAATCCCTACATTAAGGATTTCTCTTCAAGTGGTCATCGACGATGAAACTTACAAAAAAAAATGATTGCATCATCACATTAATGCTCTTGAGCACCTCCAATCTTATGCTAAGAAATTAAAACACAAGCATAGTAATCATGTCATTCATTTTGTATTTAGTAAATTTGATTTGGTCTTGTATGAAAATCACTGAAATGTTAATGCCGACCTGATTGAAAAAGGAAAATTTAGTACTAATTGTTTGGGACCTTATATAATCAACAAAAATTATGGGTCTGGTGCATATACACTAATAGACATGGATGGTACACCCCTTAAAGATCCTATCAATATCACACATCTACGTTGGTATTATGTCTAGATCCCCTTGAATAGTATGGATGGTAAGTAGTGTTGTTAGAGCTAATGGATTATATTCCATGGGATTTCACATTGCTTCATTCTTGTCAAGTAACTCTTTGTGTGTCTTGAACTCTAAAGTGATTATTTAATTACTTTAGGTCTCATGCTATTCAAAATTATTCTATGTGTTGTGTTAGATTAGATCCTTATAAGCATTTACTGTCCTCTAATTAAATCATAAGTGCATTTAATTTAACATAGCATACTTCATCACACTGTGGCATCTAAGAGAAATTGTAATAAGTTTTGATTAGATCACATAAAGCATGTTAAATCATGGAAGCATTCATTAAATAATATTACAAAGGTTATTTAATTAATCACATTGACATTTAACATTCCAACACAAATAATAATACAACATCAAGTGCTTATATATATATCAAAGTTTTGTGTACATATCATCAAATATACAATACTACTAAGGCCTATGGCTACTAGATCCCTCGGGACATGGTGGTTGCATCTGTCTAGTAGCAGTCTATTGGGAGATAGTGGTGTGCGATCGTGATCATGATCCCATGAGTGTACCAAGAGAAAAATTGAAATCTCGCATCTTTTTGAGGGCCTCCTGATGTGCTCCTACTATTTGATCTCTCTTTGTATGTAGTCTCACTACCTCTGCCTCTAGTCTCTCAAACTTTGAAGGGTTCTAGGATGACTATGCCTTGGGGCCAACATGGGATCAGTAGACACATCTCCTCAAAATCTCATACGCTGCCTCCAATCTAAAATATGGCCTAAACAACTCTAGGTCCTAATCTGCAATGGGTGGGGCCACATAGTTTGAGTCTGTGGCCTCTTTGTCAAGTGATGAGGGAACTCTCTCTATAGCAACCTGTCGGTAGATATCCCTAAAGTATCGCATAGCTCCTGCACGATAGAAATAATAAAACATTAGTACACACCATGATATATATATAAGAGTAAGAACAAGCATGAAAGTATAGCAACAAATAAATATATCATCACCTATATCTTTGGTAGGCTATGAGAAACCAACCTTGTCCTATGCCTTGGGCATGGAGGATGTGCTAGCCTCTGCATTACTATGAGTACTAGTGCCTCCTACAACCACTGCTCATGATCTAGTCATAAAAATAGGAGAGGACTCTCCCCACTTGTTCCTTGTTCGATCCACATCTACTACCGCTTCACCCTCACTCATGGACTGCTCATCCTCGTCCTCCTCATCTCCTCCCTCCTAACTGTCATAGTCAAGATTAAAATCTTCATCATAGTCATCATCTATGATATCTATAAATATGTTTGTATCCCTATAGCATGTCTCCTCGACTTTGTCCTTTACATCATCTCCCTCATCTAGGAGTGGTCCTACATCACCTATAGTCATAGGAAACACAAAGGCCGATTGTGATAAATTCAACCACTCCTCATAGTCATTTGTGGTGCCAATTTCATCTATGTTAGAGATTAGAGGCATATCATGATCTAAATACCCAGAGTCACTATGAATAACATCATCTATGGTAAACCTTACATTATCACCAAGTCTGTGACAACTCCACATTGATCTCCTAAAGAAGGGTCATGCCATAGGTGCTATTTGTAACTGCCCAAATTTTTGTATGACTTGATTATAGTAGAAAGGACATACTACATGGTCATGTCGGCTTGCAAAAAATCTATCTAGCTATAATCTCATCATCTGTTGAGTCTGATCTAACCACTGAGGCACAAAATGATAAGGTCTCCAAAGGATCTTTTTCTCCTCCAAGCGGTCAAACTATACTCTCCAGAAGTGTAAATCACCATACTTCCAAAACCATCATAAAGGATAGCTAAAGGGTCAAGGATACCCCATGGCTATCATACATGGGAATTTGGTAGGTTTGGTACAAGTGATATGCTCAAGGAACCAAAACTATAGAAGTGTACAATGTACCATACTGTTCACCTCTCAAAAAATAAATTGACCAAGATCATAATACAAATGAGCTAGGATATAACACCCCTAGGAATATACTATTTGGTGCTTTGCAATCCCTAGTATCAGATGTACTAGTCCTCCCTCTAGGTGCACTCCTCGCCCATCTAGGACGAGCACTAGTGCAATTATCAGCATCATAATCTATCTCACCAGTGGGGCTTCTAAGTATAGAAGCATCATCAGGTCTATCTATGCCATCACTCTCTCATCTTGTACTGGTTCATCTAGGCAATACTGTGTGTCATATTTCATCTCTTGGAATGTCTTCGTTTCTTAGAAGTGTACTCAAGGTATGTGGTGTACGTCTCTAGTGTGATCATTATCTCACCAGTCGACAGATGAAATGTGCGTGTATCGACATCCCAATGCATTGCTATCATCATCAAAATTGCATCATGGTACATCATGGGGGCATGAGGTACGCCCAGTAAAATCCTATAATATGTAATAAATTATGTCTTCCACTGAAAGGGTGGGGGCTAAATCTCTCAGTAGACTGATATGTCTTCCTCCCAGATGTTGATGCAAATGGGTGGGAACCTAACAAAAATTTAATAATATATCCTATAAGCAATCTAATCTCCTCAATCTTCACATCAATAATCATAAAAGTGTACTAAAGCTAGTCTATTGTGCTTTCCTAAAGGCCCTAGACATTTTAGAACCCTTTTTCGACACTTCACGAAGAAATGGGACACTTTACAAAAAAGTGGGACACTTTGTGAACAAAAGGGATGCTTTGCAAAAAAGTGGGAAACTTCACGAAAAAAGGGGACGGTTTGCAAACTTTTTTCTAAGGTCCTAAATTATCCTACAAATACATAAAAACCATCAAATTACTACGTAAGGACAAATCAAAGGTCGAAGATTCAAATTACCTCATGATGATGTTTGTCACATGCCACCTTGTCCTACAACACGTCCAGTCTCACAATCCTATAATCTTGTCTGCTTGACATATTTCACTATTCCTCAATTTCTATCAAGCTACAAAAGGTAAAAAAGGGAAAAATAGTAAGAATTTACTTCACTTTTTCACTCTTATGTAAGTTGAAATTAGTGTTTTTACTACATTAGAGTTAAATAGTGCCTTTCAATAAAATCAACATAATGGGTGCTAGTGAGCTCCATTTTTTATGTCGTTTGTTACGTTGGAATCATAATTCTACTCCCAACATTATAAATGGGTATGTGCAAGATCATCATGGAAAAACCAGGCCCTTAAGTGGCAATAAAATTCAGAAAAATCAGAGTTAGGAAAATTGACATAAAAATTTGAATAAGTTATCTATGTTATTTCAAAAATATGTAAGAATAGAATCTGTAGAAAATTGAATTTAATTTCTAAACTACTAGGTTTATTTTTAAGAAAATAAAATCTATTTGGTAAAAAATTGAAATTTCAGTGCAACAATACTTAAATTTCAGGGAAAAAATAAGAAGTAGGTGTCTGTCTGACCACCCTAACCACAATAAAATGATAATTATTTTTTATAATATTTTAGATATAAGTAAAGGAATCATGTCCTGATGTGATGCATATTTTTTTGTAATTTGTTTCCAAGTCAATAATTAATTATGATTTTTTTATTACAACTTTTAAAAAATGTAAAAAATTGTACGTCTAACCACCTTAACTTGGTCAAAACTTCATGAAAATCAAGTATTTATTTTTTAATCCTATATTATGCGAAGCATAGAATGTGATGCATTTTTTGGATTCAAAAAATGTGATGCCGTTTGAAAGCTATAGATGTTTTTCAATCAGCCTATCAATCAGGACTTTAGTCATAATTCAAATAGAAAATGAATAATAATTATGAATTAAATTCAAAGTAAAGCATAATTTATATTGGTGGAAAGCTGAGAATATCCTTTAAAACCCCTTTTCATTTTATCAATTTTGGTAAAAAAAAATTCGTCAGCCGCATGGGCCATCATAACACTTACATATCGCCACTTTTTGGCCCATCATGATTCTACACATACCCAAATCATGTATCATAATGTGGAATGGTACTTGTAAATTCCCTATGATTTGACTTATCCTATTTGATGTGGCTAGATTTCTACCTTGATCCCACCTCCGAAAATCAATCGAAATCAAAGGGGGCATAAATCTACCCTTGAATATGATCTCTAGATAGAGGTTTTCTAAGAGGATTGTTTTTGGACAACTAACGAATTTGTGTTGTAGGATGTGGTTCCTAACATTGTGGTTTTGCAGCTAAATATAGTAGGGGCTTCATTCTCCCATGTCATTATTGAACTCATATGTGTATCCTTTTTAGATTCCTTTAGGTTACATATGCATGTAAGGTCATATGAGTGCTAAAGTGGGGGACAAATGCAACATAGAAAATAATGCACTCTTGAAAAAAAAAGATGATTTCACACTTAATTTGGACCCATTTTGGCACCCTTGCATTAATTATCCTTCAAAATTATCATTTATAGGCACTTAGGACCCATTATTTTGGAATTTTGAGGCCCATTACACTTAAAAATCATTTAAAATCTATCAAAATACCAAAATATTCAAAAACCCACCTCAAAAACTTAAGGTGGGACTCATTTTCCACCTTGGGTGAATGAGTCCCTTAGGTGGGACCCATTCACCAAGGTGGAAAATGAGTCCCTTTTGGGGCCTTTTTCAATTTTGAGCGGGAATTCATCCATTTAATTCAATTTTTTGGTGAATTTCCACCTTTGGGATATAAATAATGGTCAATTAGGTGTTGATTCCTATAAAATAAAGCTTCTAAGTCATTTTTATCAATCTTTAAGCACTTTGGGCAATCATTTCAAGCATTAAGTATCAAGAGTCTTCAAGAAAGTTCTCACAAGAGCATGTAAGGTTGAAGCTTTGGAGCAACATTAAAGTGTATTGGCAGGTCTTCAAGCTCACTTTAGATCAAGATCAAGCATTTTCAAGGGTTGATTATGGATGCCTATGGTGAATCATGATGGATTCTAAGTTGGGGAGATGTAACTAGCCATCAATCCAATCCTAAAGACTTGTTTCCTATGTTATTCCATCCTCCATTATCACTCTATATTCAGCCTAAGGAAGGTACAAGCACCATTAGGGTTCATTTGGGATGATTTAAGATCATCACAAGTTAATCATCCATCTCTTCATTTCTATTCTTGCATGATATTATCCCATGATAGAATAGGATTTCATCTTGTTTCGAATTTCCTAGTCTTAAACACAATTAAGGATAGGGTTTCCATGCATATTTCATTATCTTTTTCAAGGTTTAACTACCAAACTAGTGATTTGACCAAGGAAAACCCCCCATTTCCAAATGAAGCCAAATTATATTTTGGAGGTGATTTTTATAGGTTCAAATATGGAACTCAAACTGGAAGAGAAGAGTAGGTGCTAAGGAACGTATCAGAGTTTTCTAGTCCCAAAAAAGCTAAGATAAATTGATTCACCAAGTGTGGTGAATGAGTCCCATTTCTATTTTTTGTTAGATCAAGTTACAAATTTCACTACCCTTTTTCTTGAAACAAGCTCTCGCACAAAAATATGAATTTGGGACTGATTCGCCCAGATTGGTGAATGATTCCCAGTTGACCATTAATTCAACATTTCTAGAATTTCAGAGTTGTTTCCAATCCCTTGGTGGTTTCTAGGTGAAAATTTCCATTTTAGCAACTTTTTGTTTCATTTTACTTGCATTCTTAAGTTATCTTTTAGGTTGTCTTACATACTACACTATGTTTTCAAACATTTATTTTTCCAAGTTTACACTTGGTGGTGAACCTCTCATTTACATCATTCAATCCCCTAAAACACAACCTTTGTTAGATTTCAATCTCCTTTGCATTGGAATCTAAAGGGTTGTTCTTGAGTGAAAGGTAGAAATTAGCCTCTTTCCTTTTAGGTCCAAAACCCTAGAAGCAAAAAAGACCCCACTATTTTCTAGGTTTCACATAGCTAGATTTTCATAACTTGCTTTCATTTCCTTTTTCTAAGAATTTTCTTAATGGTGAACCCTCTTTAGTCACACCTAAGGAAACCCTCATATACATCCTTCCCTCAATTGATTCACTTAGGTGAGGGATCTTGGTTTCCTTTAATTAACTAGATTGAAATAGGTCCTAACCCTAAAGTTCCATCTCCTAAAAGGTGGAACCCTATTTCCTTGTGTTCACTCCTAAACATTGCATTAGTGAAAAGTGCATATAGGTTGCATTTTTGTATGTTAAACCACTCAATTTCATTGAAAATATGTAATTTCAAAGGTTCAAGTCAACAAACAAGTTAGAAAACTTAGAATTTTCCGAATCTAGTTTAAAAACCCTAATCAAGACACATTTGCCCATCTAGGTGATTTAGTCCCTCTACAAGTCTTTTCTCTTGAATTCTGGGTATTTTGTGCTCTCTTTTTTCACTATCTAAAACTATCAAAAAATATAAGTGGGACTCATACACCTATATGGGCGAATGAGTCCTTGGAGGCCTGCAAAAACTAGCTTTTCTGAGCTTTCTGGTGATTTTTTGTACTTCCTATGCTTGCTAATATTATATAGTATCAATCCAGAAAGTTTCAGGAAATTATGTTTTATGCATCTAGCTCAAAATCATCCCTTTAGTGTGGTCTTTTTTTAATGCTTCCTAAATCATTTTATTAGCATAAAAAATTAGATCTGAATTTTTTTACATTTCTAAGACTTTGAATAATATGGATAAAAGTACTTTTCACTTTTACATACACAATGTTTACATTCATGAAGCTTTGCAGAATTTTGATAAAAGTTCTTTTCATTTTTTTATACACATTTTTTTCTTTCTTAAAGCTTTGCATAAATTGGATAAAAATATTTTTCATCTTTGGATATACATTGTTTACATTCTTGAAGCATTGCATAAGATGGTTAGAAGTAATTTTCATTTTTGGTCAAATAATGCTAATATTGTATCTTTCTAAGAATACAAAGAAAAATTTCATCCCTCCAATCTATTAGAATGCTTTAGTGAAAGAGAATAAAATGGTGGACAATCATGAAAATAAAATTTTGTCTTCTCCTAATATCTCTCCTATTTGTGAAGAAGATATTTTGGTGTTAGAAGATCAAACTAATGAGAGTTATGAGAGTCTTATTTTTCTATCTTCCCCTAGGGAAAATATCATTGAACAAGAGGATACCGTCATTGATAAGCAAGACAATACAACCATAGATGACTCCCCTACTTGTGATAAAGCTATTTTAGAGGAACCAACCTTTGCATATCATGAACATCTAGTTTGTTGCTCTCCTACTAAGGAAGATATCAATGATGCAAGAAAATGACAACATTGACAATATTGATATGGTTTCCTTAGATGAAGATGATGAAGTGACATTAGACTCTCCTTCACTAAGAGATCATTAAAATAATAAAATTCTTCTAAGGTTATGCACATTATATATTCCTTTAAGTACTCTCTTGAGCTTAAACTTATCCTTTACCTATCCTAAAACCAACCAAAAACTCAAACCAAACTCATCCTCATCCTCGAACCACCTAAGAATAATGTTTCAAAATAATATAATATAATTTCTCATACATATAACAATATAAAAATTCCACAACCAAGAAAAACAACTCCAACATCCCTCCTATTGTGTCAACCTATCTTGCCTAGTGTCGCTCGTTTGCCTTTACATAGTGGAAATAAGTATAACCTTGTTGAAAAAATTAAGAACACTCCTACTAAGATATAATTATGGGACCTTATCCAAGTATCCCATCATTCTCATAACATGATTCAAAGTTACCTTTGCTATAAGTGAAAAACCAATATGAAGCTTTCATGATAATAGCTATTTTCAATAGGATAGGGATAAAACAAACCCTTGTTCAAAATGTCTTAGCCCTTAATATGTGTAGTTTAACCCTTTTCGATAATCCTGGCATAGATAAATCAAGAATTGAACCCGATTCCTTATCAATTCGAGGATTTGACAATGTAGGAAACTAACCTCTTGGAGTGATCACATTACCTATTACAGTTGAAAAAATTACATTACAAACTCCTATCCATGTTATGCCTCATGATATTTCATACAAATTACTTTTAGGAAGACCATGGATTCATGAGATGCATGTGGTGCCTTCAACTCTTCATCATAAAATGAAGTATATCTACAACAAAAAAGTACATATGATCAAAGATGATTTTGTGCCTTATAGATTTTTACAACTTGAAAAAGACAAGGAAAATCATTTGAAAACACTGACACCAATTACACAAGTGGAACCCATGCAACAGAAAGACAAAGAAAAGTATATTGAAGAAGTTACAAAGTTACTAGAAGATGATTGGGGTTCCTTAGACTTCACACCTAAATTTTATGGGAAACCTAAAATCATAACAAACAAATTGAAGAGGGAAAAGAATTGGCAGTGATGTCAACACAAAATCCAAAAGAATCCACTTCAACCACTTTAGAAGAAGAGGAAAATTACACAACGAATTTTGATGAAATTGATTATTAGCAACTTACGAATCCAAAAGAAGTGAAAAATATCTATGGAAGAGTTTATGAACTTTTGAAACAACATGGTTATAGTGGAAATGGATGTGGTGCTAGAGAACAAGGTATATGTGTCCCTATACAACCTAACACATAAGAAACCACTAGTGGTCTTGGTTATTGTCCTTTGAAAGAAATGAAAGAATCAAATAAATCTTTGTTTAATATCAATTTCATCACACAAAACACTAATGATTCGATTTTTTTATATTTTTCACCCTCATGTAAAGGAGAGTACAAAATCTCACTATCTAAAGACCCTGGTGTAAGTATGACAAATAATACTAAGCAAGATATATCTTTCTCACAAAATAAAGGAACATCCTCTACTATTAATCAAGAGAGTATCTTGTCGAGACTCCTCCAAGATCGTTTGATATCTCTCCCTCCAAGAACATGTACAAAATTTTACTACAAGAGTCCATTTTGTGCATATCATAGAGTTCATGGTCATTCTACTAATGAATGTAAGACTTTATGTGATTAAATTCAACAACTTAAGAATTGTGGTGCTTTTCCTTGTGTTGAAGCACCTTAGTCCTCTAATTGATACTTATTTTCAAGTTTCTCATAAATAATCTCGACTCATCCTTTTCTTGTACTAAGTGGGGGAAATCGGTTAGATAGCCTTGTCCTCGTATGGTACTCGTCATTGTCTCTTTTGGCTAGTTGACTGCCTTCCATGTATATATAGGAGCAAGCTTGGGATGTGGATGACATGCCTTAAGTTTCCTCACATGTGCCATACTAGTCTTTTTTTTTTCTTGTTATGTGTGTGATTGCATGTGCGTAATGTGATCTCCCTATGTCATTTTGTTTGATGTATCTATCTCTTTATGATATTCCCCTATATGTATATACATTCTTGTATATGTTGTAAACTTTTATCTTTTCTTTGTATTATGTTTTCCTTTTGGGGATGATGCAAGGCATCGAGAAATTTAGGTCTCTTCCATGTTGACCTAAAATATTATCCATTATCTTTTCTTTCACTAGTAGAATTTGGAAAATAAATGATTAGGTGACAACAACTAAAAATGACTAAATTCTACTAACTTTTTACAACTCAACTATAAATGAGTAAATAAATGACTAGTTTTGTCATTGAATAAAAAATATTTAGTGACACAAATAAAAATGACTAAATAGTTAGTCATTTCTTTAGTCACAATAAATTTGAATAAATCATTAAAGGAATCAAGAATATAACCCATCAAAATACTCTAAAACTTTAATAAACATACTCTAAAACTTTCTTCGAAGTATTATTTTTAGGTGTAGCTCACCAAAATGGAGTTTCAATTTTAATAAACATACTCTAAAACCTTTGTTGAAACCTTAGTTTTAGGCGTAGCTCGCCAAAATGGAGAAGTGCTTCAGTAAAGAATGACAAAAAATGGTAAGGATATGTGCGTGATAGGAGACATAGTATTCATTGTTGCTTATTTCATTCCTGCTTTGCTCAACAAGGGTTACATTGTTGGTGCTACTGTTTGTAATCTAGGTATTTAATTGAAATATATTTTCATAATCTCAAATTCCTTCAGATGCTTTTGAAGTATCAATGTATCCTATATAGGGTCTAGAATGATTTCTTTTAATTATAAGAATATAAATCAGATGCTTTTGAAGTATCAATGTATCCTATATAGGGTTTAGAATGTTTTCTTTTAATTTAAAAGAGTAAATTACATGCTTTTGAAGTATCAATGTATTCTATATAGGGTTTAGAATGATTTATTTTAATTTAAAAAATAAATTATATGTTTTTGAAGTATCAATGTATCCTATATAGGGTTTAGAATGATTTCTTTTAATTTAAAAATAAATTAGATGTTTTTGAAGTATCAATGTATCCTATATAGGGTTTAGAATTATTTATTTTAATTTTAAAAATAAATAAATGATTTGTTTTCTTGTGATTAGATAATGTGGAGATCTCCTAAATCTACCCCAACACACTATCCTCTTTGGCATTGTATTCATTACTCCAGTTGCTAGGGTTTTGCATGTGACATCTTTAATATCTTCATGATAGAGGCTTTGAAATAGATCATAGTTTTTGATTTAATCCTTATCATGGTAACCCTTGAGTTCCATAATCCACCTTCATAACTGCCATTGTTCCAAACCACCACCCACTTCCTTGCTTAAAATGTTGCCTTGATAAGCACAATAACATGTTTTAAAATAATGGTTTCCAGTGATTGACCATTAAGGTCACTACTTTTATCAAGATACAATGAGGTTTTTATCTTCAAACTCAAGGCATTATGTAAGATAACATTGTGAATTGTTTGCTATGCATGATTTGAATTTCTTGCACATTTACTGCTTTGATGACTACCTTTAAGACTGGATATTGCACCCTCAGCTACAATCTCAAACAACTCACTCACTGTCACTTGAGGATTCCTTTCATGATCATCCTTCTATAAAATCAAACTATGCCTTATAGACTGCCTACTTACTACAAGGGACTCATTATTTTATGGTATTGTGGGTCTTAAGATCCTTCAAACTTATTATCACTACTTCACAGTCCACAAGATATTATTCAATATTCTCCCATCTTTGATGAGTCTTCAAACACTACTCAAACATTCAATCCACTACCTCCATTATACAATGACTAAGAAGAAACATTGAACTTGTGGTTACCACTATTACTTCATTTGGAAAGTCATTCCCTGATTGCATTTTCCTTGTCTAACACTTCCAATAGCATTTGAAAAACCCTTAAGGTTAGCAAGGGGGTAAGGAAAATCACTTTTAAAATCTCCACTTTACTATGCAAGGTTTGAGCTTTATTATCTTGTCACTGCTCAGCCTATTTTTTACTATCACACCTCAAGTGCCTGCCATTCTTCTTACCATAGATTGCATTTACAAATGTCACTGAGCTACATAGTGTGCTTGTTATTGGCTACAATGTCTCGATATTTCTAGTATTGCAACCTCACTAATTTTCTAGAGTTATGGTTTATGTTTCTACGGAGGCCTAGGGTTTGTACCTTAGTCATGCTCTTACCAATGCTTTTGTTGGTATTAAAAAAAACCTTAAATATTGGATCTAAAAATTAGCTGTCTTGATAGGGTTGTGGTATGATCTTGGATTGTATCCTAGAGTGTGTGGGAAGCTTGTGTTTGATCTTTAAGGTATGTAAACTTGATCAGGGAAATGTATCCTATATAGCATGGGTCTATCTTTAATACTTTCCATAATGGTTATTAGATCGCATTATTATAGTTTATGGTAACCCAAGATTGCATTCAAGTATGTAACAAACTTGGTTTGTAGTTTAAGTTGTACACTTTTAAGTAACATTCATATGGTTTAGAAAATATTGTTCACTCTCTAGAATAGCCATTTAAAATGGTTTGTGATTGAATGTATTGCATAATTGATATAACACAACCACTTTTCATATCAACCAGAGTTATAGGATCTTTATTGCAGCAAGAGGTAATCACTTTTAGTTAACTCTTGCTAACATACTTTTGGAATAAATATTTGCTTGCATTACTTCGAGTGTGAAGAATTTTGTTTTCTTCTTATAATACATTCATTGAGAGCTATAGTAGAAATATTATTATGCTAAAACCCATCTTATAAACTTGATTTAAGCTACATATAGGAGGCTTCATGGATTTTTTGTGATTTATACAACTTCTTTTTTTTATAGTAAATGACATCAGATTCTTTCTGAAACTGAAATGATATATTAATTATGATTTTATGGCGATTAAATGTTTTATTTAGAAGGGGTTAATATGTGGAATTTTTATGTACATGAAGAATAGATTGTGATGCAACATTTAGATATGAACAGTTTAGGAAAAATTGGATTTCTATCAGTGACATAACCATGTTGGAGAGTACTTTTAGCCTTCTTGAGACACTTTTGGGTGTTTTCACTTAGAAGTAGAACCTGAGTATAGGAATTCCCAAATATCCAACAGAGGAAGTTTCTACACTCTAAAGATAAAATCATAAATCTTTTGGTCCAATTTCACATCCAACCTAAGATCTTTAATACCTGATAAACAAAGTTCATACATTCTAAAGATAAAATCATAAATTTGCTGGCCTAATTTCAGATCCAATTTGTGGTCATGAAGATCTGACAAAGGAAGTTACTACATTATAAAGATAAAATCATAAATTTTATTGGTCTAATTTGAGATCCAATTTAAGGTTGTGGAGCTCTTATAGAGAAAGTTCCTACATTCTAAAGATAAAATCATAAATCTGCTTGGTCCAATTTTAGGTCCAATTGTAAGGATTTTTCTTTTTAATTATACTTTCTAACATTTGGATTGATACAAATTGTTACTCTAGAATTATGGTATTTCTTTTATTCTAATGTTTTCAACCCTCATTTCAGGGAAGAGCTCTGAAGATGGTTCCTTTAGATGGAGACTACACTTTTTTGCTATAGGTTGAACCATCTAGAAACACCAGAAGCTCAAGTACTATCATACTCAAGTACAACAAAGTTTAAGGTGAATTGTACTTAATATTTTATGTTGATATGGATATTTTCTAGCATGTAGTTAATTTTTGTACCATAACATATAGGCTAAATAGTTGTTCATATACCATTGTTTCAAATCTAAATTGCTATACCTTATTCTAGGAGCAAATCACAGATGTGAGTCTATACATAAGACATCATTGTTTCAAATTCAATTTTTTTGGCTCTTTCACAATTCTTTGATTCATTTATTTTATATAAGACAACCTATTGTATAGAAGATTCTCTCAAAATCACAGTAAAAATCTTTATTATGGGATGACTATTCATAATCTTCCCATCATAACAATGAACAAAAGCATCAATAATTAACCTGAAATTTGCAAGAGTTTCATCAAATTCTACTTTTCCACTCTCTTTTCCATTCTAAATTTTATTCCTAATTTGATCCATGAAGAACTTCCTTAGTCTATAGATCCTGCTATTAGCCATGACTTTTCCAGGTGTTGAGGATAGCTTCGAGTTTTTATCTAGTAAGCCCGAATTTTGTCAATTGTTGCTTGGGTAAAAAATCAAAGCTATCCTTGACACTTGGTAAAGTTATGGCTAGCAAAAAGATCTACAGGCTGAGGAAGTTCTTCATGGATGAAATTGGGAATAAAATTCAAAATGAAAAGAGAGTGGAAAAGTAGAATTTGATGACACTCTTATAGAGTTCAGGTTATTGACTGATGCTTTTTCTCATGTTATGATGGGAAGATTATGAATAGTCATCTCGAAATAAAGGATTTTACTATGATTTTGAGAGAATATTCTATACAATTGGCTATCTTAGATCAAATAAATGAAGCAAACAATTATGAAAGATCCAACAATTTTGAATTTGAAAAAATGGTGTCTTATATATAGACTCCCTTGTGATTTTCTCCTAGAATAAGGTATATCAATTTAGAATTTGAAACAATGGTATATGAACAACTATTTATCCTATCTATTGTGTTACAACAATTAACTATACTTTAGAACATATTCATATTAGAATAAAATAGCAGGTGCAATTCACCTCAAACTCCACTGTGGTAATTGTTTTGTAAGGAAGTTTGCACTCCATGAACATTCTCTGTGCACATCAGTATGTTGGAAATTATCTCAATCTCCTTTGTGATCAAAAGAATAGAAAATTTCATTGCATAACTCATGACCATTTTGCAGTGCTATGATCTAGTGCTCTTTTCCTTCTTACTCATTGTGTTCTCAATCACCATGTACAAATGACTTAGAGCATAGATCTTTGTCACCATTTGACAATAGCTTTCATTATTTTTGGAATTTTTGTTATCATTCAATCACTATTTGATAGTGTTCTTCTTTTCCTAGTCCTATAGGACAAAGTACAATTCATAGTTTACAACTCTCTAACAATGGTAAATAGATACAGTAAAGATTTTTAAAATTTTAGGATTAGATTTGTTTTGAATTGCTAAAGCCTATTTATCATTTTTGTAACTTAAAATTATTTAAGCTATTTGAATAGATAAAATTCATATTATAAATCTGTAAAGTACAATAGAATTAGGTACTTATAATGATTATAGAGAAGTTGAATGAAAATTAGTAAATTACTATTGATTTAGCTTTTCCTTTTGCGTGTTTATAAGGTTATTTATTCCAACATTGATTAGGCCTATTTTGGATTATATAGAAACAACAAAGGCAGTTCCACATCCAAGTGTAAATGAGGTGAGGACCCATCCTTCTATGATGAAGTTTGTAGGATACGCCCAAGAATAGATCTAAAAATATTATATTTTTAAACCTTCAGATATTTGAGATCGTTGCAGATTTGATTTGACTTTTGTATAGCTGGACAGATTTAAAAAAATTGTTGCTTGAAAATGATGTAAATGAAAATGTTATTTCTTCAGAATAATCTAAGGGTGCTATTTTTCACTTGCACATTTTTTTTTTGTCTACCTTAAGATCACCATTAAAATTATCATTTTGTTAATCATAATATTTCATTATATATTTGTATTTTTTTATATTGTATTGGATAGTTAATGGTTAAGTTTAAAAATAAAATAAAAAATTCAGCATAATATACTTTCCATGTACTTCTTTTCATCACTTGTAAATCTAAATTTTTGTTACTTTTTGCTACTTTTTGTGATCATCAAAAATAAATATGATTTTAGTCTCTCTGAAACATTTTCATGCATATTTGAGATCTCTACAAGGTGACGAAAAAGGCCCTAGGGTCTGGTAGGGTTTTGAGTATCGTTATTATTTTGATGGTAATGTTGTCACTAAGTTCTCTCCTTTCCCAAATATAGCCACTTGAGAAGCTACCATGATGCTCTTGACTGTAAATTACTTTGTTCTCCTTCTCACTATAGGTCTGATTCTTCAACTATACCAATTTCCCTTCCATCTTAGTGTCTTCTCATGCTCTTGTATCTATTCTCTTATGAATTTATTCTTATGAATCTAAAATCTATCACTAGGTCTATTATGATTGTTAGGTCTTTGAGGGTATATGATTTTCTACTATGAACTCTTAGATTGTCATAATTTTGATGAAAATTCTCCAAGGATATTTTCTCATTGACTTAACTCTTTGTATATTATCCATTATGCATTGAAAATTCATGGTTTCTATTTAACTATTTATTAATGTAACCATTACCATGTTTCTTGGGACTGTCATTATTATAGGATAGTTTACTTATAGATATGAATGTAATTTAAAAGGTGCCCATAAATATTGATAAGTTTCATAAGACTATTGTGTCAAGGTAGTAGATGATCATGAAAAGTTTCATAATATTGCCATACCGCAAGAGCTAAGAAGACACAGTGTGGTGTAGTGGTAACATCTCGCATTAACACGAAGGTCGAGCAATATATGTGTGGTATGGTAGAAAATAAAATACTTCTCCCACATCCTGACAAGAGCCAAGAAGACACTTTGCAGTGTAGTGGTAACATCCCACATTACCATGAAGGCTGAGCAATAATGGTGTGGTGTAGTGGTAACATCCCGCATTACCATAAAAGTTGAGCAATAAAAATGCAGTGTAGTGGTAACATCCTACATCACTGCAAGGATCATGTCAAAATGGTGTGGTACAATAGTTAAACTATAAAACAAAATATCACATTTCTTTGAGGCATTTTTTTGAAACAATTTTCTTGCCTTGTGTATATTGTTTCCATATTTTCATGTATGTCTAGTAGGGAACTTGTAACTACAACATATGAAAAAAAATCCCTGCTATTATACTTTGATGGACGTCCCTTCATTATTACTAGATATCTGATGTAGTACAAATTATTATAGTGTAAGCCTATTTTTCAGATTCTTTCATTTCGTATCACCAATATTCTTCACAAGAACATTGTCCCTATTTAAAATGATGGAAATGGTTCACATCTCTCAAAACAATTTCTCGTAAAACAATCTTGGAGATGAATTTAGATGTAGTGTGAAAATCTAAACATACTCGAAGGTTCTTAAAAAATCTAATAGTTGTACCAAGGGCCATGTTTCAAAAATCAAATGCAATTGCTAACTTTTCATTATGGTGATAGATAAATGATTATTTTTTCTTTTATTCCACAACATTGAGTAAAAGTCTTGAATTTTGAAATACCCTACTACCTTCATTTTCCAAGTCAATTTCTCCAATTTTACATAGATCTCCCATGTTTGTGGATGTGATCTATCTCCTACACAAAAAATCATGTACCATTTTATGCCCTTCAATCCAACTACATGCAGGTCACTTTTTTATCCATCTATCTTTCATCAATCTCCTTACTATTTGAACCTCACCACACTTGCTTGCTTTTGCATAGATGTTTTAGAGAAGAACATAAATTGTAACATTTTTAGGATCCAACTAAAAAATAGTGTTGCTAGAATACTCAGCCTATATTCATATATGATCCACAAGAATCAAAGGTTTAACTAGCATCTCAGTAATAATGTTTAGGGTGTCCTTAAGATAGCCAACACGGGCATGAAGGTCAGCCATGCACACCTAATGATCAACTATATATGTAACGCAATAAGGGTTACTTAGTGTGAAGCATGTAAAACCCTCATTCACTAAACCTACATGACTGCATGCATCTAGAACACAAGCAAATCTTGCAATGTTAGTGTTCCAAAGTGCTTCATTAATTCAAATATTTTGAGAGCTTCCTTGCAAAATCTATTTTGTGCAAATTTTGCAGTCATATCATTTCATTCTATGAGATGACATCTCTTTGAGGCATTTTGTCAAAATAATCTTTTTGTATTGCATTTTGGTGTCAAATCTTTGGTAATAATTATGGTTAGTTTCATTACATTCAAATTCTAAATTATGGGAAATTATATACAGTAAATAGATTTATGGTTGTTTGGATAGTGAAATTAGCTCTCTTAGAAATTAACTGAAATATCTAGAAAGATTATTTTAATTAAAAATGATTTGGCGTCTATTTTTGTAACAATTATTTTACATTGCAACTAGCTTGCTATTTTCATTGAAGATACAAGTCATCAAAGTCAAGCACATATCAAGAAGATGGTACTCTACTTCAAACCCTCAACCTCATTTATTTTAGTATGCTTACATGGGGATATTAAGGAAGTTTATAAGAAATTAATATATATCATTTTTTTGTTTATGAAGGAGAATCCTGTGAGATTCAATCTGGAAGTGGATCAATATCTAGTTTCTTAAGTAAAGATGATGTCACAATTGGGAAACTTGTTGTGAAACATCAAATTAGTAATTTTTGGATGTTAAGGCTTCCCAGTTGGATATCAAAGATATTTTATCATCAAATTAATTTGGAATTTATGTATAAATGGATTCTTCCATGGTGCAATTCTTTACTCAAAAAACACATGAACCAGGGTTGACATTTTTGTTGTCTAATTAAGTCTGATGGTATTATTGGGCTTGGTTTCCAGGAAATTTTTGTTGATAATGTTGTTCCAGTTTGTTAGTGTTGATAGCCTTCATTCTATAATGTCAAATTCATTCTATAATATGAGAATATCACCTTTCTTAAACTTTGAACAAGGTTCTGAAATCAAGGGCTCAATGTGCATATTTCAGGCCTATGTTGAACACTTTGTTTAAGGAATTTATTGAGAAGGCTACTATTTTTTCTTTTGTAAACTTGCAATGTACAATGCACTTTTATTCTTTCTAAATTGAAAATAATAGTAATCTTATTGGTTGTATTGAGGCATAGCTTCATTCATGATGGAAAAGGAAAAACCATGTTGCTCATATCATATGGCACATTGCATATAAAGGAGGAAAGATTCTAGCTAAGTTATTGTTGACTACATTGAAGGAGAGAGCTTCATATATGGGACACGATCAATAGTCTCCTTCTTGGATTCTACATGTTACATCTTGCTCCAAGAAGATTGCCCAGATTGTAGAACTTTTAAGAGATGGAAGGGGCATGTGCTCACATTGAAGGGCTTCAAACATGTATTTCCATCATTGAATTTTTTTTTTGGAGAAGTTTATTTCTTGCATTTGTTTCTATGCAATATTGTAACTCATATTTTTAGTCTTGTGACTGAAAACAACAATTGTAATACTCTATTTCCAAGCTATAATTACAACACCTTTCTTTTATTAATAAAGTTCACCGATTTTGCCTTCTCAATGGTTGTCTTATTGTGTGAAATTGATGATCGATGTGTATTTTTGTGTTTTATGCTTAAATCCTCAAATATCAGTCAATTAAAATGACTAAATATACTACTAATTGACATAAATTAATAATTAAATTGACCAAATATACTACCAATTGACAAAAATTAGTGAACGGTGAATAAAAATGACTAAATAAGTGACCTATTAACAACAATCAATGACTAAATAAGTGACCAGCTAAATGTATCTGTGAATAAAAATGACTAAATAAGTGAACAAATTACAACAATCAATGACTAAATATACTACCAAATTGATCAATCAAAACAACCTATACATGACTAAAAATGGTTTAGTCATCAATTTGGTCACATTATATATGACTAGCCATAAACTACTAATGGTCACATGACCAAGTTCAGTCATTTATAAGCAGTTTTTAGTAGTTTTTTCAGTCACATATTGTTGTTTTTGTACTAGTGTTTGTCTTATGTTTTTATTTTGGGGATGATGCAAGGTGTTGAGACATTTAGGTCTCTTCCATGTTGAACCAAAAATGGTTCTTTGTTTATGCTCTCTTTGTATCATTCTTCTTGTTCCATGGCTATTTTGGGAATGATGACAATCTCATGCTCTATGACAACATTGTAGCAAATACATACTAACCTCAAATTTGTGGATCCCTTGCGTGTTATTTTGGGATTTCATTTTGGGGGCAACCCATTTTCGTGATGTAGCTTCATTTGGAAATATATGACTTGGCATAGGGCTTTCCAAGTAAGATCTCATGTCCTGTTTATTGTTAGAATTTATCATTTTTTAATTTAAAGTAATTTCTCACAACATGGTGTTTAACAATTCTTTAAAGTGGGGCATACATTAACATTATTCTTTTTCATTTCAATTACAACTCATGTTTCATTATGTGGTCTTCTTACTTCATGCAGTGCATCTTTCCCTTTGTGGCGACATTGGGTGTGATATCCTTGAAGAGTGTGATCTCTCTTAGCATATTATATTAAAATAACACAAAATGGATTTGATTTCATATGGTTGAGAACATAGAGAAAACATACTTCCAAATAATTTCATTGAAGGGAAAGCCTAAAGATCTTAATCTAAAGTATGCAAAGGAGAGAGAGAGAGAGATATTGCAATAGGGTTGTCCTAAGGTCTGATTGTAATCCAATGAGGGGTTCACCACCAAGCTAAGGATTGGAAAGACAAATAAAAAGAAAAATGGAATACTTAAACCTAATGCAATACAATCTTTCACTAAATGACATAAAAATGTACGTAAAATAAAACATCAAGTTGGAAAATGAAATGTGTGCACATGGAAATCTAAGGAAGACTAGATGAAGCCCTGAAATGCTGAAAATGCTAATTTTAAAGCTTGTTGGGACTCATATGCTAGTCTGGGTGATTTTGTCCTAGATTAGGGTTTCTAGGCAGGAACTAATTTTTATAAAACGGGTATTCAGAATTGCAAAAATATGGAAAATGACCTATACTAGGACTCATACGCTAGAAATGGTGTATCAATCTAGTTAGGGTTTTCTAGAAATTCCAAGTTTGAATCTAGTCTTCAATGTGTGCTATGTACTTCCCAATTGATTTTTTGGATCTAAAACCCTGATTTGTAGCATGTAGAAGTATTACAATGATCTTTAATGCAAGGTGACAACTTTGAACACTTTGACAAATTTCTCCAAACTTTATCTTCAATGTCTCTTTAACCTAGACCTAAAAATTACACACTAAAGAGAGGTAAAATTATTGTTTTGTTAGTAGAAAGGGGTTTGCCTTGGTCAAACCCCATTTTGGTAATCAAACCTTGAAATGAAATGAAATAGGAAAGGAGAATCATGAGTGAAAAAATATGATGTTGCAACTCACCAAAACCTAACAATAAAGAGCTGCAAACATGTATGAAGTGTCTCTAATGGATGTAGATATTTCTTCTTGCTTGGATATGATAGATATTTAATTGAATGCTAGCTTGAATCATGAAACCTTACATCACAATTGTTAGCTCCAAAACCAACATGATGCATGAAGACGTTAACATGATGCTTGATGCTTGAATAATGCTCTAAATAACTTGATAATCAGCCCTTGAATTCTATTGTAAACACTTGAATGATCTTGTGAACTCAAATTTTCCATAAGAATACTCATTCAACTTGCTAGGTGTAAAATGAGTGAAAGAAACTTGTATTTATACTTAATTATGCAAAAATTCTCGAAATTACAACACTACAAGCTAACATTAGATCTAGGAGAATAAAATACCACAAAGAACTTGAATTAATTTGGATTTTAGGCCACATGGGACTAATACACCCAAGGTTGCGTATGAGTCCCATTAGGCATAAATTATGAGACCATTTTAAAAATTCTTAGAAAGGTGTAAAATTCAGATCGGGACCCAAAACCCTAGGTGGGACCCATACACCCAAGGTGGCGTATGAGTCCCAAATCACCTAATCTAAGCCACACAACCTGAAAAGACTTGAATTATAATTGTTTGTTGGTTTGTGTCAGGATTATCCTTGAAAAGATGCATTAAACAAGGCTTGTGGATGAAAAATAAGGCAAATTAAAGAATAAAGAAGCCCAATTATTTAATAAAACCCTAGAATAGTGTGAAAGTATGTTAGAACACTTTACAAAACTCTTAAATAAGGTACAATTAAGTTCATTTACTCCACAAGGGCCCAAGACCTAATGTGAATATGTTAGACATATTACAACACTAAATCAAGGCCATGTTAGGGAGTAGTTTTTCCATCATTACATCTAGCCCCCACTTTAGTGAGAGGAGGAACTTGCTTCCAACTCACACTAAAGTAGACCCATGCACTTCAAGAGGGGTCCAAATGTACCAATGCTAGTGAGACATGATGATAATGATCAAGAGGGTTGTGCAAGTTGCTAGTACCAAGGTCATGTGACAAACCAACATAGGCACAAAAGAACACACATGAAAATGATATAAAGAGAAATAACAGGGCACAAGCATACATTTCCAAAGACAAAGAGAAAAATAAAAAATAAAACAAATGAAGGGGGTGGATCAAGCTTCGACTGTTTCTCCATCAAAATATGAATCAAATCTAGTTTGTTTGTCTAAAAAATGCACGCTCACTTTGAGGCAACGAAACTTTAGGTTGTCCATTGGGTGAGTAATCCAAGAAGGTGAGACACATACACACATGGCGAGTATGTGCTCACAAACACATGCAAGTGGATAAGGGAAATTCATTCCTCAGATTATCTTCCTATCAATCCATACCGAAGTTATACCTCCTCATAAATTTGATAAGGTGCCACACAACAATGAACTTCAAGCTTCATTAGGCAAGCAAAGCTTCATATGCTTGGAACTCATGAACAAACAAGATTAATTGATATGCATGAAAAGTGTGTTATGAAAGGTGGCCATATAATCAGAAATGCAAATGCAACAATAAGGAACATTTAAAGGAGTCTTGCTTACCTCATATGAGGTCTTAACTTAGGGAACATTATGTCTAATGTCTCCAAGAGAGGACCAATCAAAGAATAGAAGATTCACAACTTCAAGGATGCAATGTGTCACATCAAACCACTAAGAGGAATATAATTTGCTAAGAGAGATCACAATCTTGACCCAATGTCACCAAAAATTTATGAAATAAGAAGACTGCACCATGAAACATGCAAAAAAGAATGCAAAATAATAATGCCAATGTATGCCCCCACTTTAAAGAAATTTATAAACACCAAGTTATAATCAATTACTTTAAATTAGCAAGTGATAAATGATAACAATAAAGAGGACATGAGAGCCAACTTGGAAAACCCTATGACAAGTCATATGTTTCCAAATAAAGCTACGTCATGTAAAAGAAAAGGGAGGGGTTGCCCCTTGTGTTGTCAAAAAGTGTAGACTTTGACACTTTTCTCTCATTTGGACCTTTACCTATGGATTTTGGACCATTTTCAGCCTCTTTTTAAACATTTCCAAGCCTTGTGCCAAAGTGTTGTAAGGTGTTGCAAAAATATTTCATGCTTTCCTAGGATTTTCATCACTTAAACAACGCTTTGTTATGCTATAATGACCCCCTAAAACACATATAAGTCCTATCTTAGTGTGTTTTCATTAGAAAATCCTGACAAACAATAATAATCACATTTTAATATCCAACAAGCAATAAAAAATGCCCAGGTGGACTATGTCGCCACCTTGGGCGACCTAGTCCCATGTGGCGTAAATTTCAAATTTGAATTAATTTCTTTTAGGATTCTTGTCTCTAAAACCCTAAGGTCAGCCTAAATGTTGTAATTTTGAGAAAATTAGGGCATAACTTGTATAAATGAGCCTTAAAACCCTAATTTCTCATTAGAAACTCTCATTTTTCTTCTCAAGCAAGCTAGGGTTTCATATTCTAGGTCAACAAGACATCTTTGTTGAAGCACTCAAGGGATGAATCCTCCATTGCTGCAACTCAAGAGCAACCATCATAGAAAGTTAAATAAGTACATTGATTCAAATTTCATGCTGTCCCATTTCATTTCTTCATTTGATTTAATTATAGATACAAAGGGGTTTGACCAAGGAAAGCCCCTATACTCCAACAATCAACAAGTTTCCCTCTTTGTGTGATTTGTAGGTCTCTTAGGTAGATTTGACAAATAACCAAGGTGGAAGAGTCTTCAATAAGTTTTCCAATCTCTCTAGGGTTAAAGAAATCCTAGTTGAAGCTTGGAAGACCTCCATAGATCAAATTCTGCATTTTCCAGGATCAAACATTTGGAGGAGTAGAAAACACAAACCGAGGGCTCCAGATTCCATCTTATGGTTCACAGAAATTTAGAAGAGGACTAGGTCACCACTTTGGGTGACCTAGTCCCACTGAAGCTATTTTCAGAGATTTTGGTAGATCTGGATACCCTTTTGGCTGAAATGGACTCTAGAGCAATTTTCTAGAATTTTCCCGAAGAAGGACTAGGTTGCCCAGCTTGGCACAAGTGTCCCTTTTGAATTCTGCATCAAATTCAACATTATTTCTAGCCTTTACAAGTTTCTAGGTCCACACCCCTTTCATATCCAACCTTCTATTTTGGTTTAGTGTATATTTCTTAAGTTATCTCGTATATACTTGTATATCTCAATGTGTTTTCTAGCATAGTTTCATTTCATAGATTTTACATTATTAGTTAGTTTCTTTTATCCATTTCCAGCACTTAGACTATTTTATTTAGACATATTCACACACCTCACAACCCCCAATCATCCCAATCCGTCTTTGAGTGAACTCACCCAAAAATCATATCATTAAGGCACGAAAGAGAGTCATTTCTTTATCAAGAGCTCTTAGGTGAAAAAACGTAGGAGCCTAATTAGAAAATACTCTTTCCCATATTGTATATGTTTTTGGTGGTTCACCCCCAAAATGAAACTCCAAAAACACATAAAGGAAACTGTCATCATTCCCCAAATACACATAGAACTAGAAGAATGACATAAAGAAAGTGAAAACAAAGAAAACCTTTTGGGTCAACACAGAAGAGACCTAAATGTCTCAATGCCTTGTGTCATCCCCGAAAGAAAAACAAAAGATAAATGAAAAGATAAAAGGAAATATTTTGGGTGAACATGGAAGAGACATGAATGTACCAATGCCTTGTGTCATCCCCAAAAGGAAATACAAGACAAATGAAAAGATATAAAGAAAAGATAAAAGAGTTACGGCATATAGAAGAATGTAGGTTCAAATAGAGGAATGTCACAAAGAGAGAGAGAACATAAAAAATAACACCACAAGGGATCACATCATGCAAATTCAATCACACAAAATAAAATGAAAAAAAAATAATGCAAAAGACTAGTACGGCACATGCGAGCCAACCTAGCTAAAGGGACAACAAAAAATAAAATACTAGGAAAAGGCTATATAATTCTTGCCCCCACTTAGAGTAAGACAAGAATGAGCCAAGGTAGGTGATGAGAAGGAGCTTCTTGTATCTTAAAATAATTTGCAATAAATGCATAATATGTAATAGGGAGAATGCTAGATTATTCTACAACTATTACATGGAAAGGAGTGAAGGGTCCCACTTTAAGGGACTATTTCAATGCTATCAAAAAATTAAATATATGATGTAAATCATGACAATAATTAGTACTATGTCCAATAACTCTATGATATATTAGTAATGTGGAACATTTTCATATTTAGGATATAGTTTTAGCTTTTTTCTCATGGATGGTAATGTTATAAGTCCTTGGTTGAGAATTTTTTGTAAAGTTCTTTCAGTGGAAGATGGTGGACAAGGGAATTTTAGTTTCTTTAGTTTATAAGGCCTTCATTGCTTGCTAGATTCATTGAATTCTTGAGTTGAATTTGGAGGAGGAGGACCTAAGACAATCCTATATTCATTTTTACGAGGCATGGGTTGTTCTTGAAGAAGACACACATTCATTTTGGGAGGAGGGTCATGATATCCTAACCCTTTTGTGTCTTTAGTTGGAATATGCTCTAAGAATTGATGAATTTCATGTTCACTTATTGTATCATAGCCTTGTTTTCTTAAGATTGTGAATCCTTTTCCATATGTCTCTTCTAGGTTGATGGAAATGTCTTTCACTTTGTTAATATAAAATAGTTGAGTGTTTTCTTTCTTAGAGGAACTAGGTTCACCTATTGTAGGGAACTTAGGTTCAAATTTTGTCTTAGTTTTAGGATCTAAGTAACCAAACATCTCAAGTGGTGGTATTGGTTGTTTCATTGATGGATAAAAGGATAAATTAGCTTCAAGGTTGTTAAGGAAATAATTTAGGAATTTATTCATGCTATCATTATCTTCTCCAATGATGTCAACATCACGAGGATGACATGTATTAAGAGTTGAGTGAGCATGCATAAGTTCAATATCATTAGGGTCACTTCCAAAATAATAGCTTGACACATCTACTAGGGAATTCAAGGACATCCAAAGCTTACCAAAGCACATATCCATGATGAAAATGCAATACAAATTTCAGATACTAACAAGGTAACTATGCAACTATTTGAAATTAAGTGTTCTAGATGCAATTTTGAATTTAAGCAATGCACAAGATGAACTGATTTAAGCTAGAGGAAATGAATTGAATATAATAGAATATTTGTAAACTGAAACATAAATTCATTAACAAAAAATAAGAACATAGAACCAAGGAATTTAATTTTATAAAATGCAGTTCAAAATTTGCACTGGGACTAAATCACCCAGAGGGGCATATGAGTCCTAGTGAGGCTTTTTTTTCAAAAATTTCGAAAATATTTAAGTGATTTTTTATGCTTTTTGGTTGGTATGATTTGTAGACTAAATGCAAATGCATATTTTAGATGATTTTCAATTATTTGAGATGAAAAAATGCAGTCTATATGCACTTTCACTAGTGCAAGAATTAGAAACCTTGGAATGCCAATTAACTAATGCAAACATTAATGCAATGTTAATGGAATCAAGATATAGGATGATGATGCACTCCAAATCAAAATTATAATGTTCTAAATGAAGGTTCACTAAAATGAAATATCAAAAAATGGATATGATTTTGTATGGTTTAGGACATAGAGAAAACAAAATTCCTAATCACTTCAATGAAGTGAAACCCTAGAGATCTCAATCTAAAGTATGCAAAGGAGAGAGAGAGATCTTGAAATAGGGCTTTCCTACGGTCTAATTGTAAGCTAATGAGGGGTTAACCACCAAGATAGGGCTTGGAAAGAAAAATGAAATGAAAAATGTAATACTTAAACCTAATGCAATACAATATTTCACTAAATGACCTTGAAATGCATGTAAAACATAACACAAAGCTGGGAGATGAAATGTATGCACTTGGAAATATGAAGAAGACTAATGAAGGCCTGAAATGGTGAAAATTTTGATTTAAAGATTGATAAGATTCATATGCCAGTCTGGGAAATTTAGTCCCATATTAGGGTTTCTAGGAAGGAACTAATTTTTGGAAAATGGGTATCTAGAACTACAAAAATCTGGAAAATGACCTATTAGGAGTCATACGCTAGAACTGGCATATCAATCTAGTTAGGGTTTTCTAGAAATTTAAAGTTTCAATCTTGTCTTTAATGTCCGATCTATACTTCACAATTGATTTTCTAGATCCGAAACCCCAATTTGTAGCCTATAGAAGTCTTCTAATGATCCCTAATGCAAGGTGACAAATTTGATGACTTTGAACACTTTGAAAACTTTCTCCAAACTTTATCTTCAATTTTTATACAACCTAGACCTACAAATCACACACTAAAGAGAGGGAAAATTGTTATTTTGTTAGTAGAAAGGGATTTTCCTTGGTCAAAGGCCATTTTGGTAATCAAACTTTGAAATGGAATGAAATAGGAATGGAGAATAATGAATGAAAAAAATATGATGTTGCAACTCACCAAACCCTAACAATAAAGTGCTACAAGCATGTATGTAGTGGCTCCAGTGGATGTAGATCTTGAATCTTGCTTGGATATGATAGATCTTGACTTGAATGCTAGATTGAATCATGAAACTCTACATCATAATTGTTAGCTCCAAAATAAACATGATGCATGAAGACTTTGACATTATGCTTGATGCTTGAATAATGCTCTAAATCAATTGATAATTAGCCCTTGAATGCTCATGAATGATGTTGTAAACTCAACTTTTCTATAAGAATTCTCATTCAACTTTATAGGTGTAAAATGAGTGAAAAAACTTTTATTTATACTTAATTATGCAAAAATTCCCAAAACTACAACACTACAAGCTAATATCAGATCTAGGAGGATAAAATCTTACCAAGGATTTGAATTAATTTTGATTTTGGGTTACACAAAACTCATACACCCAAGGTGGCATATGAGTCCCATTAGGCATAAATTATGAGACCATTTTCAAAAATGCTTAGAAAGGTGTAAAATCTAGATCGAGACCCAAAACCCTAGGTGGGACCCATATAGCCAAGGTGGTGTATGAGTCCTAGACCTTGAAATATGGGCTACACAACCTAAAAACACTTGAATTATTATTGGATGTTTTTTTGTGTTGGGATTATCCTCAAAAAGATGCATTAAACAGGGCTTGTGGATGCAAAAGGAGGTCAATTAAATTATAAAGAAGCCCAAATATTTAATAAAACCCTAGAAAAGTGTGAAAGTATGTTACAAAACTTTACAACACTCTTCAATAAGGCACAATTAAGTTCATTTAAAAGGGCCCAAGATCTAATGTGAATATGTTAGACATATTACAACACTAAATCAAGTCCATGTTAGGGAGTAATTTTTATGTCATTACATATATTGCTCTTAGTGGCTTCATATGACACACTACATCCCCTAAGTCATGAATCTTCTATTCTTTGATTGGTCCTCTATTAGAGACATTAGGCACAATGTTCCCTAAGTTAAGACTACACATGAACTAAGAAAAACCCCTTTGAATGTACCCTACACTATTATGCATTTACAATAGTTTTTATATGGCCACCTTGCATAACACACTTTGATTGCTTGTGGAGCCATCTTGTTTGGTCATGAGTGTTAGCATATGAAGTTTTTCTTGCTTCATGAGTTATTTTTGTTTGTGTGTGTGGTTCCTTATCAAAGTTATTAGGAGGTATAACTTTGGTATGGTTAGTGTATGGGAGCCAAAATTAGGCATGACTTTCCCATAGCCACTTGCTTGACTACATGAGCGCATATTGGCCATGTGCATATGTGTCTCTAGGGGCTCACCTAGTGGACAACCTAAGGTTCCACTTGCCCATGCGAGCATACATTTGGTTTTCATAGTGTACATCATGTTCCACTTGTAAACATTTTTGGACAAACAACTTAGATTTGATCCACATCATGTTGGACAAACGGTCGAGGCTTGATCCACCCTCTTTCTTTTTATTTCTTATTTATGCCTTTGACAATGTATGCTTATACCTTTTTGTTGCCTCATATACCATTCACATGTGTGTTATTTTGTGCCTATGTTGGTTTTCAAAATAATCTCGATCTTGGGGGCTTGATCATCCCTCTTGATCGTTGTCATCCTATCTTACTAGCATTGGTACACTTGGACCCCTCTTGATGCGAGTTTGCGTAATTTAATGTGATTTTGAAGCAAGTTCTCCCTCTCACTAAAGTGGGGGCTAAATTTAGTGTAGGAAAAATAATCCCTTTACATTTTCACACTTATTTGGGCCCTCCCTGCTAAAATTAGACTTCTTTATGCCTTATTTGGTCCAATTTTCAATCCAAAAGCATAAATTAATCTATTTTTCTGAGGATAATTTTGAGATTTAATAAATGACAAGTCATTATTCAATGTTTGAGGTTGTGTGTTCCAAATTTGGTGATCTCAGACTCATACGCCACCTTGGGCATATAGGTCCCACCTAGGTCTCGATGCCTGAATTTAAACATTACATTAAATAAGACATATCTTGGAGTTTGTGTCCCATGTTTGAGACACTGGGAGTCATACACCCAAGGTGGTGTATGAGTCTCACTTTAACCAAGACCTATTTTAAATCCAATTCTTGGCGGGATTTCATTATCCTAGATCTTATGTTGGCTTGTAGTGTTGTAATTTTGGGAAATTTCACATAAACAAGTATAAATACAAGGTTATTTCACATAGTTTCATCCTATAATTTCATAAGAAATAAAGATTAATTTCACAAGAGCATTCAAAAGAAAATCATCAAGCATTTGGAGCAACATTCAATATTCAAGCATCATGTCAAAGTCATTATGGATAATGTTTGTTGTTTGTGAGCTAATATTTGTGATTTAGGTTTTCATGATTCAAACAAGAATTCAAAGAAATTATCTCATGTCAAGATCAAGAATCAAGTTCTACATCCATTGGAGAAATTTCACACAAGCTTGCAACATTGCATTTTTTCATTCATCATTCCTTCATGCTATTTCATTTCATTTCAAGGTTTAATTACCAAAAAGGTGTTTGACCAAGGAAAACCCCTATTCCCTAACACAATTTTTTTTTCCCCTCTTCATATGTGATTGTAGATCTAGGTGATTTGGAGCTTGAAGATCCTTTCAAGACAAAGTTTTCAAAGTTGATAAGAAGTTGCCATCTTCACGAAAACTCACCTCTAGACCAGAATTCAAACTTTCAGACCTAAATATTGGACAAGAGGAAAGCTATAGAAGATTATTAGAGGAAACAAAAGTTTCAGAAAAACCCCAATACTAGGACTAAATTGCCCCTCTTGGTGTATGAGTCCTAGTATACCTCTTTTTAACAGTTTACTATAGATACTGGTTTGTTATCTAAAGATTCTGGATTCTAGTAGCAGGACTAAATCAATTAGCCTGGCATATGAATCCTAGTGCATTTCAAAAATAATAAATTTCAGGGTTTTCATATCTTTCTTAGACATCTCCTATCCTTTGGGAACTTTTATGTTTCTCTCTGTTTAACAATCTAATTTCATGTTTTAAGTTTCTATTGTTTAGTGCATTAGAGTTTGCATTTCTCCTTTGAAGCTTAATTTTAATGGTGAAACCCCCATATAATCACACAAGGAGACCACTGGTCCATCCTTCAATCGAGTCACTTGGTTGAGGGATCTAGGTTTCCCAATGATTAAAGTGTGTAATAGGTCCAGTTCCATCTCCGAAAAGGTGGAATCCTATTTTTGTTTAATCATTTTGGTGAACCCGACCTTTGGACCCTTTATTTTTTATTTGGAAAACATTATAAGTCCTAGATCTAGATTACATTAACTTTGCATTAGATTTTCATTAGTTAATTTGCATTTAGGGCTCCTAAACATTGCATTAGTGAAAAGTGCATATAGGTTGCCTTTTTGCATATTAAATCATTCAATTTTGTTGAAAATATTTAATTACAAATAGTCAAGTCAATATACAAGTTAGAAAACTTAGAATCAACTTATAATTTGTTGAATCTAGTTTAGAAACTCTAATTGAGGCTCATTCACCCATCTAGGTGATTTAGTCCCTGTACAAGTATTTTCTCTTGAATTCTAGGTATTCTTTTCTCTCTACTTCTCACTATCTAAAATTTTCAAACAGCCTAAGTGGGACTCATACACCCAACTAGGAGAATTAGTCCTTGGAGGCCTACAAAAGCTAACTTTTCTAAGCTTTCTGGTGATTTTCTTTACTTCCTATGCTTGTTAGTAACCTATAGTATCAGTTCGAAAAGTTTTAGGAAATTTTGATTTATGCATCTAGGTCAAGATCATCCATTTAGTGTGGTAATTTTTGAATCCTTCCTAAATCATTTTAGTAACACAAATAATTAGATATGAAAATGTTTATATTTTTGAAACCGCATAATATGGATAAAAGTACTTTTCACTTTTACATACACAATGTTTACATTCATGAAGCTTTTCATAAGTTTGATAAAAGTTCTTTTCATTTTTGGATACACATTGTTTGCATTCTTAAAGCTTTGCATAAATTGGATAAAATTATTTTTCATCTTTGGATATACATTGTTTACATTCTTGAAGCATTGTATAATATGGTTAGAAGTATTTTTCTTTTTGGTCAATTAATGTTTGTATCATATCTTTCTAAGTACACCAAGAAATAGTTCATCCCTCCAACCTATGAGAATTATTTAGTGAAAGAGAATAAAATGGTGGACAATCATGGCAATCAATTTTTTTCTTTTCCTAATATCTCTCCTATTTTTGAATCTAAGATATTTTGGTGTTAGAAGATCAAACCAATGAGAGTTGTGAGAGTATTATTTGTCTATCTTCCCTATGGAAAACATCATTGAACAGGAGGGTACCATCATTGATAAGAAAGAGAATCTAGCCATAGATGGATCCCCTATTTGTGATGAAGTTATTTTAGAGGAACCAACCTTTGAATGTCATGAACATATAGTTTGTTGCTCTCCTAAAAAATCTCCTACTAGGGAAGATATCATGATGGAAGAAAATGAAAACATTGAAAATAGTGATATGGTTTCCTTAGATGAAGATGATGAAATGATGTTATAATATCCTTCACTAAGAGATAATAAAAAATAAGGATAAGTATTTTGAGGTTATGCACATTATATATCCCTTGAAGCACTCCATTGAGCCTAAATTTATCCTTTACCCACCCTCAAACCAAACTCGTCCTCATCCTTGAACCACTTAAGAATAATGTATCACAATAATATAATACAATTTATCATGCATAAAACACTAGAAATAATCCACAACCAAGACATAAAACTCCAACATCCATCCCATTACCTCAACCTGTCTTGCCTAGTGCCCCTCATTTTCCTTTACATAGTGGAAAGGTGTGTGACCTTATCGAACAACTTAAGAACACTTATGCTAAGATAGATCTATGGGACCTTATTCAAGCCTCCCCTCATTATCATAACATGATTCAAAGTGCCTTACAACAAGTTCCTACCTCTCCTAATGTGCTATCAAATGAAATATTAGGCCAAATTCAAGCTATAACTCCGATCAATGTAGACATTGATTCCCATCAAGATGAGTTACCTTCGCTAGAATGAAAAAATAATATGAAGCTTTCATGATAATAGATATTTTCAATAGGATACGGATTTTATAGGAGTGAATTTTCAACCCTCACACAAATTACCATTTTACACATCCTCACCTTAGAAAACCAAATCTGAAGGAAAAATTCCACATCAATTGGCTGCTTTCCTTCCACTTGGCATCTTTCTATTGTGTTAGTGAGAGAATATTTGTTGGGGATGTACACACAACGTGTAGACATCTTCACAACAAAATTACATCCTTGATGGATTCTTGTGTCTGAATCTTGTAGAGGTGTTACACTTTCGATCAAGATCAATTTATAATGTCCCTCTCTAACCAACCAACCCTGAGAATGACAGATTCTTCCTCATTCTTCTTCAAATTCATTCATTCTTCATTCAATTCATCTTCTTTTCAATCTTTAGCAGTCTCTTCAAGATCTCTTAGTAGTTTTGAGCAATCTCTTCACAAGCTACAACACTTCTAGACTCCATTACAACAACACCCTGTCAACTCTACAAAGCAAGTGTGAAGAAAGCCATCATAGCATGGGGCTTGAGGTCTTGTGAGACCTCCTTTCATCATAGTTGAGGCTATGGTGACTGTTTCAATCCTTCTTTCTCCCACATTGGCTAGTGAGCTCTTAGTGGAGCTGGTAATTTTTCTCTCCTCTCCATTGTGATTTGGTTGAGTAGCTCTTTACTATTTTTTAGTGGTATTTGCACTCCTTTCTTTAATTCTTTATCACATATTTCTCTCTCATTTCTATCTGGATGTCTATGGAGGTGGAAACACCAAAGGAGGGGTTTGACTCTCAAGGCAAACCCTTATACAACCCCAAAAAATTTCCCCTCTTTTTTGTGTGTAGGTGGACATACTTTTGGAGCTAGCTGGTGAACTAGTGCCTTGGTGAGATTATCTTCATTATTTTAGCTCTCATATATTCACTTTACCATCTCCTCTTCTACTTGTCACATTTCATAGTTTTGTTTTGTTCATTTAGGATTACTTGACTAGGTCATCAACTCATTTTCTAGCGGTTCATATTTCCTTTTCTATCATCTAGTAGTACGAACACCAATGCGCCTGAGAGATGCTAGTGCGTTGCACTGTCATTCTAGAACTACACCTTTATCCTTAGGTAGAGAGTTGTCTGAAGTGCAATATTGAACCCAAGAACTAGCTCGCCTAGCCCCAACTTAGATTTTGAGTCTCAATATTGGTAGAAGGAGCTTACTATCCTCATCATTCTCGTCCCTTGTTTTGTAATATCCCTTTAGAGTGAGGTAAGTTATGGCAACCTTATTCTCTCAGCTCTTTGTGACTTGGGGCCTTGATGTGGTTGGTCCCCCTCTCTTACATTTTTGGTGAACTCGATGTGTACCATTTTGGTTTTGTTTTGTGATACTGAAATTTCCTTTCCTCATATTCTAGGAGTGTTGTAGGTGTGCGTGTTGTGAGGCATTCGCCTTGCAACCCAACCTATGACCCCTAGTAGGCATAGTTGTAAGGTTCCACAAGTGTTGCACAACGAAACCTTAAGTGGGTCACTATTCTATTTCATAACCTTTGGGGGCTTTGTGAGGTTATTATTTAGAGCACGTGATGGCCTCTTTTTTGCATCAACCTATCCCCTCTGAGTAGCCTATGAGTGGTGGCCTAGGTATAACCTTCACCTTGCAAGACATGTTGATGGGCTTCAATGGAGAACCATATCCTCTTTATATCCCTACACAGATCAATGGGAAAATTGTAGTGGGTGTTCTTATTGACCTAACATCTTAGGTGAATATCATAACTAATGAGATTATGTTAATTAAATTCCTACACAAAGATGGGTACAATGCACCTGTGAGCACTATCCATACACACAACGGGCTTTTTGTACCTCCCCTAGGTAGTATTTTGTTGTTAGTCCTTGTCAAACCTAAGTATATGAGACTATTGTTTGACATAATCTTAGGGTTTGAACTCTTCATAGTGAAGTTGGTCATCCCTTGGTTAGTAGCTATGAATGTAGTTCCCTCGGTTGTGCACAAATGCCTAAAGTTAATTCATGGGGGATCAGTGCATGTGATTCATGATACTGGTTATAAACCACTAGTTGGTCATGATAGCTAATCCTTAGATCACTTTTGGCCTACACCTATTGGGCCTATTCCACCTAGGAAGGACCTCTTGTATCGACCCTATAAAAAACACGAGGAAGGGCACTTAACGTTGAAAGTTAGGTACCCTTGATCACCTTCTATTTTTTCACATAGGGTATGCCTAAAAGCTAATAGTGATGCCACCAAGGCTCATAGGAGGGAACAAGAAAATCCCTCTTAGGGCCCCTCTTCTTCCTCTTCTGCTATTTAACCTGGTGTTTCCTCTCACCCTGCTATGATGCCATTAGATTTTGTTTCACGCTTGCTAGAGAATCCTATGGTTCCCACTTGGTGAAAGCCTAAGCATCTCATATTCAAACTTCCTATTCTACCCACGAAGCCTAGGCTCATTCAATATGGTAGAATGAAAGGTCCCCAAGGGAGATCATCTATGTCTTGGCCTCCACAACCTCCCACCGCCTCTTCTCCCAAAGCAATAAATGGGAAGAGACCCATTGCTAAGGCACTAGAGATGATTCCCCTGACTGTTTCTCAACGTGCTCCTTCTGCTCCCATCTAGGAGTCTATCCCTTTGTTGGAAACAGTTGTGGTAGACACTCCCATGGTTGAGTAGGAGCCTTTTATCCCTTTGCAACTTTCGACCTCTAGCTCAAAGATTCATAGAAAGGATCTCATGGCTAAGCAGGCCACCTTGCAGAGAAAGGATGAGGAGATGGCCACCTCTTCTTGAGGGCCTCCTACTACATCCTCCTCTCTCTTCCCCTCTGCTTCCATCCAACCAAGCTCCATATCACTTTTGACTCCTCATATGAATGCACCTGACCCAAAAAAGGGTGTAGGTGTTCATCACTCCTTCAGTTGAGCCACCCTTTCTCATATCCCTTCTAGACATCTTGCCTTTCCCAAAACCCATAGACATGCCAAATAATTTGGTGCTATTTTATGCAATTTTCTCCTCCTTCTCTTCCTCTATGCCTCTTACCCTGTCTATGGGGAGTCCGCACCCCCTAACAAAGAAAAAGGTAGAGAGTGGCCCTTCCAAAAATGAAGGGCATAAGAGGAGCTCACCTTCTCTAAAGGGTGGTCATGTGTTGGCTTAATCTGTCTTAGTGACAGAACTAGCCCCAACTCCCCCTGAGTTCATCACTACCCCTGGATCACTCGATAAGCCTAGCAATAAATATCAAGCACAACCGTATCCATTTATTGAGGTAAAAAATGACACTCCACTAAAGTGCATGTTTAACTCTCTAGATGAATTTTTAGCCTAATCAACGATTTTCGCAAAATCACTGACCCTAGCTCCACAAGAGATCAACAAAGAAGAATTTGCGGGGGATTCTTCCTTAACCATTTTTTCGGGGGGTGGGAAGCTCCTCCCCTTAATATTACGCTATTGTAGGTTCATCCTCCTTCCCCTTATGATGATCTAGAGTGGGAATCAGATGACCTCTTAGTCGATCAGTGTTAGGGGAGGCCTCTTCTTTATCTTTACATTAGATGTGTGTGTGTGTTGTGATGTTTTCCCCCCGTACATGTGCTATGTGTTCCTAGATGACCCTTGTCACCCTTGTTGGTGCTTGGGTACAAAAGTGATTTTTTGTGTCGTAAACCTTCTTATTTTTGTATCATCATTCTTCCATGTTTGTATTTGAATTTTGGAAAAATTACGGATGATTCAAAGCATTAGGGGCATTTAGGCTCCCCGTCCATGTTGACCCAATTTTTTATTTTTACTTTTTCTTCCCGTGCATTCTTCACATGATCTAATATATTAGGGGGTTGATGACAATTCATTTATATACTACTATTATACTTATATATATATTTATGAGCAACTCTGACCCTAAAATATCATATCACCCCTATGTTCCTCATTTGTTATCTTTATTTTTCTCCTTTTCTCTTTTCTTATTCTTCTCTCTTCTTTGCTTGAGTTGTCCCTCTCATGTGTGAAAAATTCCTTTTTCAATAATAATCCAATTTTTAGAAAATGCATTCGTCGCGAACAAATCTTTTCTTGAGAATATTTGTAGATTTTTTTGGAAATCGCATTCTCAACTTGGACCCCTAACATGACATGTTTCCTTCATTATGGGTTCACAAAGAAAGAACTTGAGAACTTTCCTTAGAGGTGGAAGCAACTTTAACCTTCCCCTTGTGAGGGGGCACTCTCTTCTTTTCAAATTCCTTGATGAAGTGAACATATTTTGAAATGATTCCTTGATGATGAATCGATTTGAGAAAGAACATCTTTCTTGCACTTTCAAATAGTGCATCCCTTGAGTGGAACCCCTCTTCACACCAAGTTCTCGAGGGACCCCTTTGAAAGCTTTATAATTTTTTGATGGTCTATGTGACTATCCGCTTGACAGCTTGCATAGCCGCTTTATTTTCATACATGCTTTATCTACAGGTAAACATGTCACTTTGGAGGTTTGCCTATAAATCCACTTTCCAATTCAACTTTGTAGAGTCCTTTCCTTTAGGTTTCCTCCATGAGAGAAATCTTGGGAGATGCCTCCTTGCAAGTCCACAAGCCTATAAGCTGCTTTCGTCTAGGTTTCCTTCATGTGAGAGATCTTGAGGGATACCTTCTTGCAGGTTTGTGGGCTTGTAAGGCGCATAATTTTTAGGGCTTCCTTCATGTGAGAGATCTTGGGGGCTGCCTCCTTGCAAGTCTGCAGGCCTATGAGATGCTTAGTTCTTTGGGTTTTCTTTATGTGAGAGATCTTGAGGGATACCATCTTGCAGGTTTGTGGTCTTGTAAGAAGGGATAACTTTAAGAAACCCCCCCTCAACAAAGGTATAAAATCTTGGTGAATCTTTCCTTTTATTTGAAAAAATTATTAATTTTTGTTGGCGAATCTTATGCACATTATTAAAAAAAATTTAAAATCCTGGTGAATCTTAATGAATTATTGGTAAAAATAATAGTCACAGTGGCAAATCCTAGTGAATAATCAATTAAACAATTAATTACAATGGTGAATCTCTCCTTTAAAAATTTGCAGAGTTGGTTGGCGCAGTTCCCCCATTTTTTTATTTTTATTTTTTTAATATTGAAGTAGGGGCTCGGGGACGACAGCCACCGATGGGGTCAAGGGGAAGTACCCCTTGTGGGAGTCGATGGGGCAATTCCCCTCACCACCAAGCATAAATTCACTATAAAAAATGCATTGGAGCACACATGGATTAAGTATTTTTTAAAATTCTCACTTAAAAAAAACACTATGAAAAGTGAAATTGCTACCATCAATTAGCCTTTTAATCAAATGGTTGCAAGTTAATTCCATGACTTTATATGCACGTTCCTTTTAAAAAGGTTGTCGAGGCCTGAAATTTGTTTTGCGCCACATGATTAAATCTAATCGTGTGGCCCAAAAAAAATTTCGGGCCTCAACAAGCCTTTTAAAATGCACATGCATATAAACTCACTAAATCAACTTGTAACCATCTGATTAAAAATTTAATCAATGGCAATAAACAAAAAACCTATTAAAGGCTATAATATCCCTAAAATGAAATGGTAAATTATTATTAGTGACGATAGTTCCCAAAAATTAATTGTAGGAATATAAAATTATGAGCGAATATAATTAATATTTGTAATTATAGTATAAACTACTGGCGAATCATTTCCAATGACTCATATTTTAAAAAATAATGCATAGGTGAATTAATCGAGATAAATTTCTTTTTTTGTAAAAACTTGGTGATTCAACATCCTTTCTAGCTTGTATTATTCGCCATTTTTGGAGGTTCCGATTTCAAATATTCGCCAATTGGTGAAGATTCGCCACTAAATTTTTCCTTGGTTGTTAGGTTCTTTCATCCTATGAGATTTTTCCATCACTGGTCCAAGGGACTTCAGTGTACTTTGTGCAGCTTCATGGTTCTATAGGGCTATGGATTCTTTTTTTTGTCCTGCACTTTTGAGATTTCTAGATCACAGTCTACTTCCTCTATAGTTTAGGTATACATTTAAAACCCTACTAACTCTTTGATCTACTTACCAAAGCACTCATTAGTATTCATGCTCACTAAAGTGGGGGAAAAATGTATAGGAGAAAAATTTGACCCCTCATGTAAATTCCCTTTTTACAAATCCTCACCTTAGAAAACTAAATCTGAAGGTGAAATTCCACATCAGCTAGTTGCTTTCCTTTGACTTGGCATCTATCTATTGTGTCGGTGGGAGAATATTTGTCGGGGATGCAAGTATGGTGCATAGATGTCTAAATTATGCACTTATATCACTAACAAATTCCCACATCTGAAGCTGGCAAAGGTATTACACTTTCGATTGGGGTCAACTTGTAATGTCCCTCTTCACCCAACTGACCCCAAGAATGATAGATTCTTCCTCATTCTTCTTCCAATTCATCCATTCTTCATTAAATTCATTTTATTTTCACTCTCTAGCAATCTCTTCAAGCTCTCTTAGTAATTTTGAGAAATAATTTCACAAGCTACAACACTTCAACACTCCATTGTAGCAACAACACTCTGTCAACTCTACAAAGAAAGTATGAAGCAAGCCATCGTACCGTGGGGCTTGAGGTCTTGCAAGACCTCCCTTCATCACAATTGAGGTTTTGGTGACTGTTTCAATCCTTCTTTCACCCCCATTGGCTAGTGAGCTCTTGGTGGAGGTGGTAATGTTTTTCTCCTCTCCTTTCTAATTTGGTTGAGTAGCTCTTTATTGTTTTATAGTGTTATTTGCACTCCTTTCTTTCTTTACTTATTTATCACATATTTCTCTCCCATTGCTATCTGACTGTCTGTGGAGGTGGAAACACCAAAGTGAGGATTTGCTGAGGTAGACTCCTATACAACCCCAACAATTTCCCCCTCTTTCTTGTGTGCAGGTGGACGTAATTTCGAAGCTAGCTAGAAAACTAGTGCCTTGGTGAGATTATCTTCATTATTTTAGCTCTCATATATTTAATTTACCATCTCCACTTTTACTTGTCACATTTTTTAGTTTAGTTTTTTTCATTTAGGAGTACTTAGCTAGGTCATCAACTTGTTTTTTAATGGTTCATATTCCCTTTTCAATCCTCTATCCATATGGATGCTAGTGCTCCTAAGAGATTCCAACATGCTATGTTGTCATACTAGAACTGCACCTTCATCCTCAAGTAGAGAGTTGTTTGAAGTTCAATATTTAACTCGAGAACTAGCTTGCCTAGCCCCAACTTGGATTTCAGATCTAACGAGTGGTAGAAGGACCTTAATATCCTCATCATTCTCATCCCTTGTTTCATAATATCCCTTTAGAGTGAGGTAAGTTAGGGCAGCCTTCCACTCTCGGCTCTCTATGACTTAGGGCCTTTACATGGTTGGTACCCTCTCCTATAAGGATAAATCAAAACCTTGTTGACAATGGTTTATGCCTTAATGTGTGTAGTGTAACTCTTTTTGATAATCTTGGAATAGATAAATGAAGAATTGAACTTGTTTCCTTATCAATTCAAGGATTTGACAATTTAGGAAAACAAATTCTTGGAGTGATCACATTACCTATTATAGTTGACAAAATTACATTACAAAATCCTATCCATGTTATGCCCCATGATATTTCATACAACCTCCTTTTAGGAAGACCATGGATTCATGAGATGCATGTGGTGCCTTCAACTCTTCATCATAAAATGAAGTATATCTACAACAAAAAGTACATATGATCGAAGCTGATTTTGAGCCTTACATTGTTTTACATCTTCAAAAAGACAAGCAAAACCATTTGAAAATACTGACACCGACTACACAAGTGGAACACATGCAAGAGAAAAACAAAGAAAAGAATATTGAAGAAGTTACATAGCTATATTGAAATTTTATGAAATTACAAAAAAAATGTTGCACATTCGAGCATGTCTCCTCTACTTATATTGAAAATTTCAAATAAATATATATTTTTTGGTTGTACTTACGGTGGTGAGACATACACCTACTTTTTTTTTTCTTAAAAATTTAGTACTACTGCAAAATGTAAACATATGAAACAGTAATGCAAACACATCAAACACTAAAGAAGAGAAGATTTACATGGAAAACCAAAGAAGGGAAAAACCACAGTGAGGATTATCTCACTAATATATGAATTAAAACACCAAATACAATAGGGCTCACTACCAAAAAAGACAAAGGAAGGCTCATTTTTAGTGACTCACTACCAAAGGATCCACTATATAGAAGAAAAACGAATAAAATAAGGGCTGGCTCACTACCAATTTGAACTGCAAATAATGCATCTCTCATATGTTGAAGGTATAGTTCTATTGAAGCAAAAAAACTCATCAAATATATTGAAATGTAGACACCTTCTACTCATGACATCTAGAAGTAACAGACATTAAGTTTCACACTCAAATCATTACACTTGATCACATTCATATATTTTTCATCACAATCTATGTACTTAATCCACACAAAAATTCTCCTTGCATTTATACCCTTTGCGACCTAAAACAATCTCAATTAGGTCAATGTTAAGGATAAATATGTACCTCAACTATGCAAGACCAAATAGGTTAGCATCAAACACTTCCAAAATATAAAGAGAAGTCAAACAATGCCACTACTTAATTGGGACCAAAATCTACACTGAAATTCTTCTCAACACTTCCTCAAACAACATTTGTCCTATGTAATTAGCGCTAGCACACTAGGACGACCAAACTTGCACTAACACTAAAAAGTGACTCCAAACACACCTCTCAATGTCTTAAGATATCTCATGGATGACAAAAAATCATTCCTTAACATCTCAAAATATTCCACATCATCAAAATATTTTCCACAACTACTCAAACCCCCTAAAACTCAAGAACATCTTCATTCTATGTAACCAGACATAGTAGCACAAACATTCGACACATCAAAATTCTTTTTGAAACAACTCAGCACTTGAAACTTCAAGGGAAGGTAGATACAAACTATATAAGAACATTCCTAGATGTACAACACCAAAACCTTCACTATGGATAAATGTGGAGCAATATCGTTTCTCCCAGACACCTTGTTTCACCAGACATACATATTGTCAAACAAATATTCCACTACAATACAATCTAGAAAATAAAACTCTAGATATGACACCTTTGAACACCTCTAATCATCACATGTAAACCACATTAGTATATATTCAATCATGAATAAATATAGAGAAAAACATTGAACACCACTCTATCATACTGAACTTTGTTTTATTCAATTTTTCTCAAAAGTATTGAAAACCAAGTGAAATAACTTCATCAACAATATTACTAACATCTTTGCAACACATTGTTGGTGTAAATAAAGTATTGTATCTAGTTAATTCATTACTAGGGAACTTATTTACATGTTATGTTTACTTAGGTCCTAGGAATCTTTCTAGAAGGTGTTAGTTGTCATTAGTTGTTATCTTGTCTTTTGACTTGTAACACATGTGAACCTAGGTAAGCGTGATAAGTTTTCTCATGTCATATGATTAAGACACTTGTCATAATATTATTACATCTTATGTCTCACCTTGGCTATATAACCAAGGGGTCTCTACTACAACACACATCAGCATTGAATCATAATTGATGAGAATATAGTTTATTCTTGTCATATTCATATTCTTCCTAAACACCAGTAAGACCAACAACCTCTATAACTATACAAAATTAGGACTGTACCATGGCCATTGTTCTACACAAAAAAAATTATATGTTTTACCCACAAGTGAATAGTTTATGCATATAACCTTTAAGAGCAATACAAATTTTCTTTTTCTTTGAATAATAAATTCACATTTAAAACATATTTAAAGATTTTTCATTGTATACAAAAGAATTCCTTTCATTAATACAAATAATGATGATACATAGTTTCCATATGAAATTTCATATTTAAAATTCCCATAGAGATGGATACAAGTTTACATAAATAGCTTTAACAAGCTTATTGAATATGTAAAGTACAAATGTTCTAGAATATCCTCCTTGAATGTTGGACACCAACTATTTGAGGAGAAGAATCACTCAATCACTCTTCCTCCAACCATGGACTTACTACGATCCCCACACATCTAACAAACTAGTAAGATGGCCCCACCCTTTGACAAATAGATTGGTTTGGTAACCTCATAACCTTAATCTTTTATGAGCATGGTCTTGTGTCCTACATATCTAGAGCTGACATACAATGGTTAAAATCTACATCAATGAATAACCCTATCTAGTATGTAAACCCAAATCATAGTGAATTGATAGTGTAAATAGAGGCTACTTACACTACTTTTTCCAAAGTATACATCACCTAGAATTTAGAGTGGACATCACATGCTCACCCACCCTCGTAACTCAATTTTGTTTTATGACCATTCACACTCTATATCTAGGTTACCCCCTTTCCCACAGGTTAGACAAAACCTAGGAATAATCCACTTAACAAATCATAATCAAAATGACTTTACTACGAAAGTGATTCTAGAATTTTTTTACTTTATGCTATATACGTCTAATAGACATCCTACATATAGTGATGACAATTATGTATAGTATAAGTGCATTACATTCATACAAACTCCCATATATAGGGTACATACAAATCTATACAATATAATCCAATATGTTAGGTTTCTACAACATAATGAACAACCAAGAAACATGCAATCATTGTACAAGTATCACAACACATTCAAACCCATTCTTTTCCAGAATAGTAAACAAAAATATTTAACATTTCCAACATAAATGACAAAGTTATAGAAACTAGCATGCTTGTATAATTATCTAATTGATTAAACTCCCTTCTTAGCTCTATTCCTCAAGCTCACTTGATACTTCTTTCAGGATCAACTTAATTTACCTCTTCTAACTTCTCACTAATTCCCTCAACAATCTCAATGCAAAATAACAATACAACTCACAAACTCTCAAGCTCTCAACTCGCTAACTAAAAAATCATATAAGAACAACATCAAGATAATAAAATTGAAAAGTGTAGGAATTGGTATAAGGAGCACCTCTATTTATACTAAATTGTGAGAAATTGAAGGCTATAAACAAGTTAATATTTCTATGACCTTCTATCCTCATGCAATGACTCACCAAACTAACTTAGAGGTTTGCAACACATAATAGTCCTCTCCATTTAAATGGATGAGTTGACCTATTATAAGGGACACCAAGACTCTTTTACTATGTAAAATGAGCAACAAGCTCAAAAACAAGTTTCCTTAATTGAATTCCTTCTCATGCTTCTCCCAATTTTACTCTTGATTGAGTCTCAAGGATAAAATATTGCTTTACCAAGATTATGTGTATCTTATAGACTTCTTATACATACATTCTATTCTATGTTGGCACCACATTTAAGACATGGGTGCCTCATGATAAAGCGTGGGTTTGACTTCTTCCTTATTGCTTAAAAATTGTATTTACTTTCTATTGCAAAGTTTACATAGAATCCTTTCATTCATACATGCCTCTTAACTCTGTTGACTTGGTCTAACATTTACACGTGTAGGTTAATATGCAACGCTAAGGCTATGCCTTATTCATGTGCCCATATTTCATTTAAGTGCTTAAACATTATTAATGATGGAATTATATGTTGCACTTTATGAATATCACAAATGTTTTCAACTTATATATTATATATGTATATATCCATTGAAATATGTTTATACATATATATCAATATATATATACTCATTTTATAAAGTTATCAAATACACTAATTGTCCATTATCAAACATGTATAAATATATAAATAATAACACTACACATATATATTATATATATTATATATATGATTATTTATAAATATGTATTAATATATATGTAACTATTATTAATATATATATACATTTTTATAATATCATTTCAATATCTTAATAAAAATACTCATACATATAACCACTGATCGACATATATATATGAACTGTATATACACATATATATGTCACCTTAGCCTAATCAATATTCCCATGCATATGGGAAATCTATCCATGAGCATGTGTAGGTACTTCTACCTACGTATACTCATGTATGTATTCACTAACATGTATGAGTCTATTATAGAAATGTACATATATGCATATTTATATACATTTTATGCATATATCTCATCGACATACTATAAACACTCAAAGAAGGACTTTCACTTGACATCAAGACTTAGTCACATTCCTCCATCACATTATTCATAGGACAAGATCAACACAATATTCACATCTAAACTAAAGATTACTTACATTTTCCAAAAAATGACTTGACTCAACATAGATCAACTAGGGTGTGAGTGTGTGAATGCTTAGTTAGGCTCATTAAGGGTTACTAGACCAAGTTCTTCTCTTGAGTGATACTTCCCCTCTCTTCTAGAGGTTTGAACATATTCCTGCACTCAACCTAGCACATCATAAAAGTAGTTAGTTGATCATAACATAATTTCATGCATCATACATTTCATAGTTAAAATCATTATAAGATATAAAATTGCATCAATCATTCATTCATCATATTTCCATTCAAGATTCATTAAACACATTCATATAAAGATTCATAAACTCATTCATATATTCAAGAAATTTAATCAAAAAAGATAATAGTAAATAGGTAATATCACTCAGGGTGTAACATATTTCCCCCCTTATGAATCATCATCCTCGATGATTATTAAGTATCGAAATGGACATAAAAAAAAACATAAAACTTCCTTAAAACATCACATCACAAAAAATCATTGTTTTTCAAGAGTTTTTAAAATCTAGCAAGACTTGTGGTAACTTTTGCTTTATCTCAGCATAGTCTTCCTAAGTGGTAGAATCTTCTGCATATTAATCTCATTGCAGATTGCAATATAGAACCTCTCTATTATGTAAGTAGATCTTATGTGTCTCAAGCACTTTCAGAGGGTTGATTGTTACTACTCTTGGGTCCTATACCTATAAAGAATTCCAATCAATAACATAGTTATCACCTGTTATATACTTCTTAAGATACAAGACATGAAAAACATTGTGCATCCTATCAAGAGTTCATGGAAAAGATATCCTATATGCTATAGGGTTGATTTATTCAAGAATATCAAAAGGACCTATGTAGCGTGGAGCTAGTTTGGATGATTTTCAAAACTAGATAGAACTCTTATGAGGCTTGACCCTTAACAAAATCTTTCCTCCTACTGAGAAATTTTTGGGTACCCACTTGGCATCAACATAAATTTTATGCCTATCATTAGCTTCCACTAAGCTTTGTTTAATAATACCAACTTGATTCTCCATTTTTTATAACATCTTTGGCCCAAGGCTTATCCTATCTTCTAGCTTATCCCAGCTTATATGAGTTTGAAACTTCCTACAATATAATGCTTTAAATTGAGCCATCTTGATTGTAGAATGATAAGAGTTATTATATAAAAACTCAATCAATGGAAGGTAATCTTCCCATTTGTATTTCTGATGTAGAGCAAGGGTGGAAAACTTCAGAACAACCTCAATCAACCAATCTTTCAATCTCCCAAACATCCAATGGTGGGTTTCTCTTGACAATCCTTCATTCTCCTAGTAGCCTTTCAAAACTATTTTTTCAGACATAACTTTCAAATTAAGCATGAAATTCAAAATGTAAAGACACTTTCAAATATCCTTTTCCTCATTTATAAACATATCTCAAAACTAGGGTAGGGTACTTTGTACAAAATCCTTCAAAAACTGACTGTCCTCGCTCAAATTAGGCCTAATTTCTTGAATAGGCTTGGTAGCAATAGTGTTTTTGAACTACAGGCTCTATTTCTCCACTCCAATTCTCCAAACATGTCCTAGAGGGTCTACTCAATCTTCTTCCATCAATTTTATCAATCTTCCAAGGCTTTTCAACAAAGATCTTAAGCCACTAGGGTTCCTAGGCCTAATACATGAAGATATTAGGCTAGGGTAGCAATCTCTCACGTGCCAAACACAAACCTCTACATCTTCAAGTTTTTGAAATCAAAGAACACACCTAGTTCTTTCATTCCACCAAGTTTTAGGAGTTTTCACCAAGTGGAATGAAATTTATTGCATTTTATCTACTCACTGGCTACCCTAACTAGGGCTTCAACTAGTCTAGGGTAAAATGGACACAACTTGCTTGAAACTTGATGAAATTATATGAAAAAAATTACAAAAAAAGTAGATTCACATATTTAACAAACACAATTGACTTGGAGTCAATATGGGATCGTATAGATCTGCACTACATCAAAGAACAACAAAGTAACACCCATATTTGTAGAAAACAAAGATATTCTTATTACTACAATTCAAGATTTCCACATCCAACCTTTCTCTCGACCACACAAGGCATTTTAAATAGTTTTCAACCATTTCCTAGTTTTTCACAACTAATTTTTAAATTAGAACTAACTAAACACCATTCTAATCACTTGTTGCAAAAGAGATGCAAAAATTGCTTTTGCAACATTTGTGCAACTTTGGAAATTTCTTGCAACTAGACCCTAACTCATCTCCAATGAATGAAAAATTACTCAAACATATATGAAATGGTCTTAGAAGACCTTATTACACACACAAAAAAAAAGAAAAAGATAAAGATAACTTTCACCCCCTTTTTGGGGCATGAAGACTTGGGTGCCCCTGCACCATACTCCTCAGGCAAAGAAAATTCAAGTTCCACTTGAGGATAGACCTGCAATTACATCCATGTTTGATAATATCATCCTTAGTCATCCAAGTTGCATCCTCCATAGGAATACCTCACCATTTGACCAAGTATTCATAGTAGACCTTTCTTGTTGTCTTCTTAAACTCCTTCTTGTCCAAAATGCATTCCAACTCCAAGGGTTGGCTTGGTGGGAGATCTCTAATCCATTATTCATCTTGCACTAATGACCCTACATTATTACTTGCAACAATATTACCTTTATAAGGGTAAAGATCAAAAACATTAAAAATAGGAGAAATGACAACTCTAGGAGGAAATTCAATTTCATATGCATTCTCTCCAAAATTGCGCACCACTTTGCATGGCCGTATATTATTCATCTAAATTTTAGAGTACTACCCCTTAAGAAATATTCTCTTCCTCAAATGTGCCAAAACCAAGTCTCCAACCTTATAGTGAACCTCTCTCCTTTTTTGATCAGTAGTGTGCTTATACTTCTCAACATTCTTTTGAAGAATCTCCTTAACCTGTTGGTGGAATTCTTGCATCGCCACAATAAATTTTTTCACCTTCAAAACTCCTCCTTTCCATCACATTGACATCTCTCAATTCAAATATACCCCTGGGCTGCATACCATCAACAATTTCAAAAGAAAATTTTCCAACACTTGTATTCACCGAATCATTGTATGCAAACTAAGCTTGAGGCAAAACCAAATCCCATTGTGTTGAAAGCTCCTTTGTTAGACATCTTAGAAGGTTTTCAAGGCTTCTATTCACCACTTCGGTCTACCCATCAGTTTGAGGGTGATAGGTAGAACTGAAACTCAAATTTGTGCCAAGTTTCTTCCATAGGGTTCTCCAAAAGTGACCAACAAATTTTCTATCCCTATCAAAGAAAATGCTAAGAGGTATACCATGGATTATTACCACCTATTTGAAGAAGAGGCTTGCAATGTATGAAGCATCATTAGTGCTCTTACAAGGTATAAAGTGTGTCATCTTTGAAAACCTTTCCACAACAACATACACCAAATTAAAGCCTCTTGGAGTTCTAGGAAATCCCATCACAAAATCCATGCTAAGTGATTCCCAAGGTCTATTAGGGATTGGATTTTTGGCCAAAGTTTCACAAAGTTCCTCACATCAGTTTGAATTTTTGGCCAATAATAGTTCCTCTTCAACTTCTCCAAGGTCTTATCAAGACCAAAATGACCTAAAAGACTGCCACTATCCTTTTCTTTGATTAAGTTATTCCTCATTGAAAATTTAGGAATGCATAATTGTGCCCCTTTGAACAATAGACCATCTTGGATTAAAAAAAAAGCCACTTTTCATTATTGTTGCTACAAGGCTGCCTACAACTTTTCATTATTTTTAGAGTAATAGGTTGTTTACTTGATTACTTTAATCATGTTGATTAATTAATTAAGTCACCTTTACTTTATTTTACTTAAGCTAAATGTAGGATGAATTATTAAAATAGTCATGTTGTCTCGTTCATTATGATCTTGACACTTGTCACATACTAATTTAATCTTCATATAGGGTTTACACTTTAGGTTTTGATCTCCTTTCTTAAGGATTGATCTCTTTGTAATTAAACTCTCTCTGACTAATGCATTCTCAGCTTTCAAAGCACCCTTTTCTTTTTTGTCTCCATCTCTCCTTTCTATGATAGGTTATTTGCATGTAGGTGATCTTCAGGTTCTGTGAAGTTGGCTTTCTCAACTTCTACATAAAGCTCCAGACTTCCTGCTTCATGTTCATGTTTTAAAAGATTTTTGGAGCTTTGAGGATTTGGGGTTTGATTTTTTTATCCAAGGAATACCTCTTTTATTTGGTAATATTTGAGCCCAAACAGGGTCCCGTATGGCCACTGTATGGATTCCCGTGCACACATCTCAAAAAAATCACGATTTAAATTTTTTTTGAAGGTCAGCATTTAAAAAAAATAAAAATCATTTTTTGAGTTTTAAAAAAAAAATCAGCTAAAAAAATTATTAACTTTTTTGGGCATTTTTTTTGTTGTTTTTGTAAAAAACATTTAGGGGGTACGCGCAAGGTACCTGATGCCTGTGGTCCCGTACCCCTATGGGCACCTAAGTACATCGTCAGTGTATTGACATCCATCGGCAACCTTATAGCTGACTAGCGGTCTGACAATACCACTATCGGCGGTATGAAGGTCGTCGGCCCATAAGGTTTTTTTTATTAATTTCTTTTTAAATAAAAAAATTATTATTTGTAATTTTTTAATTGGTTTATTTATGATTTTTTTATTTTTTATTTTGAAATAAGCCAAATTGTGCAAATTTAGTGACAGCCAAATGGCAGTCAAATTTGGCCTAGTATTTTTTCTGCAACGGTCGTTTGGCCGTTAAACTTAATCCCGCAGTTTGTGTTTTTTGCCCTTTGAGGGTAGTTTTCTTTTGGAGGCCATAACTTTTGCCCACAATGTCAAAATTGAGCAAACAAGATATCTTCAAAAAGATGATTCAAATTAGTTTCCAGTGGTGTAGGTATTTTTTGGAGATTTTTTTCTTAGTTACTTGTTATTTCTAGTCAAAGCCAGATCTTTTTTCAAGAGTTGCCTTTACTGTTTTCAGCATAATTTTTGCATACAATGTCAAAAATGGGAAAACAAGATATCGTTAGAAAGCTAGTTCTGAGCTCTTCACAGTGGTGTAGGTGGTTTATAGTTTTGAATTTTATTTTTTATTTTTCAAAAATCCTTCTTCTCTGCTATTGTCCTTTTTGGACCTTGTGGGCTCACATTGCATGTGTTTTTCATTTGTAAACGCACTTAAATAAAGTGCCTTAGCTTTGAATGTGTAGTATTGAGATTATTGAACATCAATTTGTACCTTATTTTACTTGTACTATATTATAAAATTCCATGGAGGGGTTTGATGTTATGCCTTTGTTTGCAATCATACCTATGTCAAGTGAGTGCCCCTTCCATGACAACAACCTCATGCATGTGTGCCTTTTGTTTGCACACCCTTTATATCTGCTTGTACTTTCATTCAGATGTTCTTGATTCTTCTTCATGCACTACATTCAGACATTTATTTTCATTATACCTATCATGCCTCTCCCTTTTCACTATTATGAGGGGTTTCTACTGTTGGTGCTAATGCTTCTTTGGTTTCACATTGGAGTGAGCTATGTACATGATCAATTATTCAAAATTTTGGTAATTTTTCCATCTATATCTTTGATTTCTAAGTGTTTTCCTTTGTTTTCCATCTTATTTGAGTAGTGTCATTGAGGGAACTCATGCAGATTCTTGTCTTCTTGATCCTGATCATCATTTGTTTAGAGGAGTTTCTTGTTTCAGAATTTCAACAATCATTTTATGAAAGTGTTTGCAACTTCTTCATGCTTCTATGGCATTCATCCTTTGTTCCTATCTTTTAGGAAAATTTCTTCTTGATTGGAGGCTTCTTTGTCCTTCATTCTTGTTTGGAGACTTCTTCGACCTTCACTTGTTTTTCTCTGTTTTGGAGAAGATTTTTTCCCATGAGCTTTTCTCTTTTTCTCCTGTTGTGAGAGATCTTTTACATTTGTACATGGGTACCTCATCGGGCGTTGTTTGTCGGGACCCATCTTTGCTTTCATGCATTTTTCCTTAGTTTTTTTAGCTTCTCCCTAAGTTCATCTTAAGGGGGGGGGGGGGGGTGTTAGAGTAATAGGCTGTTTACTTGATTAATTTAATCATGTTGATTAATTAATTAATTCACCTTTACTTTATTTCACTTAAGATAAACTTAGGAAGATTTATTTCCACATTATTAAATTAGTCATGTTGTCTCATTCATTATGATCTTGACACTTGTCACATGCCAATTAATCTTCATCTAGGGTTTACAATTTAGGTTTTGATATCATTTCTTAAAGATTGATCTCTTTGTAATTAAACTCTCTCTGATTAATGCATTCTCAGCTTTCAGAGGACCTTTTTCTTTTTTGTCTCCATCTCTCCTTTCTGTGACAGGTTATTTGCATGGAGGTGATCTTTGGGTTATGTGAAGTTGGCTTTCTCAACTTCTACAATAATTGTCTTTAAAATATGTATCATCAATGTACACACCTTTCAAGGAATCCACTCCTATACTTTTCAATTGAATTTCCTGCACCATGAGATCTCTTCTATTCAAGGAATCTACCACTTTGTTAGCCTATCCTTTCTTATGCTTAATGGTAAAAGTAAAACCCTACAAATATTCAACACATTTCACATTCCTACTACTGAGTTTATCTTGGCTATTCAAAAATTGGAGAGCATGATTGTCAGAATACAATACAAACTCCTTAGGAAGTAGATAATGTCTCCATTTCTTTGATGCTTGCACCATTGCATACAATTCAAGATCATATGAAGAATAGTTTTTCTTAGCTTTATTCAATTTTTCAATGAAAAAGGAAATAGGTCTATTTTCTTGACTTAGGACAACACCTATAGCATGAACACTTACATCACACTCAATGGAAAAGACCTTATCAAAACTTGGAAAAGTTAAAATGGGCTACTCAGGAAATTTAATTTTCAAATACTCAAAACTCCTATCAGCCTCTTGAGACCAAACAAACCTCTTTCTCTTTTCACCCTTTATTGTATCAATCATAGGAGCACACACATGACTAAAACCCCTTATGATTTTTTTGTAGAAACTAGCCAAATTGTGGAAACTCCTTATGTCATCCACTGATTTGGGTGTAGGCCAACTTAGGATAGTCTCAAACTTACTTGGATCCATCTTCAAAGTTCCATTGGTGGCAAAAAATCCAAGGTAAACCAACTATATTTTAAAAAACTCACACTTTTCAAATTTATCATTCATTTTTCCTCATGCAACCTTCTCAAAACCAATTGTAAATGTTGCAAATGTTCTTCTTTAGTTTTTCTAAAAAATAGAATATCATCAAGATACACTACCACAAAATTACCAATGAAAGGTTTAGGTACCTCATTCATCAAGCACATGAAATTACTATGGGAATTTGATAAACCAAAAGGCATTACCATCCATTCATACAACCCTTCATTTGTCTTGAAGGTTATTTTCCACTGATCATGAGGTTTGATTCTGATTTGATGATAGCCACTCTTGAGATCATTCTTGGAAAAATACCATGCATCACCCAAACAATCCATTAGGTATTCAATTCTTGGAATAGGGAATCTATACCTTATAGTGATCTTCTTGATGGACCTAGAATCAATGCACATCTTCCATTCACCACCTTTCTTTGGTGCTAGGACTATGGGAACCACACAAGGACTCAAACTTTCCCTAATCAACCCCTTTTCAAGTAGTTCTTGCACTTGCATCTTAATTTCCTTATTTTTTTATGGAGTCATCTTGTAAGCAACTTTTTTGGGAAAACTAGCCCTTGGAATGAAATCAATAAGATGGCTTATGTCCCTCATAGGTGGTAAGGTATTAGGAATCTCATCAACCATTGTTTCATCATACTTCTTCAACAATGCTTTCACCTCTAAAGGAAACTCCCCTTTATTTTCTACTGCCATGATAGATTTAGCCCTTACTATGACAACAAATTCCACATTTTCCTCTTCCAAGGTCATTAGGAACTCCTTATCATTGACCAACATCACACTAGGCCCTTCTTGAGAATCTAGGCTTTCATCCTTCAATGGTGTGAGGGTGTAAGAAACCCCATCCTTTTCTATGGAATATGTATTGCTCCTCCCATCATGGATAGCCTTCCTATCATACTACCAAGGCCTTCCCAAAAGAAAATTACACACATACATTGGTATTATGTCACACAAAACCTTATCTTTGTATCCCCCTATATGAAAATCCACCCAACTTTTTTCATTTACAACTACTTGCTGACCTTTGCTAAGCCAAGAGACTATATAAGGAGTGGTATGAGAGATTATTTTCAATTTAAGATTTTCTACCATTTCTAAAGAGACCAAATTATTAGTGCTACCTGAATCAATTACAACTTTACAATATTTACCCAAACACTTACAAAAGAGGCTTTCTTTGTGGAGGTTCCTCTTCTATTGGAAATTTTACCAAAGTCCTTCTCACCATGAGAGACTCACCAACTTTTGGATCAACATTATGTGATGGAGAATTCACACTCTCATTTTCCTCTCCTTGTACAAACTAATTTCTTCTTTCCCATCCAAATGAAGTAGTGGATTGATTTTCAGTGCATTGCCATGCTTGATGGCCTACAAATTTATTGCGCTTATAAAATTTTCCTGTAAATCTACCTGATCCTCCTCTTTGGCTTCCAAATATACCTATATTGTTGGGTATCCTTCCTCTAAAGATACCCCTTGAGTCTGAAATTTTCTCTTGGTTGTTGCTTGATTCTCCTTGTGATCTTTGGGACCATCCCCTACCAGCAAATGTCCCTCTTCCTTTATAATTTTTTCCTCTACCCCTTCTTTCCTTTTCTTGCCTTCTCTTCAACTTATCTTCAACCTTGATGGCCAATTAGTAACACTCCTCTACCATTCTTGGATTGGTGAGGCTAAATTAATCTTGAAGATTATACCTCAACTTATCTTGCCACTTTCTCCACATCATATTCTACATGGCTTGCCCTTATGCTCAATTTGTAGAGTTTTTTTGTATAGGTTTGCACATCCATATCCTTTTTCTTAAGATTTTAAAGCCTCTTGAATAATTGAATAATGTAATCACCAACTAGGAACTTGCCTTTGATTTTAGCAACCATCCTATCCCAAGAGGTGATTTTAGACTTGCCTTTCTTTCTCCTTTCATTTTGTACATAATCCCACCAAAGCAAGGCATGGCCCTTAAAATTTTTCTTGGCCACCTTCACCCTTTTCTCCTCTCACACATCTTCATAACAAAGTAGTTATCCAATTCTCCTATCCAATCTAGGAGTTCCTTACTATCCAAATTTCCTCCATACATGGGTAAATCCATCTTGATCTCAGGACCTTCTCCCTTGATTGCTTTCAACAAAATTCTCCATCTTTAAGTCACCAGGATCCATCTCTTCCTCAGACCCTTCTTGGGAACTTTCCTCTTATCATTGGTCACTCAAGTCTCATGTGACCACTTCTCTCTTCAAACTTATTTCCAGGTCATCAAGCCTCTCCAATTCTCTCATCTCTCTAACATGTTTTTCTTTCAACTCATTCACCTCTCTCTCAATGGGATTCCCTTTTGTAGGCATCTTGTTCCTTCTTCAACTCAAATTTTCCTCTTCAAATAAAACCTATTATCTAATACCAATTTGATGCAGAGTAGGGTTGGTAAAATTCAAAACAACCTCAACCAACCAATCTTTCAATATCCCAAACATCTAATGGTGGGTTTTGCTTCACAAGCCTTCATTCTTCTAGTAGCCTTTTAAAACTAGTTTTTCAGACATAACTTGCAAATTAAGCATGAAATTCAAAATGTAAAGACACTTTCATACACCTTTTTCCTCATTTACAAACATATATCAAAACTTGGGCATGATCCTTTTTATAAACAAAAATTGACTGCCCTCACTCAAATGAGGCCTAATTGCTTGAATAGGCTTGGTAGCAACAAGGTTTTTAAACTCCAAGATCTATTTCTCCACTCCAATGCTCAAAAAAATTCATAAAATCTCTACTCAATCTTATTCCATCAAGTATATCAATCTTCCAAGGCTTTTCAACAAAGATCCTAAGCCACTACAATTCCTAGGCCTAATACATGAAGATATTAGGCTAGGGCAACAATCTCCCACATGCAAAACACTATCCTCTACATCTGAAAGTTTGTAAAATCAAAGAACACACCTAATTCTTCCATTCCACCAAGTTTTAGGAGATTTCACTTGGTGGAATGGAATTTATTGTATTTTATCTACTCATTGGCTACTCTAACTAGGGTTTCAACAAAAATTAGATTCATAGGTTTACCAAACAAAATTGATTTGGAGTCAATATGGGATTGTACAGATCTGTACTACATCAAAGAACAACAAAGTAACACCCATATTTACAAAAAACAAAGATATTCTTATTACTTCAATTCACGATTTGCACATCCAACCTTGCTCTCAACCACACAAGCTCTTTTTAATTTTTATTTGACCATTTCCCAACTATTGACAACTAATTTCAAAATTTCAACTAACTAAACACCATTCTAATCACTTGTTGCAAAAAAGATGTAAAAGTTGCTTTTGCAACATTTTTGTGACTTTGAAAATTTCTTGCAACTAGACCCTAACTCACCTCCAATGACCCAAAACTGACTCAAACACACATGAAATGGTCTTAGAAGACCTAATTGCACAAAAACCACTCAAACAAAGAAAAGGATAACTTTTGACCCCCTTTTTGGGGCATGAAGACCCAGATGCCCCTACACCAATTGTTGATCCATGCAATACATCCTTAATAGGTCTTGTAACACTTGGTTTACCCTTTCAAGTTTCCATCCGTTTCTTGATGATATGTAGAACTTATATTCAATTTCATTCCAAGAATATAAAATAAGGTTTTACAAATTCTAGATGTCACACAAGAATCCCTATCTGATATAATCTTTTTAGGAATCCTATGCAATCTAAATATCTCATGAAAAAAATTATGAGATATTAAAAGAGCTCCATCAATCATATTATCTAGTATAAAGTGAGCCACTTTTATGAGATTTTCCACCATTAATAGATTGACATAGTTCTTATTTCTGAACATAGGTAGTCCTTACACAAATTCCATGACTTAAAGAATTTCCACTTACTTTTTGGAACTTGATGTGGATACAAAAGACCTACAAGATGATGATGTTTGGCCTTGACTCTTTGGCAGAAACTCGCTGCAAATATTGCAACATCCCATTTCATACCCTTCTAGAAATATAATGGCCTTACATCAGTCAAAATTTTGGTTACACTAGGATGTCCTGAATATGGTGCATCATGAACTTCTTTCCATACTAGGTGAAAGGTGGAAAATTATTGCTTTCTATGCTTGGGAGATAGAATAATAATCTTCACTCTCTCTCATTCAAGAACAAACCCTAGAGATCTCAATGCAAAGGAGAAATAGATCTTGCAATAGGGTTGTTCTAGGGGATGATTATAAACTAACGAGGGGTTGACCACCAAGTCATGACTTGGAAAGACAAATGTAATGCAAGATGTAATATTAAACCCTAAATTGATGCAATGCTTCACTAAATAACTTAGAAAAGTATGCAAACCAAAATAGAAAGCTACAAGATGGAAAGTGTGCACCTAGAAACCTAAAGATGAATCAACGAGGATTTGAAATGCTAGAAACTTTTACTCTAGTATTGAATAGGACTCATACACCACCTCAAAAAAATCAGTCCAAGATCTAGGTTTCTATGCAGGAACATGAATCTAGGAAATGGGTATCTGAATATGTAAAAATATGAATTTTGACCTAAACTAGGACTCATATGATAGAACTAGTGAATCATTCCAAGCAAGGTTTTCTATAACTTCAAAGTCTAAATCTTGTATTCAAGGACTTCTTTATGCTTCCCAATTGATTTCCAGATCTAAAACCCTGATTTGCAACCTCTAGAAGTTCTCCAAGTATCTTCAATACAAGATGACAACTTTGACAACTTTCTCCAAACTTTTTCTTCAAGATTTCTTCAACATAAACCTGCAAATCATGCACTAAAGAGATAGAATTTTTTTGTTCTATTAGTGGATAGGGGTTTGCCTTGGTCAAACCCCGTTTTGGTGATAAAACCTTGAAATGAAATGAAATAGGAATGGAGAATGATCAATGAAAAAAATATGATGTTGCAAATCACCAAACCCTAAAAATAAGAGGTTACAAACATGTATGAGATGGATCCAATGGATTTATATCTTGAATCTTGCTTGAATGTGATAAAACTTGAGTGAAATGCTAGCTTGAATCATAAAACCCTAAATCACAATTGTTAGCTAAAAAAAAAACATGATGCATAAAAAACTTGACATGATGCTCAATGCTTGAATAATGCTCTAAAAAGCTTGATAATTTTCCCTTTAAGGCTCTTGAATTCTATTGTGAACTAAAAATTTCTATAAGAATTCTCATTCAACTTGATATGTGTAAAATGAGTGAAAGAAACTTGTATTTATACTTAATTATGCAAGAATTTATGAGATTACAACACTACAAGCTGACATCGGATCTAGGAGGATAAAATATTGCAAAGAATTTGAATTAATTTTAATTTTGGGTCACATGAGACTCATTGACCCAAGGTGGAAAATGAGTCCCATTAGGCATAATTTATGGGACCAAATTCAAAAATGTGTAGAAAGGTGTAAAACCAAGATCCAGACCCAAAAGCCTAGGTGGGAATCATATTCCCAAGGTGGAAAATGAGTCCCAGACCATAAAATATGGGCCACACAACCTAAAAATACCTGAATTATGATTGGATGTTGGTTTATGTTAGGATCATCCTAAAAAAGATGCATTAAATGAGGCTTGGGGATGTAAAATAAGGCCAACTAAAGCATAAAGAAGCCCAATTATTAATGACAACCCTAGATAAGTGTGAAAGTGTATTACAACACTTCACAACACTCTAAATAAGGTATGATTAGGTTTATTCAATTCACAAGGTTGCAAGACCTAATGTGAGTGTGTTGAACACATTACAACACTAAGTCAAGGCAATATTAAGCTGAATTTTACAAGGAGGGCCCAAAAAAGTGTGAAAATGTTACCGATGACATTCTTTGATACTACATTTAGCCCCTACTTTAGTGAGAGGATGAACTTGCTTCAAACTCACACTAAAGTAGAAAAAATCACATCAAGAGGGGTTTAAATGCCAAGAGGGGTGATCAAGCCCTTAGGATCAAGAAAAACAACATAGGCACAAAATAACACACATGGAAATGATAAAAAGAGCATCATAAAGGCACAATCATACATAGGAAAATATGAAAAATAAAAGCGGGTGGATCAAGCTTCAACATTTTTTCCATCACGTTATGGATCAGATATCGGTTGTTTGTATGAAAATGCTCACTCTGAGGCAATAAAAATTCAGGCTATTTGTCAGATGAGGATCTGAAAGAGGTGAGACACATACGCACACAAATGGTATGTGATCACACTCACATGCGAGTGGCTAAGGGGAAGTCATTCCTCGATCGGGCTTCCCATAAAAAACTATACCAAATTTATACCTCTTGATAACTTTAATAAGGTGCCACATAAAAATGATTTTCGGGATTCATGAGGCAACAAAAAATTCGTATGCTTGGAGCTCATGAACAATGAACTTGAAGCTTCACGAGGAAAGGAAAAAATTGTATGATTGGAAATCGTGAACAAAAAAGATGGCTCTAGAGGCATGCAAGGTGTATTATGCAAGGTGGAAATATAACTTAAAATGTAAATGAAACAATAAGGAATGTTCAAAGGAGTCTTGCTTACTTCACATAAGGTCTTTAACTCAAAGAACATTGTGCCTAATGTCCCCAAGAGAGGACCAATCAAAGAATAAAAGATTCAAAAGTTAGGGGATGCAATATGTCACATCAAGCCACTAAGAGGAATGTAATATGCTAAGTTAGATCATGCTCTAGAAGGACATCACACCCAATATCATCCACAAAGTGAAAAACACATTGCATAAAGTAAGAAGACTACACCATGAAACATGAAAAATAAAAATGCAAGAGAATAATGCCAATCGTATGCCCCCACTTTAAAGAAATTGCTAAAAACCATACTATGAGAAATTACTTTAAAGTAGCAAGTGAAGAATGATAACAATGAGAGCTTACTTGGAAAGCCCTATGCCAAGTCATATGTTTCCAAATAAAGTTGTCATGTAAAAATAAAAGAGAAAAGGGGGTTGCCCAAAAAATGAAAACACCAAACACACATTATAAGGGATCTATGGATTTGGAGTCAGTATGTTATTTCTACAATATTTTTAAGAGAGCTCAAAACTACCATCATTTACCAAATATGCATAGTGTGTGTTAGAGAATGTGGACTAATTAAATAGCAAATTAACACACCAAGGAGACATTATATTAAAGAATAACTAATCTAGAAAGCATAAACGCAAACTCTAAAACAACAACTTCTTCAAATTTGTCCCATTGTCCTCTATCTCTCAGGAATTTGATTAAAGATGTTGGCTCTCAGTTGTGCAAACAACAACTTTGTTGAAATGATCACTTAAGAGAATGAGATTTAATGAAAGTGCATAGGCATGACTAAAATATTAAGCTATGAAATTGAAATGCTGAGATGCTAAAATGCTTGATAAAACTACAATACAACTATAATAACTAGGTAAGAAAATCTAGAATTCCCGGTCCTTTTCAACTCACAAGAGGGTTGTATTTATAGATTTTTGAAGGCAAGAATCCAATTGGCCAGGATCAACGGTCGAGTTCAAACCTGTTAAAATGAACGGTGAGAGATCGACAATTTGAAAAGAAGATGGAGTTTTAAGAGACAGATGGAAAATGAAGAGACAAATGAAAGATGTGTCCATAATTAAAAATAGGTAATATTTAACTATGTGTGAGAAATGAAAAGCCTTTAATTAAATATTGAAAATATTTAATTAAATGTGAAATGAAGAATATCATTTAAAATCTAGAATTTAAACTTGTGATAATTAATATAAATAAATTGTGAAATTTATTTAATTAATTAAGAGGAAGATAACATTAATTAAATAAACTTATCTATTTAATTAAACTAGAAGAATTGGAAAAAAGAACAATATAAATAAATAATTAAATTTATTTATATATAGATGACTTAAGAATATTAATTAAATAATCCATATTTAATTAATTAACAGATTTGGTTAACCGTGACCATTTTTAGATGTGTGCATTTTGCCCCTCTTTGAAGTGATGTGTTTTACACATTGCTTCAAAGAATTTTGCCCCAGATTTTTAGAAATTACCAATGTTATATGCTCCCTCGAGAGATAAATCGCATGATAAAAGAATCAACATGATTTTCGGAGGAGAAATCGTGATTTAGCTCTCAAAATAGTGCTTTGCCTTAGCAAAAAATTTGAATATTTTCACACTTTTACCCCCTTAAAAGGTGGAAATGGTGAAAATTCATTGTCATTTGAATAGTAACCTTTGGTAAATTTCAGAGCTCTAAGAGAGATATTCACGATGCCTATCCATTATGAGCACCACAGATTCAAGTGAGCTTGCCGGTATCAAAGACCAGCTGCGTATGGACCTCAGGTAAGTCGACCTGATCCTCTTCATAATTTTTTTTGATGATTTTATGCATTTTTTTGCAGTTTTTAAATTTTTAGCATCCTGATTTCACGCAATCGAGTCATATTTTAACGCATACAGTAGATAAAATCGTGCTTCTAGGGTAGCGCATAGATGTGAAACATTCATGCATAGAGTAGAATGGCACATAGGGTACCTGTAATAGCGCATACAGAAATGCTGCCCTGCGTAGGATGCTAGATTGGCGCATAGGGTGAAATAGTGCATAGGATGACTATTATAGTGCGTTTGCGTGATAGAATAGCGCATATAAAATATGTCTTGGTGCATATAGTAGATAGAGTCATGCATTGATAGAGTTGCGCATGGAAGCTCTGTTTTAGCACATCTGGGGTTAAAGTTGCACATACAGGGTTTAGCGCATTGATGGCCTGTTTTGGCGCATCCAGGGATTTTTCCCGAATTTGAATTTTTAAAGAATTTTTCATAAAGTGCTTGATGAGTGTTGCTAGATTAGACAACTGATTTTATGCTTTTGAATAACATCAATGATAGAGTAGCTTGATTTGATAAATTTGTCTTTGTGCTTGAAGAACAAATAGGTCTGATAAATTTGCTGCCATGCGATATAAAAAAAAATAGTAATGATAGATTTGCTTTCCCAATTGAAATTCAAATAGATAGATATTGAGTCATGTTGACTGTTAAATTTTTTTCCATGTGATATGAAAAACAAATAGTAGAAATGATTGATAAATTTGCTTCTATGCGATATGCAAAGCAAATAGAAATTGATTTGAACTTGCTTGATGTATTGATTGATTGATGATATCCATTGTTGATTGATTTGTATGATTGCTTGATGATGTTGTAAAACAGGAATTTAACCTCCTCCAGATCAGAGAGAGATTTCCTCAAACATGGGAGATGATTCCTCGACTATCCCATGAGGATTTAGGAGTTAAAGATCAGTGTGGTTTGAAAGCTCTGTTGAGTATCCCACAGTATCGGGTCAACAGAGCGCTACTAACTAATTTGGTTGAGAGGTGGCACAACAAGCATAACACCTTCCATTTGCCTACAAGAGAGATTATAGTGATGCTAGAGGATGTATACAGGATTCTCGGTATTCCTGTAGTTGGAGAGCTTGTGATTTACGATCACAAGGAGATCAAAGGGACTAATGCTTTGAGATGAGTCTTCCAGGATCCTCATGTCTCTGGATATGAGCTTCCCTGGAAGGAGATGGTGGAGAGATATGCCCCACTGCCTTCAGTTTTAGCAGGTATGATCGGTGGTTTCCTTTGTCCTGATCGTAGGGAAAAGGGACTATCAGTTGGTTGGGGTAGGACTTTGGAGGATATGCTTCTCCATGGGACCAAATATGCATGGGGCTCATGTATGCTTGCCCATCTGTACCATGATCTTCATCAGGTCATGTATATAGATGGGAAGAGTCTCTCTTGCAGAGTTACTCTGCTACAAATATTTGCATGGGAGAATTTTACCATCACATGTCTCATTGTTTGGAGGGATCGTCCTCTTGGGTTCCCATATGTCTATGCATACACAGGGCCGCTTGTCTAGCCGAGGCTGGGCAAGTTGGAGTATTGGCAGCACGTGTTAGATGATCTGGACATAGTTATCTAGAGACCATATGTAGATTGTGATCCATGGGAGACAAATGATTTAGAGTTGCCCTATGTTACGAGATCCTGATACCTGATTGGGTGGACTCCTTATATTATTGAGCGATTTATGGTGATGAAAGTCTTGAGATAGCTTGGGCTAGTTCAGATGATGCTGCAAGGTGTGGCACATTATGCCAGACACCGAGAGGATGTACCGGAGTGGGGTCCTGTTATTACCATTGAGGTGGCCCGAGCAGAGTATTTTGAGTTACAACCAGCTCAGTGGGGCATGCATCTAGAGGTTACAGATGCAGGGATCATGGATGATTATGCGACATATTTTAATACACATCTCTTCCTGAGGTTTACTAGTCCAGAGGAGCCTACAACATTGATGGGAGGACTAGTGATTCAGCAAGGGCGAGGGTAGGCACAGGCAGCAGTAGGCCCGCCAGCAGGAGAGGCTCCGACACGGGTAGAGGATGCTGCGGCCATGGACATTGATGAGGGGGGAGATGAGGAGGATGATTCGAGTAGTGAGGAGGATAGCAGTGATGATAGCGGAGGTGATGAAGGTGGTGGGGGTGGAGGACAAAAATATTTCCTTGATGTGCCCTTCAGGATGAGGCCACAAACCTTGAGAGTAGTTGACCAGCTGACTACTTTGGCTCCACATATTGTCATCAGGGCTCCTTCACAAGGACAAATGGATGCTTTGTAGGCATAGGTTCAGACTTTGTAGAGTCAGTTAGCACAGGATCAGGGGATGATCAGTTAGCTGCAGGCATAGATTACACAACCACCACCTCCTGATCCACATATAGCGTAGCATATGGCTGAGAGGGACAACTTCAGAGAGATGTGTATAGGCTGAGGGGATAGCCGAGAGACTTCTCAAGTCAGTGGATAGTACCTCGATTGGAGAGGTTGTTGTAGAGGGACTAGAGATTGCTCAGGAGGCCGAGTATTACAGGATGAGGTATTTTGAGGCAATACCACCTGAGAGGAGGATTGCCTTTACACAGTCGGGTACTCGGTCTCAGACCCATTCTCACAGCCATTCTAGGAGTTCCACCAAGAGTGTGAGTCAGCCAACCAGATGAGAGATCAGAGCCTCTAGGAGCAGAGATCCATCGAGACCTACTACCTTTGGAGGCAGTAGTAGCCATGTGCCCTGACCAGATGCCCCTCAGTGATGGACATGTTGTACACATTTATGCCATTGTATTTGATATATCCTTTTGAAACATTTGATATCCTTGTATTTTTGGATATTTGTTTTGATGAGATTTATGAGATGCAGTGGTGATTTGATTATGTATGATTTATGATCATGTGAGGGATGCATGCTTATTTCTATATGCTATGTTATGTATGATGATGCAAATGATGATGTAAATGATTTTCTTTCTTTTTATTTGATGTATCATAATGCAAGATGAAATGATTCTAATATGATGAAAATGATGCAATTTTGATAAATGATTTATTTATTTATTTTTATAATAAATGCAAGATGTAAGATGTAATGAAATGATTTTAATGATGTGAAAAAAATATGATGTAATGATTAAAATGGAAATGGATAAATGATGTGATTTCTTAATGATATGACCTAAATAATGAATGGATGCAACCTTACTATGAATGTTTATGTATGTGACATGACGTGTATGCAAGTGGAAATGTCAATGTAATGAAGTGATAATATGAAATGAATGAATTATGTACTTAATATGAATATGATGAAATGATGATGCATGAATGATGATAATAAATGATGGTGAAATGATGTGAATGATAATGAAATGAGATGCAACAAATGTCCAGTCATACTCAACCGTTGTCTAAAAAGATATTCAAGAATGTGGCCAACCCTCAAAAATCTATTTAAAAAGCCCTTGAAATGCAAATGAACTATGCAGTCCTAAAATGTAATAATGAATTATGCAATCCTAAATGCAATAATGAACCATTCTCCTTGTTGTCGTTTCATGTTGTGTTTAGTTTTCATCATTGAGCCTTTTGATATGTTGAAAGTTAGTACAAGCACCAAAGGGTATGTTAGCACCAATGATGACCTGATTACCACTTTCATGGTGTTTGATATAACAAGTTAATACAAGCATCAAGGAATAATTGAACCAAGATGACCTGAGTATTGCTTGCATAAACAGAAAAAAGTTAATCATTTTCCTATGCAAATTCTGAAATTTCATCAATGATACGTTCTAGAGCATGTCCCATGACCAATTCACACCATACTAATGATTAGCTTATAGACAACAAGCAAAGAAAAATCATACTTCTTCTTTATGATTCTAGTTCAGTACATCATTGAACCACTCCAAAGATATGATGTCATCAAATATCAAAACAACAATTGCATCTTATTCTTTTAGGTTTGTCATTCATTTTATTCAGATTAAGATCATCTAATTTGTTTTAATCATCTGTCAAAATAGTCATGTAAGCTCACTTTAATTGAACAAGATTGTTGTTTTCGATATTCTAATTCTAGACACATGCTACTGTTTTGCCTGCTAGAAAAAGCTCGAAGAAGCGAACTGCCCCTTAGTGACCTTGTACTCCAAAACCTGCTAGACACAACTAGTGCTCAGGATAACCCTCAAATCATCAAGCCAAGATGAGATCCCTGTCGTTTCAAGGAGATGATGCGATGCTGATGCGATGGCGAGGTGTGTGGGTGATGCCGATGATAAGATGGATATGCAGAATGAATCCTAATAGATGAGAGAGCCAAATAAAATCAGAAACAATGCCCGTTTGCCAGGTTTTCACCATTTGTTTTTATTGCACTTTTTCCTGATTTTATGATTTTTTTTGCTATTACCAAGACGCTTGTTTGCCAAGTTTTCATCAAGGCAATGTTTTTTTTTTTCAGGACTTTTTATATTGTTTTTGATATTTTCTCAAGTGTAGAACCTCTTCAAATGAATGTTGTTGGTTGGATCTTCAAACAAATCCCCTTATGTTTTTGAAAACTGATATGCCCCCGATCTGTATGTTGCAACGATAACGAACGGGCCCAGTGAATTAGGTTCGAACTTGCCTTTCTTTTCTCGATCCTATTGATTGCGAGGGTTTTCTCTAAGAACCAAATCACCTACCTAAAAAATTTCATGGTTTGACTCTATACTTGTAGCTACGAGACTTAACTTGTTGATATCCCTTCAGGTGATTAACTGCAGTTTGACGCCATTCATCAAGCAGTTCTAGCTCTTGCAATCTTGATACTCAGTAATCTTCATCACTGATTAACCCTTTGAGTGATACTCGAAGTGAAGGAATCTCAACTTCTAGGGGTGGAATAGCTTCTACTTCATAGACCAAAGCATAAGGAGTAGCTCCCATCGATGTGCGAATACTTGTTTTGTATGCCCACAATGTTGGATTCAATTGGACATGCCAATCACAACCGTCTTCATTCACAGTTTTCTTCAAAATATTGAGAATTTTTTTATTTGAAGCTTCTGCTTGACCATTCCCTTGTGGATAGTAAGGTGTAGAGAATCTGTGTTGGATGCGAAATATTTCACATAGCTCATCTACATCCTAATTTTTAAAGGGTCTTCCATTGTCTGTGATAATGGAGTTGGGAATACCATATCGGTAGATGATATAGTTCAAAATAAATGAAGAGATTTGTTTTCCAATAACAGTTGTGAGGGGAACAACTTCAATCCATTTAGTGAAATACTCAGTGGCTGTAATGATGAATTTATGTCCATTTGAAGAGGATGGGTGTATCTTACCAACTAGATCCAATCCCCACTGATCGAAAGTCCATGTTGTGGTGAAAGGTTGCAATTGAGTAGGAGCGTGAATGAGATTCCCATGAATCTAACATTTTGCACATTTCTTCACAAAGATGAATGATTCCTTTTCCATGGTCGGCCAGTAGTACCCTAATCTTACAAGTTTCTTTGCTAAGGTTAGTCCACTTGAATGTGTCCCACAAATTCCACCATGTACTTCTTGTAAGGATTTTTTCGATTCATCGCGTTCAAGACATCTAAGGAGGCTACCATTCAGACCACACTGGTATAAGACATCAACAATTAAGGTGTATCGGGATGATTGACGAATGAAATTTCTTTTGTGATTCCTAGACAAGTCTAAGGGTAAAGTAGTATCTTTTAGGTAAGTGTAAATTTGGCCATATAAGGGAGAGTCAGAACTCGTCAGATGGCAAATGATTCAAGTTTCAGGATTGTCATGGGTGGGAGAAAACAATTGTTCCACCAAGAAATCATACCATTTTTTATTCTCTGTCAACTGGAGTAGAGAGGCGATTGTAGCCGTAGCGTCTGCTGCTTTATTATCAATGCGTAGAATCTGTATGAACTTGATATTAACAAAGTATTTCTTGAGATCTTCCACCATTCTTTTGTAAGGTATCAACTTGTATAGATTGTGACTTGTTAGGGTTCGGATGATGTAATAAATGGCTCATTCTTTTCTTGAGTTGTCTTCTTGTGCCAATAATGCTCCTAAAGACACTTCTGTGGCAGCAATATATAATATGAGAGGCGCACCTTGTACTGGTGGAGTCATAAGATATTGCTTTATCTAATCAAATGTTGTTTCACATTTTTCCTCCCACTTGAATGGAAAATTCTTGTGTAAGAGATGTGTAAATGGTAAACTTTTATCCGCCAGTTGAGCAATGAATCTTCGAATGGATTGTAACCGTCCTTGCAAAGAGCGTAGTTGACTAATATTCCTTGGTGGTGGCATATCAAGAATTGCTTGTACCTTAGCTGGATCCACTTCAATTCCCTCTTTTGACACAATGTATCCTAATAGTTTTCTAGATTTCACTCCAAAGACACATTTCTTTGCATTAAGTCTTACTTTGAATTGTTCCATTCTTTTGAAAATTTTAGATAAGATATCAATGTGTCCTCCTCTAGTGTTAGACTTGGCAAGAAGATCATCAACATAATCCTCCATGAATATGCATCATATCATGAAAAATTGTTGTCATTGCTCGTTGGTATGTAGATCTTGCATTTTTCAATCCAAATGGTATTACGTTCTAGCAATAAGTACCCCAAGGACATGTGAATGCTATTTTATCCTGATCTTCTGGTGCAATATTTATCTAGTTGTATCTTGAAAATCCATCCATTAATGAGTACATTGCATGTCCAGCTGTTAAATAAACAATCATATCAATGTTTGGCAAGGGGAAGTCATCTTTAGGACATGCTTTGTTCAAATCCCTAAAATCTGTACAAATTCTAATCCTTCCGTCCGGCTTTGAAACAGGCACGATATTGGAGATCCATTCTGCATAGTCCATGGACCGGATGAATCCAACATCTAAAAGTTTATTTAATTCCTCTTTAACCAATAATGCAACATGTGGATGCATTTTTCTGAGTTTTTGTTTTACAGGCTTTTCCCCCGGTGTAATAGATAGATGATGCATGATGAGATCTGGATCCAATCTAGGCATATCTGTGTAGGACCATGCAAAACTAATTTGATTATCTTTGAGAAATTCTATGAATCTAGGTACTTCTTCATCTATTAGAGATGCAACCAATTGCAAAACCTTGGGCTTTTCTGTAGTACCTATATTGAGTGCCTCTATTGGTTCAATTAAAATGGAAGACCTTTCTTGATAATGTTTTGAAAGAGTGTCAAGTTTCCCATCCTCTAGTGCCTTTGAAAGGTTTTCACCATTGGATACAATTTTTTTTTTCTCTTTTCTTGATCTAACACTACCTTTGTTAGGTTTTCACCATTAGATCTTTATTTTATATTATTTATTTCATAGCTGAGAAACTTGGCACTTTCCTGTTGAAAACTCTGATTTTGTTGTTCCTTGGTGGAACTTGTTTCGAGATGGGATGAACAAAGAAATTTTATTATGGTTTCATCATTTGGAAAATTTGGAACATCAATGGGTGCGACTTGTTCCCAATTAATGAGTTCAGGATGAAGCAAAGGTAATGGATCATTAGGATGAGTAAGGGCATTGGCTATTAGGGTCATGATGTTATTATCAATGTCATTATTGGAGAGGTCTAAGATGGTATCTTCCTCAAAATGATCTATCCCAGTTTGAATCGTATTGGTCTCACTAGAGTCATGATCGCTTTGTAGGATGTAATCAAGCGGAGGTCTTGAGCTTTCCCCTTGTAAGAATGCAGGTGAGAATTTGTGTATGACGTCCACCCTTTTCTTTGAGATGAAAGTATCGTTAGAGAAGTCATCCCATTCATATTCATTGGAGTCCGTGTCAGAATTGTCTACTTGAATTCTCAGAATTGATTCAGCTAACTCCTCATTGGATAGCCTTTGCGTTACTTCTTCCTTAGTATCTTCACCATATTCTAACCCAGTCTTATATTTTGGGTGCATTGTTTTTAATTGGACAGGTTCAACAATACCCTCTTTCCTTTTACCTAGAGGGCCATTTCCTTCATAACCCATTTGTTGCTTGATAGCATAAACTTTTCCATATTGTTTTATGGGTAACTTGATATGTTGTATGGGTTCTTCTTCATCTTTATAGAGACAATCAAGAATAGCTCTATCTTCTACTTCAATTTCTTTGATAAATATCCCATTAAACTTGGTGATGGGGGTTGAAGTTGAGGCTAAAACTGCTGCAGCCTATTGTGTTGACGGTTGACCATGGGATCTCGGGGATGGGGGTAAATTAGAGAGAGATAAAGAATATTCTCCCACCCCATTATCTTTCAATTTTAACTTGGTGCCAAAATTGCTTATCATTTCTTGTGCTTTTTTTTTGTATTTGGAGGTAGAGATAGCCAAGGCATCTCTATTATGTGGGATGAGTGTGTCTTGAGTTGCTCTTAGGTTAGAACAAGTTTGACTGCTAATGTGATCAGCGGGTATTGTTACTTCCTGTCCATCATATGGAAATTTCAAAAATTGATGATAAGTAGATGAAACAAATTGCATGCCATGGATCCATGGACGACCCAATAATATGTTATAGGTTAGATCCTGATCGAGAACCTGACAAAAGGTATTCTTCACAACAGGTCCCACTCTGATTGGTAGCATGATGAGACCTTTGGAAGTCCTTTCCTCATCATCATAGGCCTTGATTGTAATTTTCCTCCGTGGATCTATAGAGTCTGTTGAATATCCCAAAGCTAGGACCAATTTCAAAGTACAAATGTTTAATCCGGCTCCCCCATCTATGAGGACATGTCTAATGCAGGCTTTGTGAACCATGAATTCTAAATAGAGTGATGAATTATGTGGATGGGTTATGGATGAATCATCTTTTCAAGAAAAATATAAACATGTGTAGGAGGAAAAGTGTCTGACCATGGCTTGAAATTTATTGATATCTAGATTAGGGGATATAGTTGTATCAACAAGGGCCTTTTCTAGAATGTCCTTATGTGCAGGTGATAACTTTAAAAGCTCCAAGATAGAAATTTGGGCTGATTTTTTTCGCAGTTGATCAACCAAATTGTATTGACTTGGAGGGGGAATTGCTGCTTTAGATGAGCTTCCTTTGATAATGATTTTGGCTTTTCCCCTTGTTGTAGCATTGAACTCTTGATATTATTGCTTACCTTTGATTCAGATAGCGTTGATTTGAGGATCATCAGTATAGATATGATTGATAATGATGTCGTGGATGTTATTAAAATTCTTGCCTTTGTCACTCGATGATTCCCCTTTTTGATAATTAGGGAGCAGATTCTTGAATGCTTGATGGTCATTATTGACATTATGTCCTTCAACCGTGATGGTATGGTTATCAATCAAATCCTGAACAATATTCTTTAACCCTTGGAAATTGTTTGTCTTATGACCTTTGCACCTATGATAATCACAAAAGTGTGAGTCATTCCATGATGGTGGTTTAACTTGAGGCTCATAGTCTCTTTGTGGTGGCAATGTAATAGCATTTTGATATAATAACTCTTTGAGAATGGATTCCAAAGATTGGCCCAAGGGAGTAAAACTCCGTCGATTTGAATAATATGAAGATCTGGGCACATTTGAATTTTGATTATTGCCAAAATTATTTCCATGATTATTAGTCATGTTTCTTTGATTGAAAACATTGCCTTGGTTATTAGAATTTCCAGCATTATTTCTATGTTGAACACCTGACACATTAAGGACAGTAGGATTTGTATTCACGTTGTTAGCACCTACTACCCCATCATTCACAAATTTCTTATTTCGGGTCCAAAATCGTGACTTATCATTGTTGTTATTATGGTTGTTGTTGTTGTTGTACTAATTTGAACCCTCTTTATCGATTTTTAGAACTCCACGCTTGATCAATGTACCTGCAATAGTAATTGTGTTTTCAATCTATTTTTCAAATGATTGAGGACAGTGAAGGTTTAGTCTGTAACTCATTTCTTGATTAAGACTATCGATGAAGATCTCCATCTTTTCTTTTTCAAGAATAGGATGAGAGTATCTAGCAAACACCCTTCTCCACCTTTGCAAAAATGTAGTGAAATATTCCCCTAATTTTTGTTTTACCTTACAAAGATCAAGCATGGTTATCTGGTGTTGGATGTTTTAGGAGTATTGTGATATAAATTTTTTTATTAACTCCTCAAAATTTTTGAAAGCCACTCCATGGATTTTCCACCCAGGCTTCGTGGAAACAACCACATTAATTAGGTATCATCATGAGAAAATTCTAAGCTCATATTTCGGAAATCCCTTACATGCTCAATGGGGTCAGTTTTCCCATTAAACCTACCAAACTTAGGGATTTCACAATGTTTTGGAAAAGGAATCATTCAAAGACTCTTATCGAATGGATAAGGACATATTTCATCCAAAACATACTTCTTTGTTGCTCCCCCTTGCATTTATTTTATTTGCCCTTGTAATTCCTTGATTTGTTGAGTAAGGGCACTAAAATTGTTAAGAGGGGTTTTAGGATTTTCTTTAATCCCTTCTGTGTGAAAATCGACAAGTAACTTAGCTCCTTGATTAGCTAAAGAAAGAATCTTTCCTTGTTTCATTCTAAAATCCTTTCCATAAGAGTATGGAATTGAGGATCATGCTCTGCTTCTTGAAGTTTTTCTTCCGTTAACTCTTCAATATTTGAATTGTTAAAGAGGTTTTCCTCCCTCTCACTATTATCACCCATTTTGCTCACTGTACTTTCATCTTTTTCTATGTGTTTTCAAGATCTCATGATAACAGGCATAAGCTTCACTCAAATTCTACTAACTTTGATCAAAGGAATGAAATAGTGCAATGGTGATGGATATGAAAGTCAGGATAGAATGAAGATTCTATGACTTAAAGATTTTTAATCTCTAGCTCATGATTCCCTAATTGAAAGGATGAAAATCCTGTTTGCGGGAATTAAACCAAAGATAAAAAAATAAAGATGATTTTTCACTTTATGAAGTTTGATCTTAGCTTTGTAGAAAGATGAATTTAATGAATGCCTAATGTGTTTGAGTTCTCTACTATAAAATTTGATTTGGATGAGTAGCATACATGATTTTAGGTTGGGGAATATAAGAAGAACGAATACGCTGATTGTGGTTGTGCCTTTGAGAAAGGGCTCTTCTTTGAAAGAAAGCTCTTGAGTATAAAGGTTCTATAGCATAATCGTCAGTGAAACCTCTAATATAGTCATGATATCGATGAATAAAGGTTCTCTGTTCAAGCAGGACCTTTCGACTTTGATATAGAAATTTCCTCTTCTTCAATATCTTCTTATAACTGAGAGAATTGTTGGGCTTTCTAATCTTTCTTTCTAGGGAGTTCTTAGCAAAGGTTGTAGACTTCCAAACCCTGAGCATGGAAAAGACTAGACCGATAAGACTTGATTTTTGAATGTCAAAAAATCACCTAGGCTCATAAAATAAATGCACCAAAACAACATTCCTATGTGTCGAAACAGTTACTAGATGTGCCGAAACAAAGCATGGATGCACCAAAATAGAGAAAAGATGCACCGACATAGAGCACAAATGCACCGAAATAGAGCACAGATATGACGAAACAAAGCACAAATGCACTGAAACAGAGTAGCAATGCACTGAAACAGAGCGTCAATGCACCGAAACAATGTCTGTATGCGCCGAAACAGAGTAGCAATGCGCCGAAACAAACTTTGGATGCGTAAAATTATCTGCTAGACCTCTGAGACAAACATGTTTGGATATTTTTGATATTTTTGGATGATCTTAATCTGATTTAAATGTGAAAAACACAACATAGAGAAGCATACAGTTGTTTTGTTAATCCTAAAATCTAAACAAAGAGTGTATATTCTTGAGATTTTCATAGGTTTTAAACAAGATAAGAAATTCAGTCAGAATCACTTTTAATTTGTCAAATAGGTCATCATAGTAACCACAACCCACAACTTAAAATCGTGTCGACTCACATAGCCATGTCAACCCCTAGAGGGCACCCGTGTTTTTGTCTTTTCCAGGTGCGTACTCAAAGTGACGGAAGTGGATACCAAATCCTTTGAGAAAACAATTCGTGGTGACTATATGGTGAGTGTCTTGGGGGCAGATTCTTCCCTCCCCTTGCACCGTGATTAAGATGATGTTTGGATACTGACTTAGCTAGCTTTCTACACTATGGTTCATAGTCAAGGTTTCTATTTGGCACAGAAACAGATAAACTCCCTCAGGAGACCTCCCAATCTTTAGAACAAAGACTTTGGGGATGGTTATCTCTGCACATTGCTGTCGAATTATGAACTTTTCCCAATTTCGCTTTTGATTATAGTGGGTTGGAAAACCTGGCTTTGGTTGTTCCCACTTAGGTCGTTCTCGTAGAATGAGTACTTTTTCCCACTACGACAGGCCTTCTAAAGGATGTAAGAAATTGTAAACATTTCATAAAAACATGAAAAGGCAGCCTGGTATTCTGGTCACCCAGTTAAAGGGAGGGCATAGACCTATTGCCATAGACAAAGCAAACAATGTTCTTTTTATAGCACCAAATGACAATGAATTAATCTAAGTGAAGATTTTGCTTCACAATAGGCATGGAGTTCATTTTAATTGCAAAAATAGCATGTTGTGACTATCCTAGGGTTGGTAAATTCCAAATTTTAAATTTCCATCCTATGGTTGGTTCATTTCCTTAAAAATTGAAAAATAAGAATTCTGTCTGCGGATTGCGTCGAAATCAAAATGTCTATTTTTATAAATTTCCTGCATGTGCTGGAACAGACCCCTAGATGCGCCAAAATAGTTATGAGATGCACTAAAAGATCATCCCGAGATGCACCAAAACTGTCTCTAAATGATCTGAAACAGACCCGGGATGTGCTGACACAGGTCAGGGATGCGCTAAAACAGGAACGGGATGCGCCGAAAGAAAGATCGTATGCGCCGAAGCACAACTCTAGTCCATCACTTGTCAGAAAAATCTGCAAATAAAATATTAAAACGGGGGGATGCCCCATGGTGGGCACCAAAAATGTGTGTTAGAGAATGTGGACTAATTAAATAGCAAATTAACACACCAAGGAGACATTATATTAAAGAATAATTAATCTAGAAAGCATAAACACAAACTCTAAAACAAAAGCTTCTTCAAATTCGTCCCATTGTCCTCTATCTCTCAGGAATTTGATTAAAGATGTTGGATCTTAGTTGTGAAAACAACAACTTTGTTGAAATGATCACTTAAGAGAATGAGATTTAATGAAAGTGCATATGCATGACTAAAAGATTAAGAAATGAAATTGAAATGCTAAGATGCTAAAATGCTTGATAAAATTGGAATGTGACTATAATAACTACGTAAGAAAATCTAGAATTCCCGATCCTTTTCAACTCACAAGAGGGCTATATTTATAGATTTTTGAAGGCAAGAATCCAATTGGCCAGGATCAACGGTCGAGTTCAAACTTGTTAAAATGAATGGTGAGAGATTGAGAATTTGAAAAGAAGATGGAAGTTTAAGAGATAGATGGAAAATGTAGAGACAAATGAAAGATGTGTCCATAATTAAAAATAGGTAATATTTAATTATGTGTGAGAAATGAAAAGCCTTTAATTAAATATTAAAAATATTTAATTATGTGAGAAGAGTGAAGAATTTAGAAAGTGTTTTAATTAAATATTGAAAATATTTATTTAAATGTGAAATGAAGAATATCATTTAAATTTAGAATTTAAACTTGTGATAATTAATATAAATAAATTGTGAAATCTATTTAATTAATTAAGAGGAAGATAACATTAATTAAATAAACTTATTTATTTAACTAAATTAGAAAAATTGGAAAAAAGAAAAGTATAAATAAATAATTAAATTTATTTATATGTAGATGACTTAAGAATATTAATTAAATAATCCATATTTAATTAATTAATAGATTTAGTTAACTGTGAGCAGCTTTAGATGTGTACACATAGCACTGGAAGAATGACATAAAGAGAGCGAAAAAATAGAGAATTCCTTTTTGGGTCAACATGGAAGAGACATGAATGTCTCAATGCCTTGTGTCATCCCCAAAAGGAAAATACAAGACAAAGAAAAAGATAAAAGGAAAAGATTTTGGGTCAACATGGAAGAGACATGAATTTCTTGACACCTTGTGTCATCCCCAAAAGGAAAACACAAGACAAAGGATAAAAGGAAAAGTGAAAATATGTATGACATAGAGAAGAATGAAGGTACAAATAGAGGAATTCCATAAAAAGAGAAAGATACATTAAAAAAACATCACAGAGGATCACATTACACAAATTCAATCACACAAAAGAAAAATAAATAATGCAAATAAATTAGTAAGGCACGTGCAAGTCGACCTAAAGCAAGTCGTCTACATCCCAATCATGTTAATTATATGATGAAAGAAGACAAATAGCTAAAGGGACAATAGCAAGTGATGAACTAGGGTCATGATCAAGTTCAACACTCTTCTTAGGATAATTGTCATGCAAGCTCATAGAAGAGGAAAACAATGTATTCAATTCATTATGCACTCTTCGTCAATTTTAGAAACTTCCTCATCGTCATCTAAGTTAATCACAATAGGAGGTCAAATGATAATGTCTAAGGAAGGGTTCAAATCTTTTTGTGGTTGCATTATAGGGTCTTTTTTTTTTGGTGAAGGGGGAGGCTTGTCATGCATTGCTTTAGTCAAGTTTGGATTTTGATTTTCTTCATTGTTTTATTCATTTAACTCGTGAGAAAGGGAATGACATCTATGCCTACGATCTCTAGCACCTTTGTTTATTTTAGTTATATTTTCAAGTTTTCTTTGTGTAGGAGTGGGTTGGCCAACCATTGGTTTATTTTATTCCGCAAGGGGAGGAATGAAAGGAACCATGGGAGGTTGTTCAACCACTTTCTCTTTAGCTTTGTAAACTTGTTTTATTCTAGGAGTCATGACATGATTGTTTTCATTGTCTCTTGGTCTTTTGTAGGAAGTAGGTGAGGGTTCTATCTTAGGTTGGTCTTCATTGTTTAGAATTTATTTAGGTTCAATCATGGTTTCATTTAGGATGGTAAGCTTGGTGGTGGGTGGAGGAATGTTTCAGATGGATAATTTTGCTATTTTCTTTGCCTTGAACTTTTGATAGGATTTGAAAAAGAAGTCTTCTCATGGTTTGATAAGTTCTATAGGCCTGAGCCAAAATAAATCTAATGAAATGTTTCTGTGAGAGGACAATGGGTTGAAGCTACTATGGTGGATGATGAAGATATAATTATCAAAGGGAGAATTTAAGCATCTATGTACAACTAAAGGGATTGCATTCATGGAGTGAAGCCATGGATAACCTAGCTTCACACAAAATTGGTCTGATTGTGGGATGATGAAGAATGAGATATCTAATTTTTTTGGTCCTATTTGTAAAGGCAAGGTGATTGATCCATCATAGGGCAAGTGAAAATAGTATGCATCTTGATCCATGCTTTTAGTTTATTGTATATATCTTGATAGCTTTCATGCAGTAGTAAGAATTCCTTGGTGATCACGTTCTCCCCATAGACGAGATCTATCAATATCTCATTAGTGGTCTTGTAATAGATACGTCTGGCTATGTAAAGAGGACCATTAGGTGAATGTTTAATTATATCTTGTGAGGAGAAATAAATCTCAAGAGGCTTTTTAGTTCAACCTTTATGATGTTGAGTTTCAACCAATGCAACCAAACCATCCATAGGATTTTGTTGTTGTTGATCAATATTCATAGGAATTGTTTAAATTGTATCTATGTTCTCATCATCTGTGTCAACATTCATCACATAAGTATTTGTACTTTCACTAACTTTGACAAATGAAATGTTATGATTAGGCATAGGGTTGGTAAAAAAATGTAAATTTTGGTTAGAAGGGGCAAAAAACTTATTTCCCTAATCACTAACACCTACAATGGAAAGACAATTGGAATCAATGAGGTCTTGCACAAGATGTTTAAGATTCTTACAATATTCTATATCGTGTTCATTTTGTTGGTGATAATGGAAATAAGAGTTTGATCTAAACTTTGGAGGTGGAGGCTTATTAGGATCTGTTTTTTTAACACGAGGTAAGGTAAAAATTTGTTGTTATAAAAGTCGGGACATTGTATTATGAAGGGTGTTGGGTAAGGGAGTGAATTTTATTTTTAGGTCCCCATAGCTAAAGGATATCGTGAATTTAACAATAGCTACTTGGTTACTGGTATTTTGATTTGTTTGTTAAGGGGGATTAAGTTGAAGTAAGCCTTTATTTTTCTTTCTAAAATATTGGTAATTATTTTGGTTTGTGGACTTGGACTTCTCAGTTCGTCTAGAAGTGGACTTTGCATCACAATTAATAACCAAATTTTGTTAATCACGAAGGGTAGTACACAAATTCATGAAGGACAAGAATTTCATCATGGTAATTTTATCTTGTATCTTACTTTGAATTTTTTCTATGAACACATTTTGAAGGTGAGGGTCAGGGACTTTGACATCAATTTGGGAATAAAGTGATGGGTAGCATGAGATAAATTCAGTTATATTTTCCTCTTCTTTTTGCTTACATTTCATCAAATCAGCCAAGGTCATCTTAGGAGTCATACGCACTTGTAAATGGTTGAAAAATGCCTCTAAAATTTCATTGAATGAACGAATTGAGTTGTTTGGTAATGAAGAGAACCATTCCAAGGAAATACCTTTTAGGGACCTATGGAAAAAACTTAGCCAAGAATTTATCATCAAGGAAAAAGTCACTACATAAGGTGGTATATGAATTAATATGGTTATAAGGATCTCCCTTTCCCCCATATTTCTTGAATCTAGGCACCTCTACACCTTGTGCCATCGGTGTTCACAATATCTCTAAGGACAATGGGCTACTTTTGACATAATATGTAGGTGGGCCATTTTGATTTTGGTTGATGGTGGAAATTTGTTTTTGAAGGGATGAAATTATTTGGAAGAGTTGATTTATGAGAGGGCCATTGTTTATGTTATGAGATGGAGGTGTGTATATGTTCAAAGGACACGTAAATGGAATTATTATAGGTGGTAAAGTGGTAGGAGATATGACATGCAATGCCACGAAGGTACTAGGGATACTAGCATAAATACTCAAGGAAGGAATCACATTACTAGTCAATTGCATTATTTTGTGACTTGAGGGTTGGTATAGGTAGGAATTGAGGCAATTTTTGTGGGAGGAGGAATTTGAATTCCTCCTTGTCTTGTGACATTGCTTATAGGTAAAGGACAACTAGTGGTTGAGGTGAGGTGTTTTCCAAAGATCTGAACTATGTTTTTCACAAGGTCAAGTCCATTTTCACTTTCAAGAATGCGATGAATTTTATCTAGAGTAGGGATGGCAGTACTTGAAATGTTTTCATTTTGCACTTGATGTTGTAGGTTTGCTAAGTCTTCATGAATTTGAATTATGTTTTATTGCAAGACACTAGCAACCATTGTTTGAGCATGTGTAACACTACTTGAAGGAAAAGAGTTGTTAAGGGTATGGTCCATACCTAGTGTTCTAGTATCAATACTAGGAGTGAAAGAGCTAGATAAACTAAGATCCACAACGAATGTACAATTGTAGGATGACATGAGTCTTGAACTTTCTCTCACCACAATATTAGCATAGGACACCAAATACTCATGCAAGGGCTACTAAATGCAATATAAATGCAAATGCAATATAATCTAAGAACAATGAAATGACTATAATAGAAATTCTATAAGTTGAAACATAAATCTATTAAAAGAAAAAAAATCTCAAAAATAATGCTTTAAATTTTGGAAAATGTAATGCCAAATTTGTACTAGGACTAATTTGCCTAAAGGAGCGTATGAGTCCTAGTGAGGGTTTTTTTTTTAAATTTCAAAAAAATTCAATTAATTTTTATGCTTTTTATGTTGTATGATCTGTAACCTAAGTGCAAATGCATATTTTGTATGAATTTCAATGATTTGAGATGCAAAAATGCAACCTAGATGCACTTTCACTAATGGAAAATTAGAAACCCTAGAATTCCAATTAACTAATTAATGCAAAATCTAATGCAATGTTAATGCAAGAAAGATCTAGGATGTTGATGCAATCCAACCATAATTATGATGTTCTAAATGTAGGTTCACCAAAATAAAATGTGGAAAATATTGGCAACACAAGGGAAAATAAATGAGAGGGGGGGTGAATCAATTGTCACATACATTGCACTTATTAAACTTATTCTCAGATTTGATAAATAAACATGAAAGCCTAAACCATCACCACATCAAAAACACACATAACACCAAGATTTTTATGTGCAAACCCTATTAGGGGGAAAACCATAGTGGAGGTTAGTCCACAAGATTATACTCTATTAAAAGTATTATAAATGGGGAACCTGCATGCATTCAAGAACATTGCCTAGATCTCACTTCTCAAATACAAAAGGCTCATTGCTCAAATGAAGCCTCACTGTCTTATAGTCACATTCGGATTACATATGAAATATTTTGAATTGAGAAAATAGCATCTTCTAATGCCTGATTACAGTTTTGGTTAAGAACATAAACACTTTCTTCCACTCACTCTTCTTCACACTTTACTTTAGCCTTCAAAAGATTAGAACATAGTTCGCACACCTTGCCCTCAAATGGTATAAAAAATTGATCATATATATCCGCAACTAAGGATAACATCAACTAAATGTTGGCCCAACAAAATATAAAATGTGTACAAATTGTTGGCCCAAATCAATACAAAAATTATCAATGCGAACGAAACAATGTCAACCAAAACATAGTAAGAACCCAAAACAACATGTCTCAAACATGAAACACCTTAAACAATTATGCCTCAAATATCTACAACATGCTACAATCACCTTGTCGGACATGATCATGAAAAAATGAAATCACAAAAGAAAATCACCAATCACAAGCACAACTAGGGAAAACTTTAGTGGCGAATCTTCGCCAATTGGTGAATAATAGAAATCAGGAGCTCCAAAAGAGATGAATAGTAAAAGCTAAAATGAAGACACAATCGCCAGGTTTTTAAATAAAATTAATTTCATCTTGATTAATTCGCCATGTAAACGGTGCATCATTGGCACTGATTCACCAGTAGTTTATATGGTAATTAAAAGGATTAATTATATTCGTCAATAATATTATATTCCTTCGATTAATTTTGGGGCAATATCGCCATTAATAATAAATTACTATTACGTAGTGGGACCCAATTATAATGACGTAGGTGACATTGAAGACGAGGGTGAGCACCTGAGATTAAATGAGGTTGATCAGATAACATACTAAGCTAGTGGAAGATGATGTATGCCATGAACTATTGGCAACAGTGAACGGTGGAGATCAAACAAAGCTTTGATTGGACGTCTTTTTGGAAGCTTGGTGCGAATATTATAGGTTCCCTTATTAACTCTCTAGAATTACACAAGAAGTGTAGTTGTGCCTTGGTGGATCTCTCACCACGACAAGTGTTGACATGAATGATGACGATGCAGACATGAGGATGACAATGTGAGTGTGAACCCTAGGTGGAATATGAAAGATTTATCAGTGTAAGTGAACATCATTGGTAGGAAACTTAGGGATGTCCCCCCGATACAATGATGACCTTCCTATCGAATGGAAAAAGTGACATCGCCAAGACCTTAAAGAAGGTCAGGGCCAAAGTGTCACTTAAAGTGGTGATGGATATCATTTAAGATTAAATGTTTGTATGGGTTTTCATCATGACAATCATAAAATGACTTCTTCAAGTTCACTTTTGATATCATGTAATATTAAATCTAATTGTGTTTCCCAAAAAAAAAATTGTGCCTCAACAAGCCTTTTAAAAGGCACATGTGTATTAGGTCACAAAATGAACTTGCAACCGTCCGATTTAAAAGCTAATCAATTTTAAAATTTTCATGTATTACGCACATGTGTATTAGGTCACAGAATGAACTTGCGGCCCCTTGACCCCACTGGTGGTTGCCGCCCTTAGGTCCTGACTTCAATATTAAAAAAACAAAAGATATATGGGGCAACTGCGTCGGCCAACTATGCAAATTTTTAAAGGAGAGATTTGCCATTGTAATTAATATTTTTAGTGATTATTCACTAGGATTCGCCACTGTGATTATTATTTTTACCAATTATTCATTGAGATTTGCCAGGATTTTACAAATTTTTCAATACTGTGCATAAGATTCGCCAGGAAAATTAAAATTTTTTTCAAATAAAAGAAAAGATTCGCCAAGATTTTACACCTTTGTCAAGGGGGGGGGGGGTTCTTAAAGTTATCCCTAAGCACAAAAATCAATGTAGATCAACAAAATAGATAGATAATGATCTAGAAACATCCACAACAACCCAAATTATTACAATCACATCATCTTCTTTTAGGAACACCAACTAAAGCACCAAAACAACTATTAGAACAAAGATACTCATAACTTAATCAAATCTTCATGCAAACCTCTGAAAATTCATGTGGAGAAACTAGATATAATTGTCAAAAAATCCTTTAATCCGCAACTTCTTATCATCAATATACTGAGCTAGCCATGATACTGAACTTCACTACATCACTGACAACCTACAACTTGTTTTATTACATTTTTCTCAATATCCTCAACATATACAACCTTAAAGAAATTAATGGCAATAGTGTTGATGTTAGAATCCAAAATTTCCATCAAAACTAGAAGGTTTTTTACCCATTTGAACCCATTATTTTCCTACCTTTTCATAAAAAATCATTTCACCACCTTCTACAATGCTAAAAATACCTTTTTACTGCCATCGTTTACCATTCATAGTGTTTACTACTTTACCGCGGCCTTTTGAAAAGTGGCTTGTGGTATAGTAGTGACGGTTAAGCACAATCATGATAAGAGCTTACCGCTACACCACGGTTAGTCAAAATACACATCGTGGTGGACAAAGACAGCATGTGGAGGTGGTGATGGAAAGAGGCTACCATCGTACCATTGGTGGTCATCATAGTAACTACGATAGTGCAGTGGTCGGAAGCTAAGCGACAGAGGTGGCAACCAAGGTGGCTACCACAGTACCGTGGCTAGTTAGAATAGTGACTACGGTGGCATGGTAAGAAGCAAAATGGTGGTTGAGAGAAGTGAGCGAGGCAACAAACATAATGGTTACCGTTACACCGAGTGCGGTGAAAACACAAACCGCGGTAGCACAGTGGGTGATGAGTCAAACAAAAAGGAAATGGTAAGAGGAGGTAGCATGATATGGTTAGTCAAAATACACACCACGGTGATGTAGTGGATGAAGATAAGTGGTGAAGCAACAATGAAGCGATGGTTAAGAGTGGTCACCATGGTACCACTGGCGGTTAAACCATAGACCGCAGTAGCGCGGTGGGCATGGAGATAGCAACAGGAAGTAGTCACCACCATACTATGGACGATTGAAATGAAGACCACGGTAGTGCGATGAATGTGGAGATAGCACGTGACGGTCAGTGAATGGCTACCACGATGCCGCAAACGGTTAGAATGGAGACTGTGGTGACCACGGTGAGCGGAGATGGCAGCAAGGCAATAGTCGAGGGTGGATACCACAGTACTGCTGGCAGTCAAGCCAATGACTGTGGTAGCGTAGTAGACATCTAATGTGATAGCAGGTAATGGCTACCATGGTACCACGCATGGTGATGATAGTAACCGCGGTGGCACAGTAGACAACCAAAGGTAATAGTTAATGCCTTACTGCTATACCATGGAGGGACAAGACATAGTCGATAGTTGAGCGGTAAGGAGATAAACCACAGGGGAGTGGTCATAGTCAAAGCACCGTTGCACCGTTGGAAGGAAAAACATTGACTATGGTTGAGCGGTGAATGCAAAGGAAACTACAGAGACAATAAATGTGGAGGTGGTAAATAAAGTGAAATGTGAATAGTAGGAAAAGTGGCAAAATAAAAGACATGTGAACTAGTTTGAAAATATTTAATTTGCCGATAAGGCAACTCAATTAAATATTTTATTTTCTATCAAGAGTGCAAACGGTTATAATGGGTAAATGAAGAGTCACAACTCTTTGATTTTTATTGTATAAATGTATTGAAAATCAGATAGAAAAAGAGAGGAGAGTAGTTAGATAATTGCAAAAAATGAAAACTGGGAAATGGAAATAATGTACAGATTTTTCTTGAAGCAGATCAATGGAGAAAATGTTTCAAACTGGTTAACTCTTTCTATTGTTTAGTTATTATGTTATATTAATTCATATTCTTTATTCGGTTGTCTCCAATTTGAGGTCTTTTATCATTTAAATCAATATATCATGTATATCTCCGATTTGTCAAAATGTATTCCCATTTTGTGTGATTTAATTAACTGGTGTCTGCAAGTCACAATTAAATTCTTTTAAATAAGTCACAGTGATTTAAGAATTTCTTTTGGATAGTTAAAGAAGAACCAGGTTAAGAAAAATTCTAGCACAATTTATGCAAGTCATAAATTTAGTGAAGTTATATGCTAGTCATAGAATTTCAAAGTGCCTAGCAACTTGAATTAAGCCAGAGAGGGAAACACATACAGTTTTTTATTTTTGAATCCATTGCCCATGTGGATAGAAGGCACTGATCTATCACAACCCATATGATAAAATTCATAATAAATAACATATTCAAATTCTTTCTTTTATGCAGTAGGAGTAGCAGTCATGATTTTATCTATTCACTTCCATTTTCCATTATGAATAGATTGTTTGAGCGGGGAATATATTTTAAATCTGCATTATTCACATAGTAGCACCCAACTAGGTTTAGCAGAGCCTGAAGAGCAAAAGTTTCAATTGCATCAATTGGCCTTGTACGTTGGCCAAAAGCGTTGTGAGAGCTTGGCAACCTCTCGTGGTTCAAACCCACATTTTTGAGAACCAATAGTTGACATCAACAACAACCACATATCAACAATATCCAACAATCTCCCTCTTTGGCATTGATGACAACACATGATGTGAAAAAAACCATCAACGATACATTCTCCCCCTTAGATTTTGACTCTTTTCTCCTTAAATATTTCATAATTTTTCACAAGACTCTTCTCCCCCTTTTACACCAATGAAAAAGGTACACATTATCTTTCTCCACACAAGATTTGAACCAGATTTATGAACATCTGACTACTCCCCCTGAGTAACTTAGCCACCACAACATTAATCTGGATCACAAGATATGACTATGAAATGCCCAAACTAATGCAATTCATTGCATCTTAATTGTGATTAAGAGGGGTAATCACCCCTAGCTTCCCTCTAAGATACTCAAAAGTATCCTTAAGAAATGGCTTGGCAAAGATATTTGCAATCTATTCCTTAGTGGGTACATACTCCATTTTGACATCCTTTTCACTCACCTTGTCTCTCAAAAACTGAAACTTGATAGATATATGCTTGGTTTTTGAATGCAACATTGGATTCTTAGAAATGTTAATTCCACTTGAATTATTAGAGAATATAGTAATAGGTTCATCATACACAACTTTGATATCTTTCAACATCTGCTTCATCCACAATACTTGAGTACAATTGTTAGCATCAACAATGTATTATGTCTTTGAAGTAGATAAATAAATGGCATTCTGATTCTTACTTAACCATGAAATCAACTTCTTTCCCAAGAAAAATGCACCACCACTAGTACTCTTTCTGTCATTCACATCTCCTGCCCAGTCAATATCAATAAAATAACTCAAAGTAAGGTTATCTTCTTTAGGATACCATAGGCCAAAATCAACTATCCCCTTCAAGTACCTGAAAATCCTCTTCACAACTCTCACATGAGATTCCTTAGGATGAGCTTGAAATCTTGCAACAATGCATACAAAATTCATGATATCAGGTCTAGTTTGAGTCAAATAGAGCAATCCACCAATCATGGGTCTATATCTAGTCTGATTGTTTTTAGGAGAATCATCATCTTGTGTCAACTTACATCCGGTCACCATAGGTGTACCAACTGGCTTTGAATCTTCCATACCAAACTTCTATAGCAATTCTTTCACATACTTGGACTAAGATATAAAGATCCCTCTATCTAGCTGAGTAATTTGTAATCCCAAAAATAATTTAATTTCTCCAATCATAGAAATCTCAAAATCACTCTATATATCATCAACAAACTTCATGCACAAACTATCATCTCCTCCAAAAATGATATCATTAACAAAGACTTCAACAATCAAATATTTATCATGATCAATCTTGAAATACAAATTACTATTAGTAGTACCTTTACTAAATCCAGGCTTCAACAAATACTTTTCCAATCTGGCATATCATGCTCTTTGGGCTTGCTTAAGTCCATACAATTCTTTCTTCAACCAACAAACCATATCTCCATGATTAGTTAATTGAAATCCATTAGGTTACTCAATATACACTTCTTCATCCAATTCACAATTTATAAATGCTGACTTGACATCCATCTGATAAACCTTGAATTTTTTGTAAGTAACATAAGCAAGAAATAGTCTCACAACTTCAATCCTAGCAACAAGAGAAATTTTTTCTTCAAATTCAATTCCTTCCATATGATAATATCCTTTACACACTAGTCTTGTTTTGTTTCTAACAACTTCACCTTGCTCATTCAGTTTGTTCTGAAAGACCCATTTAGTTCCAATTACATTTTTGTCCTTGGGTCTAGGAACAAGAATCCATGTATCATTCTTATCAATTTGCAATAGTTATTCTTTCATTTCTTCCACCCAATGTTCATCTTTGCATGCTTCATTGGCACTATTAGGCTTAGTATTTGAGATCAAAAAATATTCTTCTGTAATTATTCTCCTAGTTTGAACACTTTTGTTCTTATAACCTATAATTTGATCTTTTGAATGATTTAGTCTTACATACCTTGGAGTCTTAGGGTGTTGTTGAACTTTAGGCTCTTGTGATCTCACTTTTGCACTTTCACTAGTTTCTTCCTCTTGGTTTTCCCGATTCACTGGAATGATTTGAACTTGATTTAGAGTTTGAAATTTCTTTCCTTTATCTGAACTATTATTTTGATCATCTGAATCATATCTGTAGGTTTTGGATGGTCTAACCGAGTCTTCATCAACCTTGAAATTAGCACTTTCAATTAATTTCCTCAATCTCTTATTGTAGCACCGGTAGGCTTTACTTTTAGTAGAATAACCAAGCAAGATTCCTTCATTATTTCTAGCATAAAAATTTCCTATATATTCATCTCTTTTGATATAGCATTTACTCCAAAATATTTTGAAGTACCTGATAGTAGGCTTATGACCAAACCATAGCTTATAAGGAGTCTTACTGGTATCACCTTTGACATGTACCCGATTGAGAGTGTAAATGACAGTCCTCATAGCTTCTCTCTAGTAGATATGTAGAACATTTCCTTCCAGCATTAATCCTAGCAACTTCTTAAATTGTCTTGTTCTTCCTTTCCACAACTCCATTTTTCTAAGGGGTCCATGGGGCAGATAATTGTCTATTTATCCCATGCTCTTCATAGAAAGAATTAAACTCATTGAAAGTGAATTCACCACCTCTATCTAATCTCAAATATTTAATCTTCAGACCTGTCTCTATCTCAACCATAGCCTTAAAAATCTTGAATTTATCTAGAGCTTCAATTTTTTCCCTTAAGAAAGTAACTCACATCAATCTAGAATAATCATCAATAAGTAACATGAAATACATGTCTCCTTGTAAACTTCTAACTCTAGAAGGACCACACAAGTCAATATGCACAAGCTCTAACACTTGATTTGAACAATGCTATTTTCTTTGGAATGAAACTCTAGTTTGCTTCCCTAACTAACATTCCTTGCATATAGTATTAGTAGGTTTTATCAACTTAGGAAGATCTCTCACTGCCTAAGTAGAACTTATCTTGATAATATTGTTAAAGTTTACATGACACAATCTCCTATGCCACAACCAACTTTCACCAACTTCAACAATTAGAAAAGTTTTACTAGTAGCAATTAGGTGAAAGATATTACCTTTTGTTTTTGTACCAGATACAATCAAAATTTTTGGAACTCCCCAATATTCTACACTTTCCATCCTTGAATTAAAGATTGCATCCCTTGTCAACCATATGTCCAACACTTAAGAGATTATGTTTCAATCCTTCCACATATAGGACATCATTAGTATTATGCTTACCATCAAGAGAAATGGATCCTCTGCCACGAATTACACTAGATTTGGACCATCACCAAATCTTACAACACCACCATCATACTTTTTCAAGCTCATAAATTTACTTTTATCACCTGTCATGTGATGAGAGCATCCATTGCCAATCACCCATTCATCTTTTTCTTTAACTCTGGCATCTAGATATTTCTCCACATTTATACAACTAGTAGATTCATTATGTACTGGATCATTTTCCTTGATAGCAATAAACACCCATTCATCCTCACTGAAATTCCATTTATTAGATTCATCATTTGTCACACTTTCATCAACAAAATAATAACACTTTCTTTGGAATCTAGGCTTGTTAGGTCTTGGCTTAGGAACTCTTTCCAGAGACCTTGAGGTAAAATGACCTATCTTATTGCAAGAGAACAATTTAAGAGTAAATTTCCCTTTATAATTACTTTCTCCTCTAGCTACCCTCTTGACAATAAGTGCTTCAAGCTCATATAATTTTCTCTCTTCTTCCTCAATCTCTCTCATTTCCTACTCATACTTGGACATTTTTCTAGAAGAACTTTCTCCTAGATCATATCGCTGCTTATGTTTTCTGGAGATAGTAGCTTTGGATGCATATTTTATCTTAGGAAGAGATTCACCAAACTCACTTAACTCAAAAGCAACAAGATTACCAATCAACATGTCTTTGGTTAAATTTGTCATAGTTTGGATCTCCTCAATAGTAGTATCTTTGTGTTTGTATGCAACAGGCAAGGATTTGAGCACTTAAGCAACAATATTTGATTCTTCCAATGTTCCACTAGCACATATGATACTACAAAAAAGTTCATTCACTCTCTTCATAAAAGAAGTGATGTTCTCATCTTCACCCATTCTCAACGCTTCATATTTCCCTTTCAGGATTTGTATCTTAGCAATATTCACATGGGTATCACCTTCATACAAATTTTACAACTTTTTCCAGATGTCATAAGCAGTATTCAACTTCATTACATTTGTCATCTCATAATCAGTCACAACACTCAACAATTCTTCCTTAGCCCTGATATTGTACTTGGCTTCCTTAATATCACTTGCAGTAGAAGGACCATTCTATGGGATGATATATCTATTCTTTGTAATTGTCAGTAAGGTTCACCAATGCATCTCAGATGACACTCCATTCGATTCTTCCACAAAGAATAATTTGCTCCATCAAATCTCGAACTATCCTTCTTATATGTCACCATCCTGGATCACCTCAAGTTGTCAAGATTCTCTAGGGGAACTTTCTCTGATACCAATTGTTGGCAACACAAGGGAAAACAAATGAGAGGGGGGTGAATTAGTTGTCATAGAAATTATACTTATTAAAATTATTCTTAGTTTTGATAAATAAACATGAAAGCATAAATGATCACCACATCAAAAACACACATAACATAAATATTTTTATGTGGAAACCCTATTAGGGGAAAAAACACATTGGAGGGTAGTCCACAAGATTATACTTTGTTAAAAGTATTATAAATGGAGAATGCACATGCATTCAAGCACACTACCTAGAGCTCACTGCTCAAATACAAAAGACTCACTACCCAAAGGAAGACTCACTATCTTACAGTCACATTTGGATTACATCAGGAAGATTTCAAACTGAGAAAATAGCATCTTCTAATGCCTGATTACAATTCTGATTAAGCACATAAACACTTTCTTCTTCTCACTCTTCTTCACACTTTACTTTAGCATTCGAAAGATTAGAACACTATTCCCACACCTTTCCCTTAAATGGTATAAAAAATCGATCATATATATTCACAACTAAGGATAACATCAACTACATGTCGGCCCAAAAAAATATAAAATGTGTACAAACTGTCGACCCAAATTAATAAATAATTTATCAATGCAGGCCAAAAAATGTCGGATAAAACATAGTAAGGACCCAAAACAACATGTCTCGAACACAAAACACCTTTAACAATTATTCCTCAAAGATCTACAACATGCTACAATCACCCTATTGGCCATGATAAATGAAAAACATGAAGTCACAGAAGAAAATCACCAATCACGAGCACAACAATCAATGCAGACCATGAACACAAATAGAGCATGATCTAGAAACATCCAAAATCATCATGAATCACCATAGAGGCATCTGAGACAAATCAAATTACTAGAATCACATCATCTTCTTTCGGAAACACCAACTAAAGAAACATAACAACTATCAAAACATAGATACTCATAAGTTAATCAAATCTTCATGTGAACCTATGAAACTTCATGTGGATAAAATAGATATACTTGTCAAAAAAACCTTTAATCTGCAACTTCTTATCATCAATATATAGAGCTAGCCGTCATATTGAACTTCACTCTGTCACCAACAACTTGTAACTTGTTTTATTAACATTTTCTCAATATCCTTGACATATACAACCTTAAAGACATTAATGGAAATAGCATTGACATCAATGAAAACCACATATCAGCAATATCCAACAAATAATTCTTTCTTTCTATGCTTGGGAGATAGAATAATAATCTTCACTCTCTCTCATTCAAGAATAAACCCTAGAGATCTCAATGCAAAGGAGAAAGAGATCTTGCAATAGGGCTATTCTAGGGGATGTTTATAAACTAATGAGGGGTTAACAACTAATTTATGACTTGGAAAGACAAACACAATCTAATATGTAATACTAAACCCTAAATTGATGCAATGCTTCACTAAATGACCTAGAAAAGTATGTAAAAAAAAATAGAAAGCTACAAGATGGAATGTGTGAACATGGAAACTTGAAGATGACTAGATGAGACTTTGAAATGATGGAAATTCTGACTTTAGTGTTGACTAGGACTCATACACCACCCTGGAAAAATCAATTCTAGATCTGGTTTTTGTACAGGAACATGTATCTGGCAAATGGGTATATGAATATGTAAAAATCTAAATTTTGAACTAAACTAGGACTCATACGCCAAAACTAGCAAGTATGTATAGGATCATGATGGGCTAAAAAGTGGCGATATGTAAGTGATATGATGGCCCATGTGGCTGATGACTTTTTTTTACCGAAAATTGATGAAATGATAAGGGTTTTTAAAGGAGATTCTCATCTTTCACCAATATAAATTATGATTTACTTTGAATTTAATAAATAATTATTATTCATTTTTTATTTGAATTGTGATTGAAGTCCTGATTGATAGGCTGATTGAAAAAAATCTATAGCTTTCAAACAGTATCACATTTTTTGAATCTGAAACATGCATCACATTATATGCTTCACATATTATAGGATTAAAAAAAAATGAATTTCATGAAGTTTTGGCCAAGTTAAGGTGGTTATACATACGAGTTTTTATATTTTTAAAAGTTGTAATAAAAAAGTCATAATTAATTATTTACTTGGAAACAAATTACAAAAAAAATGCATCACATCAGGACATGAGTCCTCGACTTATATCTAAAATATTATAAAAAAATATTATCATTTTACTATGGTTAAGGTGGTTAAACAGACACCTACTTCTTATTTTTTCCCTAAAATTTAAGTACTACTACATTGAAATTTCAAATTTTCACCAAATAGATCTAAAAAATAAATAAACCTAGTAGTTTAGAAACTACATTCAATTTGCTGCAAGTTCTATTCTTACATATTTTTGAAATAATATAGATAACTTATTCAATTTTTTACGTCAAGTTGCAGAACTCTAATTTTTTGAATTTTCATCGCCATTTAAGGGCCTATTTTTTCCATGATGATCCTGAACATACTTTGGCGAATTAGTCCAAGTAAGGGTTTCTAAAACTTCAAAGTCTAAATCTACTGTTCAAGGTCTACTCTATGCTTCCCAATTGATTTACTGATCCGAAACTCTAATTTGCAACCTGTACAAGTTCTCCTAGTATCTTCAATGCAAGATGACAACTTTGACAACTTTCTCAAAACTTGATCTTAAATTTTTCTTCAACCTAATCCTACAAATCACACACTAAAGAGAGGGATTTTTTTTTTTTTTTTGTTAGTGGATAGGGGTTTGCCTTGGTCAAACCTTGGTTTGGTAATCAAATAGGAATAGAGAATGATGAATGACAAAAATATGATGTTGCAACTCACCAAACCCTAGCAATAAGAGGTTGCAAACATGTATGAGATGGTTCTAATGGATGTAGATCTTGACTCTTGCTTGAATGTGTCTAACTTGAGTGAAATTCTAGCTTGAATCATAAAACCCTACATCACAATTGTTAGCTCAAAAAAAAAAGATGATACATCAAGGCTTTCACATGATGCTTGATGCTTGAATAATTCTCCAAAATGCTTGATAATCTGCTCTTGAAGGCTCTTGAATGATATTGTAAACAATTTAATGCTCTTGTGAACTCAAACTTTCTATAAGAATTCTCATTTAACTTGCTAGGTATAAAATGAGTGAAATAAACTTGTATTTATACTTAATTATGCAAGAATTCTTGAGATTACATCACTACAAGTTGATATTAGATCTAGGAGGATAAAATCCCACCAAAAATTTGAATTAATTTTAATTTTGGGCCACATGAGAGTCATTCACCCATGGTGGTGAATGAGTCACATTAGGCATAATTTATGGGACAAAATTAAAAAATGTTTAGAAAGGTGTAAAACTAGGATTGGGACCCAAAACCCTAGGTGGGACTTATACACCCAAGGTGGTGAATGAGTCCCAAACCATTAAATCTAGGCCACAAAACTTGAAAATACCTGAATTATGATTGGATTATGGTTTGTGTCAGGATCATCCTTGAAAAGATGAATTAAATGAGGCTTGTGGATGTAAAATAAGGCCAATTAAAGCATATAGAAGCCTAATTTTATTGAAAACCATAGAAAAGTGTGAAAGTGTATTACAACACTTCACAACACTCTAAATAAGGTATTATTAAGTTTATTTAATTCACAAGGGCCCAAGACCTAATGCGATTGTGTTAAACACATTACAACACTAAGTCAAGGCAATATTAAAAGTTTACGAGGGAAACAAGCTTGAAAATGTTATCGATGACATTTTTTGACACTACACTAGGTTCCACACTTATTTAGAATTAGGTACGTAAATTCTCCCTTTAAACCTTAATAATCCATTAGGTTTAAGGTGATATCCCTCATACCTTTGACTTGTAGATTATCTAAGAGTGCTTTGTTGACTTGTTCATAAAACTCATCACCCTTGGATTCTTGAAACACTTGACCTTTGAAGTCAGTTTGGATTAATACCATCGACGAGATATGCCTCCTAAAAATTAGAGCATCAATAACCTGATTCTCCTTCCCCTTTATATAACTAATCTTGAAATCATAGTCAGATATCAGTTCTGACTTCCTTCTTTATTTTCAATTAAGGTTAGGTTGGGTAAAAAAATACTTGAGACCATGGTGATCAGTCTTGAGTTCAAATGGTTTCCCCAACATATAGTGTCTCCACATTTGTAATGCATGAACAACTATTGATAACTCCAAATCATGTGAAGCATATTTTTTTCATAAGGCTTTATCTTCCTTGACTCATAAGCTATGACTTACCCTTCTTGCATTAACACTCCACCCAAACCTTCTCCTAAAGCATCATTGATAACAATTAAGTTACCATCTACATCTAGTACCTTCAGTATTATAGCCATGGCCAAATTTTCCTTTAGTAGATAAAATGTCGCTTGACATTTCTATATCCACTTAAACTTCTTACATTTTCTTTGCAAAGAAGTGATGGGAAAATATATTCTCAATTTTTTTGTAAAAAACTTATGATAATACCTAGCTAGACCCATAAAAATTCTAAATTTTGACACATTCTTGGGCATCAACCACTCTAGCTTTTCTTTTATCTTTGTTGGATCAATTGGAAACCCATCAATTGAAAATACATGACCTATATATTTTACCTCTTTTTGGAAGAAGGTGCACTTCAAGAGTTTCCCATACAACTTAGGCTCTCTAAATCATTGAAGTACAATCTCTTGATGCTTGTGACGTTCTTCATTCTTGGAGTAGATTAGAATGTTGTCCAAGAAAACCAACATAAATCTATCCAAGCAATCCCTAAATACATTGTTCATTAGTTTCATGAATGTTGTTGGTGCATTCTAATTCCAAAAGGTAGGATTGTAAACTCATAATGATTGTATCTAGTCTTGAAAGCTATATTTGATTCTTAGTTGATGATATCCAGAATGTAGACCAATCTTCAAAAATAACACCGCTCGCCACATTTGATCAAAGAGATCATCGATATGTGGCAACATATACATATTTTTTACCATTTCTTTATTAAGTAACTAATAGTTAATACACAAGTGTAGTGTAGCATATTTCTTCTTTACAAAGATCACTGGCGCTCCTTAGGGTGAAACACTAGGTCTTATCAATCCTTTAGACAATAATTCTTCTAATTGTTCCTTTAACTCCATAAATTTTTTTGTGACCATCCTATACGATACTTTTGATATATGTTTCAATCTAGGGACTATGTCAATGGAGAAATCAAACTGAACCATAGATTTTTGGGGAAAGAGCTCACTTACACTTCTAGGGTTTTACACCTAAAAGGAGAAAGGTATCCCACAAAGGATCTAAGGGATCATTCAAGACTAATGCTGATATGATTATAATATTCTTAAATGAAATGTCCTAAATTTATTAAAATGATAAAAGAGATTAAATACTATTGCAAAACTAATGAAATGCACGATGTCTGAAAGAACAATGTGAAATTACCTAAGAATGCAAACAAACTGTAAGAAAAATGACAGGTATTCGAGAGGTGCACCTGGAAACTGGAATGTTTTGGAGAGGATCTTTGGACTCCTTTAGAATTTTTCACTGAAGCCAACTGGGAAACTTACGCCAAGTTGGGTGACTTAGTCATGTTTGAGGGAGATTCTGTCAAAACAAGTTTCAAGAAACTAGGTATCTAGAATTGTAGAAATCACTTTTCAGGCCCAACAGTGGGACTAATTCACCTTTGGTGGTGACTTATTCCACCTTCATCTTTCAAGAATCTTGAAGATGCAATCTGTAGCTTTCAATCTATACTTCAGCTCATGACAAGAATTCGAATGCAATTCTACAGACTTTGACTTGCAGGTGATCTCCAAGCTCCTTTTAGGGTTTTGTTAATTTTGAATGATGTTGACACCTTTTAACACCTTTCTCTTTGAAAAATATGCATATGAGACTTGAAAAAGACACATGCAAAGAGGGAAAAAGGGTTAAAGGTTAGAGAATAGGGGTTTGGCTTGGTCAAACCCCATTTTGGTAATCAAACCTTTGAAAATGAAATGAAATAGAAATAGAATGATGAATAAACAACATGAAATTCTACAACTCACCAAAACCTTGATGTAGAAATCTAAAGCTATGCAAGTAGATGCTCCAATGGATGAATGCTTGATAATGCCTAAAGTGAATGGTAATTGGTTGAATGCTTGGATGCTTGAAGAATGAATTGTTGGGGGGTGAAAATAAGAGGAAAAGGTCCTTTAATTATACATGATTATGCTCTAATTTCCAAAATACCTCATCACAGGCCAACCTCAAGGTCTAGAGAATAATATCCCACCAAAATTATAAAATAATTTTGATTTTTACGCCAAATGGGACTAATTCACCCCAAGTGGTGACTTGGTCCCACGAGGACACTTTTATTGGGTGTCGGAAATTAAAGTGTATTTAATGATGTTTAACAAGATTATTCTCAAGAACACTTTTAAGTATGATCTATAAGTGCATTAAGGGGTCATTTAAAAATATAAGAAATGATCAAGTTTTTGATGAAAAGCATATAAAAGTGCGAGAGTTTGATACAAATCCTTACAACACTTTTAAACAAGGCTTTGTAAATGATAAAAAGTGTGAACCCCTAAACCTGCAAATGCATAAGAACAAAAAACATGTCAAATTGTTAGCTCAATATGCAAACAAGCATGAGAGATTCCCCATGAAATCCATCTATTAAACTTAAACTAGGAAGAGATGAAGAACAAAATTTAAATAAGTGAGAATTAATCCTAATTAAGCAAATAGAATAGTGATCCCATGGGGGAATTGGTGCCAATTGAATGTTGAAATTGGCCCTTTCCCAACTCCTAAGTTACAATGAGAGTGATTGTGAAATGGTCAAAACCTTGTTACAAATTGTGAAAATGATGAATTGTAATGCCTCGCCACGTTACCCTAGAGAAAGTTTCAATTCACAATAAAAATAGTACTAATTTTTTTTTTTAAGTGAATTAAATATAGATGTTCATGTACAATTGATAACATCCCCTAAGGCTATGTAACCGAGATTACTTAAACCCACATCAACATACTTCATTAAAATGATTTCATTTAATTACTCATGTAGTAAGCAATAATAAAACATACATATACATCATAAGATAAGAAGGTAAACATCCATAACATTAATTCATTACTTGAACATTTGATTACATCACTCATTCCTAGAATGAGGCAATATTACAAAAGTGTTACATTTATAAAATTCCACCCAACCAAGTGGTACCCAAAGGCCCACCCCCCATGCTAGGAGATAGTAACAACATATCATGGACAAAGATCTACAACCTCTAACCAAAGGTAGACTCATATTGACACATATTGACATAACCAAACAAATGCACAAAACAAGTACAACTCTCACATCACTGACATAGGTCACATTGCTTCCAGACACAAATAGAATTGAACAAGTATGACAAGGAATCCATACACATATCACAAAACCCAATGTTATCCTAGACAGAGTGTCATCACATAGTTAGTCATGAGATCTCCTCTGGGCATTCTTCATAGGCTTCGGATTTCCTGGTGACCTCAACCAAACCCCGGCCCTCATGCTAACCCATGCGGAATCAAATACCTCTCGTAAGGACAAGATAGATGACCATTCCATTTCAGGCCTTCCCACTCATCCCAAGTCTAAACGAGCCCTTGTGTCTATGAGTGAGGATAAATTATCTTGATTAGTGTGAAATTCATTCTAATCATCTAAGTACATTAATTTAATTATCACTTGATTAAATCACTTTTGAAGGTTACCCAGTTTACCTCTTTGGGCTCCGACGCCTAACAAAATCCACTCTTCTAATGGAAAACACACAAAAAAAACTAACCGCCAAGGGTAACTCAAGTGCTTACAAACTAAACAACTCAATCTCTCTTATTCTAGGAGGCAACAATTAAAGAAACTCACTCCAAACACTTGGAGGAAACAAATCACATATAACACTACCCAAGGGGAAAACAAATGGTTGACTTAACAAATCAATAACCCACATCCTCTAGAAGACTTACAATTTTGGACTAACACTTAATCCCTTATCCCAAAATGTAACTTGACGACATAGCTACAAAAAGCTTAAAGTCATAATTCAAATCTAATATTTGGATTTCCTAAATCCATCCTCAATCAATAGTTAACATTGACAAAGTCAAATACACAATGACTGGGTTAATTCAAATAACCCTTTTTCTCCTTATCAAGAATGTAAGGAAAAATATATACAATAAGCAATGACAAGGGAATACACTATATTTGGATATATTAAATCCATTTCCCTAACTAATACTTTTCAGTAAATAGTCAATTACTTCAATCAATAAATAATAAACTAAAATAATTACCTTTACTTTTACAAGGAAAGGATAAATTCAAATTTAACAAAAAAAGATATTCAATTTGCATTTAAATCATAATATACTCATGCAAGAAAATATTTCTTTCAGTTACACAACTAACACATCTAATTTCTATAATTTATTTAAATTTCTCTATTTCATTTAATTTCCTATTATTCCTCAATCAACATATCATTTTACAAATTAATTAGAGATACTATTGTTTACATTTTCAACATTAGTATTTAATATATTAATATATATATTCATAAAATATATATATAATAATTAAATATAAACCTAATAAACTGCAAACAAACTATATAAATATATATAAATAAATATATATTTATATAAACACCGAAAAATGTTTGAAATCCTAAAATAAATAATAATTAAAAAAAAGAACTTTAACCAGAACGAACCCCGAAATCCATTGATTTTCGAACGGGCGTGCGCAAGAAAGGACCTCAGTGTCATTTACAAATATAATAAAAAAGGAAAATTTATGACAATGCGTCGGTGGTACCTTGCATCGGTCGGCCGCATCCATACCAAGGAAGTGGGGTGGCGCTTACCATGGGACAAGGTGTGCCCCTATATGGTGGGCACGCTGTTACATGGGCAACGCCTCTCCCCACCCATGTACTATGAGATGGACGGTGGGGCTTTGACTCCCACCTCCACTCTGTACTTACATATGATTTGACCCAAAAAATAAACAAATGAAATCGCCATTTAGAATCACTTACATTTCGTACAGAGACAAAATTTAAATTTTGTGTACGACGATTTGATCAAAACAAATAAATTCAATCTTTAACAACATAATAAATACATATATTTATATGTTATGTGTATATATATACCATAATATAATACATATAATATATAAATATATATATTTACACAAAATAATTTTACTAGTAAAATTGAGAAAACTAAATAAAAATAACCACTTATAGGAAAATGAATAAAAATTTCCAGAAAACCTTCCTAAATTCATAGAGATTTATTAACTGATTTTTTTAAACCATTTCTTCAAATTCCAAACAATACAAAAATAGGAAAACTAAAAGGGATCTAGAATCCTCCTTTGCAAGTTTTCTATAGAGGATTTGTTTTCAAAACAAATAAATCGAATTATTTTCTATAGCAATATAAATGTGTTGTTCAATCTAAGGTTTCATTTAACGACCAATACTACAATTTCCTCAATAAGTCAAATTCAATAGAGGTTTAAAACTAAATATCTCAACTAACTTTTCTCAAATAAATTATTTTCTATAGAGGTTTATCAATTTCCTTGAAGGAGATTTCACAAGAATAACAAAATTTCCAAAACCAAAATATTTAATTTCATTCTCAAAGAGAAATCTCTAATCTTAAAAATGATTTAACAAACAATTATTTATTCACTACAAATTTAATTTAAACAAGACAAGAACAGTAAATCATAGAATAAAACCTAGTATTGAAGCTACAAGAAAAGAAGATTTTTTTTTTGAAGAGCCTCCTCCAAAGATATCACAATTTCTCTTCAATTGTGCAGTGAATCCAAGCAAGCAAACAATCCAAAAGCACAACCAACATCAACAGAATTTTGCAATTTCAATTCCACAGCCAAAAATTTCTTCCAACAATTCCCTGTGCAATTTTTCCAAAAATATCCTCTCAAACCTAAAGAAGCTTTTTCCTCTCCAAAATTCTCCCTGTGAATGAATTTGCTACCAATTCTTCTTATTAATTAAACTCACACTTGTGGCATAAATCAAAAATATCCTAAACAACCAAATCCAGTTTTTATGCAATATCAAAAATTTAAAATATCTTTAATATTAATTAGCTCCCACATTTTAAAAACTAACTTTCCTTTTAAAATACAATTTCAAATTTCATTCAATTTTATTTGCTTTTATTTAATTTAATCCACATAAAAATTAATTTTAGTTACTTAATAAATAAATTCAACCCTTTTGAGATTAAATTTAATTAATTAAATAAATATTATTAATAAATTCAAATATAACTTCTAAATATAATTTTAATTTTAATTAAACACCACTTTTAACCAATGCAATTATTCTAAAAATTCATTTAATAACCAAGCAACTTTCATAAACCAAAACATTAAAATAAGGTAAACTATGACTCAACAAACAAGACAAATGACACACTAAGGCTAGGGCGTAGACTTGACAGAAGTTACCTAGCTACTATCTCCCGTTCAAACCTGTGAAACTCGGTGGAGTCGATGTGATGTACCTGCAACTTGAAAACCAAGTTAACAACATCATATAATATATATCCTGCATATAATACACACTATAGAGAGGAAATCACGGATTCGCAAGGTGCTCGCAAACGAGTGATGCGAACCCGTCCCCTTCACCAATACACTCATCAAAACTAAAATTTACATCTTACTCAATAATCTCATAATAAAATCTCATGTTACAACTACTAACATCATTACATCATTAAAGCATGTAAAATAAATCATCAGATAAACCACATCACATCACATAAAATAGTCCATCGCTCTATAAATAGTGATCAAATACACACATAGTATATAGTATCAAAATATCCAGAACATAAATCAAAGCAAAACAAGGAAACACTTTCCAGTCTAGAAAAAAACGGAGGAGTGTTACATTCTCCCCCCCAAGGTTTAGGCTTACTCCAGGAAGCCTACACACAAGTAGGGATATAACTCCCTCAAACAGACAACATAAAATAAAAACCTCGATCCTTGAAGATGAGTATCCTGCACTGCACGACAAACACTAGAAGTGTTCCGATATGGAAAATTCCTACCAAGGTGGCATTGCTTACCACAATCGTAACACCCAATGTTATGATCAAACCCACTGCCTCCTATCGGTGCAATAGAATGATGCATACTACCCCAATCATCTACTGACTATGAACTCTGGGCTGGCTGTACCTGTCAATTGCGCTTATTGCGCCACCAATTCTGGTTCCTTCAAGGCGAAGAACCACCATAATCCTCAGAGTCCTTACACTTTCCAAGCACACTCTCCTGCTACCCACTCTAAGTAGGCCCTTGCTGAGTCAACGGTGATCCAACTCCTTGAGTCTGACCTCGTCGTGCCCTAGACCCAACTCCTGAACTACTACCAATTTGCACACCTGAATGGCCTCCTAGTGCCATAGATAAGTTCTCCTCGACTAGCCATGGATTCTCCACTACTTTCTCCATAAACTTGGGCTCAAAGACCCACACACCACCACTGATACGGGCATTTAAGCCCCTGATGAGATGTTACATGAGCATCCCCTCATCATCTCCTATTCCTACGAACTGTTTAAGTTCGTAGAAACGTCTCTTGTACTGATCAACGGTTAATGCTAACTGTCCTAGGGCATGGAACTCATCACCCCTATGCTGATGCCAATGGTCAGAAAGAAAGAAGACTTTGAACCACTCAAGGAAAATCTCCCAGGACACCGAACTCATGTCGATGTGGAGCTTCTACTCCTCAAGTCTCCACCAAGTGGATACAAACCCCTCCAGGTTCATAACAACGCACCGTGATTTAGTACTACTATCAGAAGGATGCATAGAAAAGCATTGATCAAGACCTATTAGCCAAGTCTTGGCCTCTAAACCGGTGCCTACTCCTTCAAACCGAGGTGGTTGTGACCGAATCAAATCCCTCATATAGGAAGATGCTAACATCTTCGACTATACTATAGCTGTCCTCATCCCAGGGTTAACCTTTGGTACTACCTGTCTCAGACCCAATAATGCCAAAGCCTCCTCGAAATCTCTACGTGCAACTTCGGCCCTTGGAGGGTCTAGCTGTCCACCATCGCCTCCTGGACTATTCTGTGAGGCTTGTTGTTCCTCGTGCTTTGGTATAAGTGTAACATGAGGTGGCAAGTCATGTTGAATCCCCTCACGACTGCCTACCTGACCACTTCCTCATCCTCTCCCTTGTCTACATCTAGGAGGCATACTCCTACACAGACACAAAAGGGTATTAGACAAGGTACTATTGAAAACCTATGCATCTAAGCTTAATGGGTACATTATAATCCCAGAGCACCCAGTGTTTAAACCTAGCTCCTATACCATGTGTAATGCCTCGCAACGCAACCCTAGAGGAAGTTTCAATTCACAATAAAAAAAGTACTATTTTTAAAAAAAAATGAATTAAACATACATGTTCATCTACAATTGATAACATCCCCTAAGGCTACGTAACTGAGATTACTTAAACCCACATCAACATACTTCATTAAAATCATTGCATTTAATTACTCATGTAGTAAACAATAATACAATATGTTGTGATTGTTTGTCCTTGATGACATTTGTCTTGTCTTGGATAGCTGTATATGTTACGTGGTTTGCATTCTGGGAGTTTTGAAAGGCTCTTTGTCTTTTTCGAAGGCTTATGATGTTGTTGGTTGCACTCATTTATGTTTTTCACAGACTTGAAGATACTATCATTATTTGTTAAGTTTGTTACTTGACTTAGCATGCAGCGGATTTCTATCATTATGTTATTTGGATTAAAAAGTTCATTGGTAAATAAATTAGGGTAACCCTATGTCATGTGTTCATCTTTTTGACACACAGCCGAACCCTAGCCACACTGCTATAAGGAAATATTGTTCGGATGTATTGCTCCTTCAGTTATAGGTATTGGGAGTTTGTTTGCTGTGATGGACATCTCACAACCGGAAAAGTGGATGAGGTATTTTTTTGGAAAATGGTTTTATTATCTAGTGTTTGGTGACTAGCCGCCATGACAGGTATTTCGTTCCTTTTTCAGTTCTTGCAACTGGTTTCTTTCTTCTCAATTAGTTGTTATGAGCAGTTGAAAGTTATGTTATCTCATTTTTTGGTTTAATTTAGGTTGTAGAAAAATCTCTGATTTTGCGTTATTCGTATTTTTTTAAAGTTGTTGTCTCCATATTTGTGAGAGTATGTTTTGAAGAGCAAAAAAAAAGTAAACATAAACAAATTTTCTTTATCCTTGTTGGGTAAATGATTTTGTTTAATAAGGAATTTGTTGAAGGCTATTTACATTACAAATTCTGATTAATGGTTACAGGTTTCTTGATATAACTATTTTTTTAGTTATCTTCAAAAAGAGCAACATGAAGTCTTATAAAAATGAGAGTAGTAAAAGAAAGTTGTAAGACTTTTTGAAAAAGAGAAGAATAGAATTCTGTTGAAAGTTTTGTAAAATTCAAAGACAAAGAAAATGAAAAGCTGAAGGTGTAAACTCTGGTTTCTATGAAAGAGATTTGATTTGGGTGTAGTTTTTTTGTGAAGAACAAATTTAGTTCATATAATCTGTTATCATGACATGAATTGATTTGTGCAGTGAAGTTTTAGAATTGCACATACAGTGCAGTTATAAGGCTCTTACTTTACAAGTGAACTCTTCATGTAAGAGATTTTGAAAGAGTTGGTACTCCTATTGAAGTAGGTGCTTCAGATTGTTACAGTGACTGAGTTGGTGCTCATAACAATATTGTAAACATAATTTTTGAAATTAAGCCTACAAGGCATTTAGGAGTGGTTTTTCTACCCCTAGAGGGTTTTCCACTCGACATCTCTTTGTTTCTCTATCATTTCGTGTGAAATTTTTACCTTCTGTCATCCTTGCTAAAACTATTGTTTTTAGGTTCTTCAATTGCTCTGATATGTATATTTTTTTTTCAGCACTATTTGTTCAGTTGTTTCCTTCATGTTGAAAGTATAGTTGTGTTTACTTCTGGAAATAAAGACATTTATCTTGTATTCTTATTTATTCTCACTTATAAAAATATGATGTTGTGATGTTACTCATTTGTGTTTCCTTAATTGTCACAGTATACTTCATGTGGTGATGTTTTTTATTTGTTCCTGGTCTAGGAATTTTGTTTTAAAAATGTCTCAAGCTCATGAAGGTATTTCTATGACAAAAGCTCCATTATTTGATAGAACGGATTATGTGTTCTGGAAGATTAGAATGGAAACATATCTGAATCCTATAGATCTTGATGTATGGAGTATGGTATTAGCTGGATACACTGTACCAACTACTCTTCCCACATATTTTGATGAGAAAAAAATTATGAAACCAATGCTAGAGAAAAACATGCTCTCTTGTGTGCCTTGACTAAAGATGTTTTTATTAAGGTTATGCATTGTAGTTTTGCTAAGGAAATTTGGGTTAAACTGGAAACTATTTATCAGGGAAATGAAAAAGTAAAACCGTCAAAATTCCTCACACTCAAACATCAGTTCGAAGAAATTAAAATGAATGATGATGAAAGAATAGCCGATTATTGCTTAAGATTTGATGAAATCGTTAATGCTATGAAAGGGTTAGGAGAAGAGGTAAAGGAGTTTCATGCTGTCACTAAGGTTATCAAAACATTACCAAATAAGTTTGAAGCTAAAATTGCTACTCTTGAAGAAAAGAAGCATTTTGACCAGCTCACTCTAGATAGTTTACAAGGTACTTTAACTGCCTATGAAATGAGAATTAACAAAAATACTTCTACTGGTAAAGAAACTACCTTTAAGGCAGAAAATAAAACTTTATCAGATGATAGTGATTCTGATTTGTTTGATTCCAAAGAAGATCTTCTTGTTAAGAAACTGAAAAAGAAGTATAAAGGTAAGATGTCTTTTAAATGTTTACTTGTGGCAAACCTAAACATTTTGCTATGAAATGTCCTTATGCTGATCAATCTTATGAAGATGAAAAACCAGAAAGACAATTTAAGAAAAAGACTTACTATCCTAAAAAGAAGTTTAACTTTCAACTGAAGAAAGTCTTTTTTCAAAAGAAGATTCAGATTTTGAGTTTGATGGTTCACTTGATGATGAAGACTTGACTTTGTTTATGGCTAAAGTTGAAACTCAAAAGGTCTCAAACAAGGAATTAGAGGAAACACCAAATAAAGAATCTGAAAAATTGTCTGAAGTAGAAAACTGTGAAATTGAATTACTTTGTGCTCTTAAAGAGATAAAAAGGTTAAAGAAACTTATTGTTTCTCAAGACCATAATTCAGTTAGAGACCTTAGTTCAGATAGTTTGGTCACTAGTTTAAAATTGAGCTTGATGATTCCAAACAATTGGTGAATACTCTTCAGTCTGTTCTTATTGTTAAAGATAAAGAGATTCAAACTCTTGAACAACAAGTTGTCAATCTAAAAAAACAAGTGGAAGGTTATGAAAGTACAATTCACTTGAATGAGATACTTGGAAAACAAAAACAACACAAAGATATGACTGGTATTGGATTCAATTCTGGTGAATGTTCAAAGCCTTTACATCAGAAGTTCAAGGCAACTGAGAAGAAGTAGTCATTTGAGCATCAACGAACCAATTTAAGGTTTAATGATTTCTTTCATGGTTATTGTTTCTTTTGCAATAAGTTTGGACACAAAATAAGCAACTGTAGAATAATGATATCTAGAACACCTAGATTTGGTCACAAATAATTCTTTGGTTTTTCTAATACTGTTAGGTGTTTCACTTGTAATTCTATCAGTCATACATCTAAGCAATGCAAACAAGGTAAACATATCTCTGGCAAAATTTGGAGACCCAAGTTTGTTCAAAACCTAGAACAATCAATGCTTGTTCAAACTGCTCTTCTTTAAAGAAGGAAGGCTTTATGGGTTTTAGACAATGGCTGTTCTAATCACATGATAGGTGATAGAAACATGTTTATCAAGCTTGAAGATTATTTAGGAGGTTTTGTGAAATTTGGTGATAATACAGGAATTGAGATTAAAGGTAAAGGTTCTTTGCTTTTAAATGATGATACTCCTATCTATGATGTGTATTACGTTGATGGTCTTAAACACAATCTTTTAAGTGTTAGTCAGATTTGTGACAACGGTTATAATGTTATATTCCACTCACAAGGTTGTGCTATAAAGAACAAATCAGGAAAAAAAGTTGCAATTGGATTACGGACACAAGGTAATATTTATAATCTTCTTGACTCTTCCAATCATGAATGTAGTGAAGGAATATCTCTCATGGGTCAAGTTGAAGAAAATTGGTTGTGGCATAAGCGGTTAGGACATGTTAATTTTGATAATCTGGTTAGGATCAACAAAAACCAGAATGTTAGAGGACTGCCTATTCTACATAAACCTGAAAATATTGTTTGTAAGGAATGTTTACGAGGTAAAAAAACAAAGGTTAGTTTTAAATCCAAGGAACATGCTTCAACTAAACCTTTGCAACTTGTACACACTAATTTGTGTGGTCCTACTAGAACAAGATCTATAAATGGTGAATAGTATTTCATGTTGTTTGTGGATGACTATACTAGAATGGTATGGGTAACATTTCTCAAAAATAAGTCAGAAGCATTTGATAGATTTAATTTTTTTTGAAAGATGGTTGAGAAAGAAGCTAACACAAAGCTAAAATACTTATGATTAGACAAAGGAGGTGAGTTTACCTCTCAATAATTTATAGATTATTGTGAGAAACATGGTATAAAATGTCAATATGCTGCCGCAAGAACTCCTCAACAAAATGGAGTTGTTGAGAGGAAAAACAGAACAATAAAAGAAATGGCAAGGACAATGTTAGATGAAGCAAAACTACCAGACAAATACCAAAAAGAAGTTGTTCATATAGCTATTTATACTCTAAATAGGGTACAAATTCGAGTGAAATCTAATTTCACTCCTTATGAACTTTGGCATGGTAAATCATCTTCAGTTAAATACTTCTGAATTTTTGGTTGTAAATGTTTTATTAAACGTGATGATGAAAACTTGGGCAGCTTTCAATCTAGATCGGATGAAGGTATATTTCTAGTATACTCTACTCATAGTAAGGCTTACAAGTGCTACAATAAAAGGTTGAATAGAATTGTTGAATCTGTTAACGTAAAATTTGATGAAAAATTGCTTCTTAATGATGAGCTTGTGCAGGATGGTGACGAGGAACCTTTGTTACGTCTTGACATTACTCCTAAGTCTGATGAAACAAATAATGTTCCACAAGAGGATGCTTCAAGTTCTAAGATAGTAACTTCTCCAAAGCCACCCTATAGGATTTAAAAAAAAAATCATCCTCAAGATCTGATCATTGGGGATGGTAATGCAGAGATTTTAACAAGAAGAAAAGCTAAATTTGATGAGCAAGCACAGATTGTTGAACATTTCTGTTTGATAATCGATTTTGAGCCTAAAGTTGTATCTGATGCTTTAAATGATGAGTGTTGGTTGAAAGCTATGCAGGAAGAGATTAGTCAAATTGAGAAGAATAAGACTTGGGAGCTCATCCCAAGACTTGATGATAAGAATTTTAGTGGAGGAAAATGGGTGTTTCGTAACAAGTTGGATGAGTGTGGCAAAGTAATAAGGAATAAAGCACGTTTTGTGTGCAAAGGATGTGCTCAACAAGAATGTATAGACTTTGGTGAAACTTATGCACCTATTGCTCGTATTGAATCAATTAGAATTTTATTAGCATACTCTTGTTTCAAGAATTTTAAGGTTTACCAAATGGATGTGAAAACTGCATTCTTGAATGGTTATCTTGATGAAGAAGTATATATGGAACAACTAGAAGGATTTGTTGCAAAAGACAAAATTGATCATGTTTATAGATTAAGAAAAGCTCTATATAGTCTTAAACAAGCTCCTAGAGCTTGGTATTCTAGGTTGGATGCACATTTAATAGAAAGTAGTTTCAAAAGAGGAGGTGTTGATAGTAATCTATATGTTAGAGTTGAAAGTGATGATGTTCTAGTTGTTGAGGTCTATGTAGATGATATAATTTTTGGCTGCAATAACGATGCTTTGTCTAAAATGTTTTCAAAGATTATGGAATCTGAATTTGAAATGTCAATGTTAGGTGAACTAACATTTTATCTTGGTCTCCAAGTTTTATAGCTTGAACAAGGAATATTTCTATCACAAACAAAATATGCCAAAGAGATGTTATTAAAGTTTCAGATGAATGATTGTCATCCTATAAGCACACCTATGGTAACTGGCTGTAAGCTGTCTAAAATTGATGATTCTCCTAATGTTGATCAAACAGAGTATCGGTCAATGATTGGTAGCTTACTATATTTAACTTCTTCTAGACCGGACTTAATGCATGCTGTATGTATGGTGTCTAGATTTCAATCTACACCAAAACAGTCTCATCTCATGGCTGTAAGAAGGATATTCAAGTATATCCAGGGTACTCTTGATTTTGGTTTATGGTATCCACAAAATAATGCCTTTACTTTGACAACATTTACTGATGCTGATTGGGCTGGTTGTTTATGTTAGAGTAATCAGGTATTTACTTTATTAATTAAACAGTATTTGTTTAATTACTTAAAGTTCCCTTTTACCTCTTTTCACTTAAGCTAACATTAGGTGCATAATAATTAATTACTTTATTAATTATTATTGTGCAAGCCTAGGGTTTTCCTTTTTAGGGTTTTCATCTATATGTAGTTGAAAACTATCTTTTGTATCATTAATTCATTTTACATTTTGTGTGAATTCATGGCTCCACATTCTTGAGCATTTCCTTTGTTGCTTCTCTTTGTTTCTCCTTGTAACAGGTTATTTGCTTGCAAAGATATTTTGGGCTTCTGTGGTGTTGTATGTTCTCAACTCCAACATGGTATCAGAGCTTCAGATTTGCAGCTGCTTGTTCTTGTTTTGAGATTTTGCATTGGAAGCAGATCTAGGGTTCTAAGGTTTTTTTTTGGGTGGATTCAGCATACTCCATTTTTTGGGTTCACTTTGGGCTCAAATGGATAGTGCCATTGGATTTGTAGCACCCAGAAACCCCTAAAACAACTGTCAAATCGTCGATTTTAGTTACAGTCAATTTGGAAGGCAAAATTTTTTTTGCCCTAGGGCCATACGGAGCAAAAATCGCAAAAAAAATCAAAAAAATTTTAAAAAAATCAAAAATAATGGTTTTTTGATTTATTTTTGTGCGCGGCCAGTGAAATTTATTTCGTCGCCCGGCGGCCACCACAGCGCCGCTAAGTGGCCACCAGCACCGGCTCTGTTGCCATCTGCTCCGTCCGGCGCCGCCCCATCCGCTCGCCGAGTTCACTGCTCCGGTCACCGCTCCGCTCACCGCCACTGGCTCCGCCGTGCTCTGCCGAGCTCCCCACCGTGCTCTGGCCTGCGCTCCACTGAGCTCGCCTCGTCATCCGCCGAGTTCCTGGCTTGACCCCTGCCGACTCCGCCGAGGTCACCAGGCTCGCTGACCCGAGTAGGCCGTGCCAGCCCCTGCGGGCCTCCAAACCCCCGCTGCCCGGTCACATGGGTGACCATGGGCTCCACCCAGCCGCCAGCCCCCTGGTCATCCACGTGACCAGGGGCCGAAGACTTTAGCCCTTGAGGGCTCCAAACAATATTTTTTTTGCACATTGGAGCAGCTTGCGCTAAATCGGGCGTAGAATGGGCAATTTTTCTCGCTTTTTCACAAACGAGATATCGTCGGACAGCTGGTTCTGGCGCCGTTTCAGTGGTACTGGTAATTTTTCTTGATTTTGTAGTTTTTCTATGTTTTTTTCCAGTCAAATTCAGAACTTGGTTTTTTCACTCCAAGGGGCATATCTTTTGCATCCAAACTCCGTTTTGCGCAAACGAATAGGCGTTGGAAAGGTGTTATAGTGCTCTTTCCAGATTTACAGTCTATTTTACTAGTTCATTTACTAGGTATTTTTTATTCAGCTTTGTGTGTTTTTACACTTTGCTCAATTACTTGGTCATTCTGGCTCCTACATGAGTTTTGTTTGCGTGGGATGGGTTATATTAATTTGATCTAAATGCTGTAAGGTCAGATTTCTTAGTTTGTTTTTCATTTGAAGAGTTATCATGGGTTTCTCTACTCACCCTTTAGTTGTTCTTCTGGAATGGGGTAATTATGAGTCATGGGCAAAGGGTATACTTACACATTGTAGGTGGCTTAATATTTTGCCTTATTTGTATGATCTCATACCTGAACCAGCAACTTTAGAGGGTAGATTAGCATGGGATATTATTAGAAAGCACATTGCAGGAGTTATATTGTCTAGTGTTGATCATGACACTGTGTTGGTTATATCGGACATTGATTGTCCTCACCCACTTTGGACACGTCTTTGGGAGATCTATGGAGACCCTATTCTATCTCCATTCCCAGAGGATCCTGCTTCAGATTGTCTCATACCCATTGCTTGGAGAGAAAATACACCATTTGATCATGATACTTTAGAGGAGCTTGAGTATTTAGACACCCTTACATATTCTGATGGATCAGAGGTTTGTGTCACAGTTTCTACTCTTCAGACTGAGACTTCATCAGCATCTCTTGTTGTTCTTGATTCAGTGCAGCAGGGAATCATACATCTTCCAGACATAGCTACTTTGGACTCTTATGTTGTAGACATATCTTTCTTGTTTGTTGAGTCCTATATTGTAGATTTGGAGGATTATTTTGAGGACATTCATCTCCTCTACCTTGACAGTCAGGTTATCACTATTCGCCCACCATTATCTGTGCATTCAGAGGTTGCATTTCAGTATTCTCCACATTAGTTTGGATTTGACATTATTTGTTTCCATTCAGACAGTGAGACTCTTCAGCATCCTATCATGGCACACATCTTGAGATAGATTGGTTCTTCCTTCTTCACAGGGTTTCTTCGGTACAGGTCCATGGATTCATTTCTTCCCAAGGGGAGGAATATCATTTGCCGCTTCAGGATCTCTTTTTGGATTCTACATCAGGCATCTACCATTGTGACAGGAGTTTCTCCATTGTCAGGGGGCCTTCTTCTCTCTTTCTATATCTCCTATGGAGATCATTGTACATGTACTTATATGATAGTTGTTGTCTATGGGGGGTATCATGTTATCCACCTCCTATCCTTCTTTCATTAGTGCATTGCATTTCTTCCTTGCATTCTATTTTGTGGAGGAGTTTTGTTCCCACTGGGTTTTCTCCTTTATCCCATTTCATTTAGTTTGCATTGATTTTTGTACATGGGTACCTGATCTGGCCTTGTTGCTGGGACCCATTGCTTTTGCTTTCAGTAGCTTCTTCTAGGTTTTAGCTTCTCTCTATGTCTATCTTAAGGGGGGGTGTTAGAGTAATCGGGTATTTACTTTATTAATTAAACAATATTTGTTTAATTACTTAAAGTTCCCTTTTACCTCTTTTCACTTAAGCTAACATTAGGTGCATAATAATTAATTACTTTATTAATTATTATTGTGCAAGCCTACAATTTTCCTTTTTAGGGTTTTCATCTATATTTAGTTGAAAACTATCTTTTGTATCATTAATTCATTTTACATTTTGTGTGAATTCATGGCTCCACATTCTTGAGCATTTCCTTTGTTGCTTCTCTTTGTTTCTCCTTATAACAGGTTATTTGCTTGCAAAGATCTTTTGGGCTTCTGTGGTGTTGTATCTTCTCAACTCCAACAGTTTAGATGACAGGAAAAGTACTAGTGGTGCAACATTTTATCTTGGTGATTGTCTTGTTGCTTGGCATAGTAAAAAGAAAGATTTGGTTTCATTATCAACAGCTGAAGCTGAATACATTGTAACTACTTCTTGTTGTACTCAACTTCTTTGGATGGCACAAACATTATCAGAAATGGGTATTGAGGTTGCTATACCAATTTCTATTTTTTGTGATAACACAAGTGCAATTAACTTGTCTAAAAATCCTATTATGCACTCACAAACTAAGCATATTGCCATCAAATTTCATTTTCTGAGGGAAAAGGTTTTGGCTAATGAAGTAACCATGCAGTATGTTTCCACTCAAGCACAAGTGGCAGATATCTTCACAAAGCCTTTGGCTAAATAAGTCTTTGAAGGGCTTCATTCTCAGTTGGGAGTTGTCTCTCAATCATTGCTCTCTTAAGATCCATTCTTTGTTGAGGGGGAGCTTTTCAGCTCTCTAAGCAATTTCTTGCTGCTTTCCATGGTTTTGTTGCTTCATGTTCTCTTTGTAGTTGTCTCTTTCTATTGGGTTTTCACCCTTTGTCCTCATGAAAAAAAGGGGGAGAAATGGTTCTTTGGTTTCAATGTGGTTTCAGTGGTTTCTTTGGTTTCAATGCGGTTTCAGTGGTTTCTGATCCTTTGTCACTCGTGATGGTTTTTTGGTTTAAGTGGTACATTTTGGTTATGGTATCACAATATCACATTGTGGTTTGGCAGTGGTACATTTTGGTTATGGAATCACCTTGCTCCTATGTTCATGATGGTTCCATTGATGGCTTGAGGCTTTGAGCTTCGACTTTGATTTGTTGGTTTTGCCATCAAGGACAAAGGGGGAGTTTGTTGTGATTGTTTGTCCTTGATGGAATTTGTCTTGTCTTGGACAACTGTATATGTTACGTGGTTTACATTCTAGTAGTTTTGAAAGGCTCTTTGACTTTTTCCAAGGCTTATGATGTTGCTGGTTGCAATCATTTATGTTGTTCATAGACTTGAAGCCACTATCATTATTTGTTAAGTTTTTTACTTGACTTAGCATGCAGTGGATTTCTATCATTATGTTATTTGGATTAAAAAGTTCATTGGTAAATAAATATGGCTAACCCTATGTCATGTGTTTATCTTTTTGACACACAACTGAACCCTAGCCAGACTATTGTAAGGAAATATTGTTCGGCTATATTGCTCCTTCAGTTACAGGTATTGGGAGTTTGTTTGTTGTGATGGACATCTCACAACCAAAAAAGTGGATGAGGTATTTTGTTGGAAAATTGTTTTATTATCTTGTGTTTGGTGAATGGCCGCCATGATAGGTATTTCTCTCCTTTTTTCAATTCTTGAAACTAGTTTCTTTCTTCTCAGTTAGTTGTTATGAGCAGTTGAAAGTTATGTTATCTCATTTTTTGGTTTAATTTAGGTTGTAGAAAAATCTCTGATTTTTTGTTATTCGGATTTTGTTAAAGTTGTTGTCTCCATATTTTTGAGAGTATTTTTTGAAGAGCAAAAAAAAAGTAAACATAAACAAATTTTCTTTATCCTTGTTGGGTAAACAATTTTGTTTGTTAAGGAATTTGTTGAAGGCTGTTTACATTACAAATTCTGATTAATGGTTACGGGTTTCTTGATATAACTATTTTTTCTATTATTTTCAAATAGAGAAACAACAAGTCTTATAAAAATGAGAGTTGTAAAAGAAAGTTGTACGACTTTTTGAAAAAGAGAAGAATAGAATTCTATTGAAAGTTTTGTAAAATTCAAAGATAAAGAAAATGAAAAGATGAAGGTGTAAACTCTGGTTTCTATGACAGAGATTTGATTTGGGTGTAGTTTTTTTGTGAAGAAAAAATAGAGGTCATATAATCTGTTATCATGACATGAATTGATTTGTGCAGTGAAGTTTTAGAATGCACATACGGTGTGATTATAAGGCTCTTACTTTACAAGTGAAATCTTCATGTAAGAAATTTTGAAAAAGGAGCTGGTACTCCTATTGAAGTAGGTGTTTCAGATTGTTACAGTGTCTGAGTTGGTGCTCCGAATGATATTGTAATTTTCTTTTTTGAAATTAAGCCTGCAAGGCATTTAGGAGTGGTTTTTCTACCCCTAGAGGGTTTTCCACTCGGCATCTCTTTGTGTCTCTATCATTTAGTGTGCAATGTTTACCTTCTATCATCCTTGCTAAAACTATTGTTTTTAGGTTCTTCAATTGCTCTGATATGTATATATTTTTTTTCAGCAGTATTTGTTCAGTTGTTTCCTTCATGTTGAAAGTATAGTTGTGTTTACTTCTGGAAATAAAGACATTTATCTTGTATGCTTATTTATTCTCACTTATAAAAACACTGATTCTATGATGTTATTCATTTGTGTTGCCTCAATTGTCACAGTATACTTCATGTGGTGATGTTTTTTATTTGTTCTCAAAGAAATTATTTACAACCTTGATTCACCGCCCCCCCTCTCAGTGTTGTTCCACTTCCAACATAATATACATATACATCATAAGATAAGAAGGTAACCATCCATAATATTAATTCATTACTTGAACATCTGATTACATCACTCATTCCCAGAATGAGGCAATATTACAAAAGTGTTACATTTATAAAATTCCGCCCAACCAAGTGGTACCTGAAGGTCGACCGCCCATGTGTATATATATACCAAAATATAATACATATAATATATAAATATATATATTTACACAAAATAATTTTACTAGTAAAATTGAGAAAACTAAATAAAAATAACCACTTACAGGAAAATGAATAAAAATTTCCAGAAAACCTTCCTAAATTCACAGATATTTATTAACTAATTTTTTTAAACCATTTCTTCAAATTCCAAACAATAGGAAAACTAAAAGGGATCTAGAATCCTCCTTTGCAAGTTTTCTATAGAGGATTTGTTTTCAAAACAAATAAATCTAATTATTTTCTACAGCAATATAAATGTGTTGTTCAATCTAAGGTTTAATTTAACAACCAATACTACAATTTCCTCAATAAGTCAAATTCAATAGAGGTTTAAAACTAAATATCTCAACTAAATTTTCTCAAATAAATTATTTTCTACAGAGGTTTATCAATTTCCCTCAAGGAAATTTCACAGGAATAACAAAATTTCCAAAACCTAAATATTTAATTTTATTCCCAAAGAGAAATCTCTAATCATAAAAAGGATTTAACAAACAATTATTTATTCACTACAAATTTAATTTAAACAAGACAAGAACAGTAAATCATAGAATAAAACCTGGTATTGAAGCTACGAGAAAAGAAGATTTTTTTTTTAAGAAGAGCCTCCTCCAAAGATCTCACAATTTCTCTTCAAGTATGCGGTGAATCCAAGCAAGCAAACAATCCAAAAGCACAACAAACATCAACAAAATTTTCCAATTTCACTTCCACAGCCAAAAAATTATCCAACCATTCCTTGTGCAATTTTTCCAAAAATATCCTCTCAAACCTAAAGAAGCTTTTTCCTCTTCAATATTCTCTCCGTGAATGAATTTGCAACCAATTCTTCTTATTAATTAAACTCACACTTGTGGCATAAATCAAAAATATCCTCAACAACCAAATCCACTTTTTATGCAATATCAAAAATTTAAAATATCTTCACATTAATTAACTCCCACATTTTGACAACTAACTTTCCTTTTAAAATACAATTTCAAATAACATTCAATTTTATTTGCTTTTATTTAATTTAATCCACATAAAACTTAATTAATTAATTTTAATTATTTAATAAACAAATTCTACCCTTTTCAAATTAATCACCAGTTTTAACCAATGCAATTATTCTAGAAATTCATTTAATAACCAAGCACCTTTCAGAAACCAAAACATTAAAATAAGGTAAACTATGACTCAACAAACAAGACAAACAACACACTAAGGCTAGGGCGTAGATTTGACACAAGTTACCTAGCTACTATCTCCCATTCAACTTAACCCTTGGATTGACATGCTCAAACCTATGAAACTAGGTGGAGTTGATGTCATGTACCTACAACCTGAAAACCAAGTAAACAACATCATATAATATATATCTAGCATATAATACACACAGTGGAGAGAAAATCACAGATTCGTAGGGCACTCACAAACGAGTGATGCAAACCCGTCCCCTTCACCAATACACTCATCAAAACTGACATTTACATCTTACTCAATAATCTCATAATAAAATCTCATGTTACAACTAATAACATCATTACATCATTAAAGCATGTAAAATAAATCATCAGATAAACCACATCACATCACATAAAATAGCTTGTCGCTCTATAAATAGGGATCAAATACACACACAGAGTATAGTATCTAAATATCCAAAACATAAATCAAAGCAAAACAAGGACACACTATCCAATCTAGAAAGAACAATGGAGGGGTGTTACATTCTCCCTCCCAAGGTTTAGGCTTATTTCTGGATGCCTGCACACAAGTAGGAATATAACTCCCTCAAAAAAATAGCATAAAATCAAAACCTCGATCCTTGAGGATGAGTATGTTGCACTGCACGATCAACACCAGAAGTGTCAGATACAGACAACTCCTAGCAAGGTGGCCCTGCTGACCACAAGAGTAACACCAAGTATGACGATCAAACCCACTACCTCCTATCGGTGTAGTAGACTGATGCATACTACCCAATCATCCGCAGACTGTGAACTCTGGGTTGGCTGTAACTGTCGATTGTGCTTATTCCACCACCAGTTTCGGTTCCTTCTAGGTGAAGAACCACCATCATCTTGAGAGTCCATACGCTTTCCAAGCGCACTCTCCTGCTGCCCACTATGAGTAGGCCCTTACTGAGTCAATAGTGATCCAACTCCCTGAGTGTGATCCCATCGTGCACTAGACCCAACTCCTGAACTACTACCAATTTGCACACCTGAATGGCTACCTAGTGCCATAGCTAAGTTCTCCTTGACTAGTCGTGCCTTCTCTAGAGCTATCTCCATAAACTTGGGCTCAAAGACCCACACACCACCACTGATATGGTCATTTAAGCCCTTGATGAAATGTTGCATGAACATCTCCTCATCATCTCCTATTCCTGCGAGTTGTTTAAGTTCGTAGAAACGTCTCTCGTACTAATCCACTATCAATGCTAACTGTCGTAGGGCATGGAACTCATCACCCCTATGTTGATGCCAATGATCAGAAAGAAAGCGGGCTTTGAACCACTCAAGGAAAATCTCCCAAGACACCGAACTCATGTCAATGTGTAGCTTCACTCCTCAAGTCTCCACCAAGTGGACGCAAACCCCTCCAAGTGCATAACAACACACCATGCTTTAGTACTACTATCAAAAGGATGCATAGAAAAGCATTGATCAAGACCTATTAGCCAAGTCTCAGCCTCTAAACCAGTGCCTACTCCTTCAAACTGAGGTAGTTGTGACCAAATCAAATCCCTCATATAGGAAGATGCTAACATCTCCGACTGTACTATTGTTGTCCTCATCCTAGGGTTAACCTCTGGTACTGCCTGTCTTGGACCCAATAATGCCAAAGCCTCCTCGAAAGCTCTACATGTAGCTTCAACCCTTGGAGGGTCTAGCTGTCCACCACCGCCTCTTGGACCATTATGCAAGGCCTGTCATTCCTCGTGCTTTGGTATAAGTGTAACATGAGGTGGTGATCCATGCTGACTCCCCTCATGACCGCCTACCCGACCACGTCCTCATCCTCTCCCTTGTCCACATCTAGGAAGCATACTCCTACACAAACACAAAAGGGTATTAGACAAGGTACTATTGAAAACCTACACATCTAAACTTAATGGGTACATCATAATCCCAGAGCACCCAGTGTTTAAACCTAGCTCTGATACCATGTGTAATGCCCCACCACACAACCCTAGAGGAAGGTTCAATTCACAATAAAAATATTACTAATTTTTTTTTAAAATGAATTAAACATACATGTTCATCTATAATTGATAACATCCCCTAAGGCTACGTAACCGAGATTACTTAAACCCACATCAACATACTTCATTAAAATCATTGCATTTAATTACTCAAGTAGTAAGCAATAATACAACATACATATACATCACAATATAAGAAGGTAAACATCTATAACATTAATTCATTACTTGAACATCTGATTATATCACTCATTCCCATAATGAGGCAATATTACAAAAGTGTTACATTTACAAAATTCCACCAACCAAGTGGTACCCGAAGGCCCACCCCCCATGTGTATATATATACTAGAATATAATACATATAATATATAAATATATATATTTACACAAAATAATTTTACTGGTAAAATTGAGGAAACTAAATAAAAATAACCACTTATAGGAAAATGAATAAAAATTTCTAGGAAACCTTCCTAAATTCACAGAGATTTATTAACTGATTTTTTTAAACCATTTCTTCAAATTCCAAACAATACAAAAATAGGAAAACTAAAAGGGATCTAGAATCCTCCTTTGCAAGTTTTCTACAGAGGGTTTATTTTCAAAACAAATAAATCTAATGATTTTCTACAACAATATAAATGTGTTGTTCAATCTAAGGTTTAATTTAACAACCAATACTACAATTTGCTCAAAAATTCAAATTCAACAGAGGTTTAAAACTAAATATCTCAACTAACTTTTCTCAAAAAAATTATCTTCGACAGAGGTTTATCAATTTCCCTGAAGGAAATTTCACAGGAATAACAAAATTTCCAAAACCTAAATATTTAATTTCATTCTCAAAGAGAAATCTCTAATCTTAAAAAGATTTAACAAACAATTATTTATTCACTACAAATTTAATTTAAACAAGACAAGAACAGTAAATCATAGAATAAAACCTGGTATTGAAGCTACAGGAAAAGAAGATTTTTATTTTAAGAAGAGCCTCCTCCAAAGATCTCACAATTTCTCTTCAAGTATGTGGTGAATCCAAGCAAGCAAACAATCCAAAAGTACAACCAACATCAATAGAATTTTCCAATTTCAATTCCATAGCCAAATATTTCTTCCAACCATTCCCTGTGCAATTTTTCCAAAAATATCCTCTCAAACCTAAAGAAGCTTTTTCCTCTCCAAAATTCTCTCCGTGAATGAATTTGCAACCAATTCTTCTTATTAATTAAACTCACACTTGTGGCATAAATCAAAAATATCCTCAACAACCAAATCCACTTTTTATGCAATATTAAAAATTTAAAATATCTTAATATTAATTAACTCCCACATTTTGAAAACTAACTTTCCTTTTAAAATAAAATTTCAAATAACATTCAATTTTCTTTTCTTTTATTTAATTTAATTCACATAAAACTTAATTAATTAATTTTAATTATTTAATAAATAAATTCAACCCTTTTGAGATTAAATGTAATTAATTAAATAAATTAAATTTTATTAATAAATTCAAATATAACTTCTAAACATAATTTTAATTAATCACCACTTTTAACCAATGCAATTATTCTAAAAATTCATTTAATAACCAAGCACCTTTCATAAACCAAAACATTAAAATAAGGTAAACTATGACTCAACAAAAAAGACAAACGACACACTAAGGCTAGGGCATAGACTTGACACAAGTTACCTAGCTACTATCTCTTGTTCAACTTAATTGTTGGATCGAAACGCTCAAACCTATGAAACCAGGTGGAGTCAATGTCATGTATCTGCAACCTAAAAACCAAGTAAACAACATCATATAATATATATCTAGAATATAATACACACCGTGGAGAGGAAATATCATATTGGCAGGGTGCTCGCAAACGAGTGATGCAAACCCGTCTTCTTCACCAATACACTCATCAAAACTGACATTTACATCTTACTCAATAATCTCATAATAAAATTTCATGTTACAACTACTAACATCATTACATCATTAAAGCATGTAAAATAAATCATCAGATAAACCACATCACATCACATAGAATAGTTCGTCGCTCTATAAATAGTGATCAAATGCACACACAGAATATAGTATCTGAATATCCAGAACATAAATCAAAGCAGGAAAAGGACAGACTATCCAGTCTAGAAAGCAAAATGGAGGGGTGTTACATTCTCCCCCCAAAGTTTAGGCTTACTCCTGGAAGCCTACACACAAGTAGGGATATAACTCCCTCAAACAAATAGCATAAAATCAAAACCTCGATCCTTGAGGACGAGTATCCTGCACTGCACGAACAACACCAGAAGTATTATGATACATAAAATTCCTAGCAAGGTGGCCTTGCTGACCACAAGAGTAACACCAAGTGTTACGATCAAACCCATTGCCTCCTATCGATGTAGTAGACTACTGCATACTACCCCAATCATCCGTAGACTATGAACTCTGGGTTGGCTATACCTGTCGATTGCGCATATTGTGCCACTAGTTTTGGTTTTTTTAGGCGAAGAACCACCATCATCCTGAGAGTACTTAAGCTTTCCAAGCACACTCTCCTACTGCCCACTCTGAGTAGGCCCTTGCTGAGTCAACGATGAGCCAACTCCTTGAGTTGGAACCCGTTGTGCACTAGACCCAACTCCTGAACTACTACCAATTTGTACACCTGAATGGCCTCCTAGTGCCATAGCTAAGTTCTCCTCGACTAGTCGTGCCTTCTCCATAGTTGTCTCCATAGTTGACATTTAAGCCCTTGATGAAATGTTGCACAAGCATCCCCTCATCATCTCCTATTCCTGTGAACTGTTTAAGTTCATAGAAACGTCTCTTGTATTGATCCATGGTCAAAGCTAACTGTCCTAGGGCATGAAACTCATCACCCCTATGCTGACGCCAATGGTCAGAAAGAAAGCAGGCTTTGAACCGCTTAAGGAAAATCTCCTAGGACACCAAACTCATGTCAATGTGGAGCTTCTGCTCCTCAAGTTTCGACCATGTGGACACAAACCCCTCTAGGTGCATAATAGCGCGCTTTAGTACTACTATCAAAAGGATGCATAGAAAAGCATCGATCAAGACCTATCAACCAAGTCTCGGCCTCTAAACCGTTGCCTACTCCTTCAAACCGAGGTGGTTGTGACCAAATCAAATCCCTCATATAGGAAGATGCTAACATCTCCAATTGTACTATAGTTGTCCTCATCCTAGGGTTAACCTTTGGTACTGCCTGTCTTGGACCCAATAATGCCAAAGCCTCCTTGAAAGCTCTACATGGAGCTTCAACCCTTGGAGGGTCTAGCTATCCACCACCGCCTCCTGGACCGTTCTACAAGGCCTGTCATTCCTCCTGCTCTGGTATAAGTGTAACATGAGGTGGTGAGTCATGTTGACTCCCGTCATGACCTCCTACCCGACCACCTCCTCATCCTCTCCCTTGTCTGCATCTAGGAGGCATATCCTACATAGACACAAAAGGGTATTAGACAAGGTTCTATTCAAAACCTATGCATCTAAGCTTAATGGGTACATCATATTCCCAAAGCACCCAGTGTTTAAACCTCGATTTGATTCCATGTGTAATGCCCCACCATGCAACCCTAGAGGAAGTTTCAATTCACAATAAAAAAAGTACTTTAAAAAAAAAAAGTGAATTAAACATACATGTTCATCTACAATTGATAACATCCCCTAAGGCTACATAACCGAGATTACTTAAACCCACATCAGCATACTTCATTAAAATCATTGCATTTGATTACTCATGTAGTAAGAAATAATACAACATACATATACATCATAAGATAAGGAGGTAAACATCCATAACATTAATTCATTACTTGAACATCTAACTCCATCACTCATTCCTAGAATGAGGCAATATTACAAAAGTGTTACATTTATAAAATTCCACCCAACCAAGTGGTACCCAAAGGCTCACCCCCCATGTGTATATATATACCAAAATATAATACATATAATATATAAATATATATATTTACATAGAATAATTTTATTCGTAAAATTGAGAAAATTAAATAAAAATAACCACTTACAGGAAAATGAATAAAAATTTCTAGAAAACCTTCCTAAATTCATTGAGAATTATTAACTGATTTTTTAAAACCATTTCTTCAAATTCCAAACAATACAAAAATAGGAAAAGGAAAAGGGATCTAGAATCCTCCTTTGCAAGTTTTCTACAGACGATTTCTTTTTTAAAACAAATAAATCTAATTATTTTCTATAGCAAGATAAATGTGTTGTTCAATCTAAGGTTTAATTTAACTACCAATACTACAATTTCCTCAATAAGTCAAATCCAACAGAGGTTTAAAACTAAATATCTCAACTAACTTTTCTCAAATAAATTATTTTCTATAGAGGTTTATCAATTTCCCTGCAGGAAATTTCACAAGAATAAAAAAAATTCCAAAACCTAAATATTTAATTTCACTCTCAAAGAGCAATCTCTAATCTTAAAAATGATTTAACAAACAATTCTTTATTCACTACAAATTTAATTTAAACAAGACAAGAACAGTAAATCATAGAATAAAACCTGGTATTGAAGCTACATGAAAAGAAGATTTTTTTTTTGAAGAGCCTCCTCCAAAGATATCACAATTTATCTTCAACTGTGTAGTGAATCCAAGCAAGCAAACAATCCAAAAGCACAACCAACATCAACAGAATTTTCCAATTTTAATTCCATAGCCAAAAATTTCTTCCAACCATTCCCTGTGCAATTTTTCCAAAAATATCCTCTCAAACCTGAAGAAATTCAACCCTTTTGAGATTAAATTTAATTAATTAAATAAATTAAATTAAATTTTATTAATAAATTCAAATATAACTTCTAAACATAATTTTAATTAATCACCACTTTTAACTAGTGCAATTATTCTAAAAATTCATTTAATAACCAAGCGCCTTTCAGAAACCAAAACATTAAAATAAGGTAAACTATGACTCAACAAACAAGACAAATGACACACTAAGGCTAAGGTGTATACTTGACACAAGTTACCTAGCTACTATCTCCCGTTCAACTTAACCGTTGGATCGACACGCTCATACCTGTGAAACCGGGTGGAGTCGATGTCATGTACCTGCAACCTGAAAACCAAGTAAACAACATCATATAATATATATCCAACATATAATACACACCATGGAGAGGAAATCATGGATTCGCAGGGTGCTCGCAAACGAGTGATGCCAACCCATCCCCTTCACCAATACACTCATCAAAACTGACATTTACATCTTACTCAATAATCTCATAATAAAATCTCATGTTACAACTACTAACATCATTACATCATTAAAGCATGTAAAATAAATCATCAGATAAACCACATCACATCACATAAAATAGTTCATCACTCTATAAATAGTGATCAAATACACACACAAAATATAGTATCTGAATATCTAGAGCATAAATCAAAGCAAAACAAGGACACACTATCCAGTCCAGAAAGAAAAACGGAGGTGTGTTACATGAATGCTTGAGTGATAATGGGCTAAATTGGCTCTCAATGTGAAGAGAGTAACTTTGCATGTAATTGTGGATGAGAAATGAGGAGAGAAGCTTCCACTTTATAGATTTGAATTTTGAAGAATGAGCAAGCTTTGAGCAATGTATGACTAACTTTCAATCCAATGGTCGAATGCCATTTGTCTCCATGTGAATGGTTGATGATTGTGCAAGTTTTGATCAAGGTGCCCATAAATGCATTTAGTTTGAATTTGAATTTGTGAAATGACTTGTTGAAGAGGGAAGGGAAATGAAGTTAATGTCGCTTGGTTCAAGGCCATGGACATGTAAGAGGCCTTAAATCCCTTGTTGGAAGGACCAAGTCCTCTTGGACTTTTTGAATTCAATTTGAGGGAATATTTCGTTTTGATGCTATGTGAGAAAGAAATAGAGAATTAAATAAATCAAAGTAATTGATTTATTGTGCAACTTGCATTCTCTAGAGGATTTTAATGAGAGGGATTAAATTAATCAAGGTTTTGATTAATTTAATGAAGAATTAGATGATTTGACAATTTTGACTCAAATAGATGAATTAATTTAAATCAAAATTGAGAGGAAATGACTTATTAAATAAATGATTTGATTTATTTAACTAAGGAGGAATATGTTAGATTAAATCAAATAAGGTTTCATTTATTTAATTTAATAAGAGGACTTTAGGGATTTTAATTAAAAATAAAATGATTTATTTAATTAAAGAGAAATGTAAGGTTAATTAAATTAATTGATTGATTTGATCACTCGAGGAGGAAGACTTAATTAAATGAATAATGATTCATTACATTAAGAGACAAAATTATGATGAAATGCTGAGAGTATGATTCCAGAGGAAATGATGTTAATAATTAGGATCAAGTGTACCAGATCAAAATTGTACATTTCCCATGTCTACAAAAAGAGGTTATTTAAGTGAAATACATTAGAAAACTCCCAGAAAATTGTGAAAGTGTGTTACAACACTTCACAACACCTTTGCAAGAAATCATAATGTTTTTTATTGATTTACAAGAGTTCAAGACCTAATGTGAATGTGTTGGCCACATTAAAACATTAAATCTAGGAAAAATCAAGCTAAAATCCACAAGAAAGGCCCAAATGAGCATGAAAATGTCCAAGGATACATTTTTCTATGTTACATTTATCCCCCACTTTAGTGAGAGGATGAACTTGATTCAAACTCACACTAAAGTAGCCAAACATGCACATCAAGGAGGATCCCAAGTGTAATTGTGTCCGGAAGATGAGATGGCAATCAAGAGGGGTGATCAAGCCCCTAGGACCAAAATCCCATGGCAAACCAAACATTAGCACAAAGGAAAACACAAGAAAAGTGATGTAAAAGAATGAAATGGAGAGAAGGAAAAGGAAAAGAGAGAGAGGATCAGATCAAGCTTCAATCATTTTTCTAGTTTGTTTTGGATTAGATCTAGGCTGTTTGTCCAAGAAGATGCATACTCACTCCGAGGCGATGAAACTCATGGCTGTTTACTAGGTGAGAAGACCTAAAAGGTGAGAAACATACACTCATGGCTGGTATGCACTCACACACACACACACAAGTGGCTATGGGGAAATTCACATCTAAGAATTGGCTTCTTGCTCAACCATACCAAAGTTATACCTTCTAATAAATTTTAATAAGGTGCTACAAAAGAAAATGGCTTTTGTAAATGATTTTTGAATTGTAAAAAAATTGTTAAAAGGGGATTTTTCTTTGTTCATGTACGACCTTCTTGTTAGGAAGCATTGTGCCTAATATCTCCAAGAGAGGACAAGTCAAAGTTTTAGATCATTTCCCATGGGACGCCTCATTCACATCATGCCATGCCAGTAGATTGTACACTCTTGGACGACATCAAACCCAATGACATAACCAAGAAGAGGACACATCACAAGAAAAGAAAGAAAAATCATGCCATGAAATTTTTTCCAAAATATTTCATATATGTATGCGCCCACTTTAAAGTGGTTGCTACACCATCACTACGAGAAATTTCTTTAAATTAGCCAAGGATAAATGCTAAGAAAACATGAGAGCCAAATTGGAAAGCCCTATGCCAAGTCATATGTTTTCAATTTAAGCTTCATTATGAAAAGGTAGTATGTCACATGCGAGTCAACTTAAGACATGTCAGCCACATCCAAAGCTTGCTCTTATATGTGCGTGAAAGTTTAATGACTAGTCAAAAGAGACAATGACAAGTCACATACGTTGAAAAGGCTACTTAACCCCTTTCCCCCACTTAGTGCAGGACAAAGGTGTGACTAGAATGGATTATGATATGCTACTCCTGGAAATAGTGAGTTTTCTTTGATCCTACTACTATTACATGGAAAGGAGCAACAACTAATGTTATTTATGTTGATAAGTAAATAAAGCTTTTTCTCAAGATACATATTTAATGAGATATCTATTAGTTTTAGATGTACCAAGGTTAATGTTGTTGTGGAAGAATTATTAGTGATGGTGTTGACATTGAATGAAGGTTTTTGTTTTGAGGGACAATAACCAAGATCATTAGTCATTTCGTGCCTTTTAGGATTTATAGGGACATGGATACCTTGTTCTCTAGCATGACATCCTTTTCCACTTTGTGAAGGAGAATGGGGGGCACTAGGAAAGATAAGATTAGGCAATGGGAGGGATGTTGAAGGTGTTTGTCTTGGTGGTAGATTATTCCTAGTGTTATATGTGAGAAACAACATCATGCTTAGGTGGGTAAAGGGTAAAGTCACGTTTAGATGGAGGTTGAGGTTATGTGAAGGTGGGTAGAGGATGAGTTGAGGTTGAATTAAATTGAAATATTTTGTTGTATGGTGCTCAAAACAACTTGTAGTGGATGACTGGTCTTGGTGAGATGAAGTCCTGAAGGGCTTCATCTAACATGTCCAAGTAAGCACAACTAAAAGGTTTACGCGATAAGTTATCATTGGTTGGTTTGGGTTTTTCATCACAAACCTTAGTGGATGAACTTAGTGAGAGGAAGGCCTATAGAGATTCATCTAAAGGGTTTAGATGATATAGTTTTTCTAAAGTGAAGCATTGTGTGGATTGTCTCATTTGATGTGTTTAGGTTTTTTATTTCATTGGGTGATGAGTCTAATTTAAATGAACTAGGAACTAACGCTGAAAATAAAAATTGGAAACTTCTAATGTTATCCATAATTGCCATGAAAGTAATTGATACTAATTCTAATATTTACAATTAACAAAAAATAACTAATCTAGAACAGAAACATAACTGAGACAAATAGCAATTGAAGAAACTAGAAACTGAATTTTGAAAATAGAGATGCAAAATATGGACTGGGACTAAGTCGTCCAAGGTGGCGAATTAGTTCTAGTAGGGATATTTTTTAGGTTTTTATGAATTTTTTGATGGTTGCTTATGCATTCTATATTGTACGATGCAATTCTAAATCAAAGATGCAAAATTTCACTATTGTGCAAGGAAGTGAAGGACAAGAATGCAAGCTTAAATGAGCTTTTCACTAATACAAATTTTAAAACCCTAGAATGCAAATTAAACAATGCATTATGCAATGAAAGGCTAATGTAAGCTATTCCTAGGATGAAAATGCACTCTAAATTAGAAATAGGATGTTCTAAATGTAGGTTCACCAAAATGAATTGTAGATTTTTGGGGAAAGAGCTCCCTTACACTTCTAGGGTTTTTCACCTAAAAGGAGAAAGGTATCCCACAAAAGATCTAAGGGTTCATCCAAGAATAATGTAAATGTGATTGAAATGTGTATAAATGGGATGTCCTAAATATAATAAATTGATAAAAGAGATTAAATACTAATGTAAAACTAATGAAATGCAAGATGTTTGAAAACACAATTTGAAATTACCTAAGAATGCAAACAAATTGTAACGAAAATGAAAGGTACTAGAGAGGTGCACATGGAAACTTGAATGTGTTGGAGAGGAGCTTTGGAATCCTTTAGAATTTTTTCTTGAATCCAATTGGTACACTTACACCAAGTTGGGTAACTTAGTCTTGTTTCGAGGAGATTCTGCCATAACAGGTTTTGAGAAACTGGGTATCTAGAACTACAAAAATCACTTTTCAAGCTCGATAGTGGGACTAATTTAGCACTGATGGTGACTTAGTCCACCTTCAGCTTTCAGGAACTTCAAATATGCAATATGTAGCTTTCAATCTACACTTCAACTCCTGACAAGAATCTAGATTCTGAAATTGCAGACTTTGACTTGTAGGTGATATCCAAGCTCCTTTTAGGGCTTTTTTGACTTTGAATAATGTTGACACCTTTTAACACCTTTCTCCTTGAAAAATATACATACAAGACTTGCAAAATACACATGCAAAGAGGGAAAAAAGGTTAAGGGTTAGAGAATAGGGGTTTTCCTTGGTCAAACCCCAATTTGGTAATCAAACCCTTGAAAATGAAATGAAATAGAAAGAGAATGATGAATGAACAACATGCAATGCTACAATTCACTAAACCCTTGATGTAGAAATCTAAAGATATGCAAGTAGATGCTCCAATGGATGAATGCTTGATAATGTCTGAAGTGATTGATAATTGGTTGAACGCTTGGATGCTTGAAGAATGAATTATTGAGGGGTGAAAATGAGAGGAAAAACTTTTATTTATACATGATTATGCTCTAATTTCCTAAAATACCTCATCATAGGCTAACCTCAAGGTCTAGAGAATAATATCTCACCATAATTAATTATAAAATAATTTTTATTTTTAAGCCAAATGGGACTAAGTCACCCCAAGTGGTGACTTGGTCCCACTAGGGAAATTTTGCGAGTGTCAGAAGTTAAAGTGTATTTAATAATTTTTAACGATATTATTCTCAAGAAAACTTTTAAGTATGACCTGTAAGTGAATTAAGGGGCCATTTAAACATAAGAAAGGGTCAAGTTATTGATGGAAAGCATAGAAAAGTGTGAGAGTTTGTTACAACTCCTTACAACACTTTGAAATAAGGCTTGGTAAATGATAAAATGAGGTTATTTAAATGAAATACATTACAAAGGTCATAGAAAATCAAGACAAAATCCACAAGAAAGGCCCAAATGAGCGTGAAAATTTCCAAGGATAGGTTTTTGTACATTAAAAAATAAATCTCTTGGGAGGTAATCAAGGTAGTTTATATGGAAATATATCTGCAAATTTTTGTAGAACAAGATATTTCTACATATCTATTTTCCCTATTTTCACCACTTCTCCTTCATCGACTTCTTTGGAATCTTGAGGTTCGTAATACATAATGTCATCTTAAATAATGACTTCCTTGTATTCCTCAAATGTTTCCATTTTTACTGTGAAGAGTTGATAACCTTTATTTTTTTCCCTATACATTTGCATAGATAAAATTTTCCACAATTTTTCTTTTCTAGTTATTCCTTGCAATGACTCTTGGTTACCTGGATCATCTAAGAATTCTACAGTTTTCACGTGGAAATCCACTTTAGCCCTATGCTTCCATAGCCAATTCATCCCTAAGATGACATCATAAGAACCTAAGGGGGCTACACACAAATTCATCTCCATAGAGAAACTTGGAAGTTCAACCCTTGCTTCAAATAGACATTGACTCACCTCATCTCTTGTCTGGTTTGCATACTCAATAACCCAAATTTTTTCCATAAATCTATCCTTTCTAGACATTTTAATTTCTATTCTAGGAGAAATAAAGTTTATTTGTGGCACTAGTATCTATTAAAATTGAGATAGGAATGCCAAAAAAAGTACTTGAGACTTCTACTAGAGTAATTTGGTACTCAGCTTGTCGGTTGTCTACTACAACATGTGTCCTTTGCTAGAATGCAACTTGTTGTGGAGGAAGAGGATTTCCACATGTTTGTGATCCCATTGGCATGCTAGGGCACCAATTAGCAAAGTGACCTCCCTCAAATGTAAAAAATCCTTTCACTAGTCCCATCATTTTTGCAAATCTTTCAAAATTACTTACATTTCCATTAGCATTGTTGTTGAAGTTTTTGTTGTAGTTGTTGCTTCCACTTTGGTCCCTTCTTGGTTCATTCCAATTTTGTTGGAATCCCTTGTCCCCTTGCTTCTAAAACTTTTTCCCTTCATTATGCCTCCTTGAATTTTTATTATCTTGTGCCAAATCAAATTTCTTTCTATTCTTTTCCTAGTAGTTTGAAATAGACTTAATCTTTTGTTCCTACTAAATAGGTTTCTCATACACCATGTCCATGGTTGCATGACTATGCACATCTAATTCACCACATATTTGAGCATTAAGACCCATAATAAACATCCTTATTTGGAATCACTCATCCTTTTGGTACATGGGTATGTACCTCAGGAGGTGAGTGAAATTTTTCCAATATTTATTCATTTGAAGAATCTCCTTGCTTCAGATTCTAGAATTTAATGAGATTTTGATCATAGAATATTTGTGGTAACCACCATTTCTAGAAAATCTCTATGAGTTCACTCCATGCCAGCCTTAAGGAACTGATCCCCAACTCCATCCTCTTATTCATCCACCAGTTGGATGATTCACGTACCAACTAGAAAGATCCCTATATGGTTTTAGTGACTTCAAAACAATTTCTAATCTCAAAGTAATTTTCCATATCCATAAGCTATGGTTCAGCTACATCCCCAATAGCACTACCTTCAAACTTTGGAGGTGTGATCTTACTCATGTCATGGGATAGCTCATTGGCTAGACATTTCCTTTTTGTTCCATCGGACCTTGACTGTGACTCCTCATCCTCTTCACTAGAATGGGTGTTATCACGAGAATTCTCCCCTTCCTCTTCATTGTTAGGAACTTCCTCATCATTATTTGGGACTTCTTGTTCCTCCCTTTCTTTCCCCCTTACTTCCTGTTTGAGGTTTCCTATCCTTGCTCTTGTTTCATCCATTATGGAAAAGATGCAGTCCAACTTAGCTTTAACATTCTCAGTACCTTATCTTACTTCTTGAATTACTGCAATGTTAGTTCATGTCCTAACCATTTTTCCCAAGAATAGTTATACCTAGATGTTTCATTTAATTAGATCTAATAATTTTTTCTTAATATTCTAAAATTGTTTATAAGAACAACCATTCATATAAATAATTCCATAAAGAACTTATACACAAGTTTTTCCAAAAAGAATATTTTCCATTAAGATGAAAAATAATTTCAATATCCTTGAGTTCACATAGAATGACTATTCAGATAGTCTAAAGGAGAGTATCTCTCATATTCACTTTGCTATACATAGCTACATGGGGTATACACCTCAAATTTTGGCTCATATACTTCATCAAAAGGAAAATATCCCTTATATATATCATTTGATACAAAATTTCTAAGAACATACTCCTCTGATTCACCACTTGCGGCCCTATTATAATAATTTAATAGAAAGTTAGTATGAAAAATTTATTGAAAATTTTGGGCATCTGCACCATAATAGATGGAATCTCTAATCTTCTTGTTACTTTAACTATTTTTTGGATAGGTTTTTGAAAGAAAGTTGTTATTGGTTCTTATTTGAAAATATTTATTCTAAAATTCATTACTTATATGTTTTGTTTGTAATTTTTCATTGTAGTGTAATCTTTCAATATAGCGCTTAAGACTTGAGAAGAAAGGAAGAAAAATCTATTAAGTATTGTTTATCAACATGTGTAAAAATACATAATTTTATATGTTGATAATTTTTTTGATTTGATATGTATTTACCTATTATTTCACATGTACATAAAAATAGGGGTGATTTTAATGGTAAAAATTGTATGCATGTTCCCTTTTCCCTTATGTTATAGGATTTATTTTACTAGAGAGATAAATACAATAACAAGGTTAAAAAAAGGTGTATTATTGTATAAAATTAGTTCATGTCATCCTATATCCCAATCCAATTTACCAAAGATGCTAAAAATAAAATTTATTATTCGCAAACCATTTTTTCATCACCCAAGATTAGATTTATGTGTGTAAAATTCACCTAGCTCACTTTTACAATCATCCATCTATATTCTTCACTTTAAATTTTTAATTTTTAATTTATCTATATTTTACCTCTTTAATAGTTATTGTGATTTAATTGAGCATGCATGTATTGATTTGTGTGCTTAGTTTTTTTATTTAGGCATAGTAAAACTCGTTCATTTGTAATTTATCTATGATTTACTAAGAAAGGTACAATAATTAATTATAAATCATTTTGCTATAATATTTTAGCACTATTTACTATAGAATTATTAGGACACAATATCCTTGGTCCATTAGACATTGTTTTATTATCCTTAAACAAGTTACTTACAGTTTTGAAGGTGTCCATCCAATAGTTTAAATTGGGAGAACTTAATCCTCATAACTCAACATATTCCTCAATATTATTTCTAAAAGTTGCTAGACCTTTTTTGTATTTAGATATTAAAACCAATATAGTTGTATTACATTAGGTTATAATTTTTTGGATTAAATCAATGAGTATTAGTTTAGATTCATATATTATAGGTTTAGTTTTACACTCACATAGATTAGGTCTCCATCACATAAGTGAACCTAAAATAAATATAGTCAATTTTTATAATCAAATATCGTCATAAGAACGAGCCTTGATAATATTTAACTTTGTTTATTCAACTCCTAATGTCTATCACAACATAATCTCATCATCAACTTATGAGCTAAGTGTTGCAAGTAATTTATTTAATTTTCACATTTAGTTATAGTATTTTCAATTATTAGTCACAACTCATTTAGTCAAAATTATATTAGGTTAATTGATTATATTTATATCTAATTAACTAAAATAAATGTGAATAATTTCCCCCTCTAAAATTATTAAGGCCATTTACACTCTAAATATTTTAGTTAAATTTAATAAATAAGTTAAAAAATATGGTTATAATCAAAGTTGTACACATTGAATTTCATATCATTCCCCTAAATTAAAAGCATTCTAGATTTAATATATATATATATATATATATTTTAAATTGATGAAAAGCTACTTAATGAGAAATAAGAATACATAATTAAAATTCAATAGCCTACTTTGAAAAAAAGGTAGGATCATCCAAGCATAAAAACACTATGGGATATAATAAATAACTTGAAATAAGAGTCAAAACATAAATATGTCCAAATAAATTGATCAAATGAAAAAAAGTGATACAATTTAAGTAAACTTGGGTATTGTAGTGCCATTCAATATCCAACCCCAATTTATAAATTTGGATGTCAAGACTAATCTATGAAATATAAGGTTTGGTTTATGTGGCCTTTAATGTAAATCATTTTTCTTAGAGTTAAAATATCAATATTCTAAGTTATCTTTTGAACTCTCTTAGCATGATCAGTTTTATTTTTAGTAATAAAACCTAGTTAATCCAAAATACTATCCATCTATTCCTTGAGATTTATTTTAGCATGTATACTATCTTGTAAAATATTAGTGAGATTGGTAACATGAATAAATTTACATGATGAATCTACTATTTTTAGTCTAATAGGTATTATATATTGTTAGAAGAAATTGTTAAAAAATTAGTTTCCAAATGAATTAAAGGATCATTTGATGACATGATTCAAAGATGACATGACAAGATGCATTGAGCTTTAGTAAGCTTGTAAGAAAAATTACAGTGGAGAATTGACAAAGAAAAATAATAAGCACCAATTTAACATAGTATTTACATGGAAAACCTGGTAAAATTTTCTAGGAAAGAACCATGAGCAAATATCTCTCTTAGTTTTATTTCTCAAAAAATTTACAACTACAAACAATATTCAAACTATAATAGAAAACATGACATCAAAAGAGCATAAGAAATTAGAGTTGTACAATCCTTGTCGAACAAAACTTTTCAAGAATAGAAAGTGTGACTCAAGCAACTAAATGTCAAACATTTGTCAAAATTACCATAAATAGTGAGTCCCAAAAAAATTCTAGCTTCATCAAAAATTCCTTTTGTATGAGCACTTTCAATATAACACCATTCGACATCTAAGGGGGGGTGATCCCACAAAGCTGGTTTACAATTTCTGAGAGGAACTGATTTTTGTTGAAATCAAATTTTTTTAGAAAATATAATGATTTAAGCCTTTAAAAGTTACATTTTAAGGATTCCAATTGAATAATTTTTTATCAAACCACTTTAGATTAAACCCCATTGGATAGAGCTTCGCTAGTTTTAAACCATACTTCTAAATGAGTCTCCTTTACACCTATCAAAATGTTGATAAAAAATCACTTTTGATTTAACTTTTGGAGGATCAAATGAATTCATTTTAAATTTAATTCAAATGATTATGGTATTCCTCAAAATGAGCTATCCCACAAATATAATTTTAATATGTTTTGGTTTTATTATGTATGTGTTTTTTCAGTTTTTATTAAACATAGGTTTTTCATCGAAAATCAAGCTCTTTGTTTTGCACATGTGGAAAAATAGCAAATTATCAAAATAAATTTTTAAAAAATATGTTTGTGCTGGGTATTGATGTCCTTGATCCATTAAAAAATAAATAAATTAAATTTTGATACATACAAAATAAGTTATGTTGTATACACTCCGCCTATGTCTGAATTGCAATTGGTTTTACTTTGAAACTCTATTAAGGAAAAAATATTCAATAAAAAACTATGAGACCAAATGAAATTGCTAGATGTCATAATTATAAATCTAAATTTGAAAAAATTAGAATTTTATCCTTCATACAAAAAAAGTTATGTTGTATACGGTGAGTGTCACTTTTTAAAAATGTTGTTTTCTGAAAAAAACTAGTTTTCGTGGGAGATGGAAAAAGAAGTGCAATCTTATTGTAAAAATTTTTAAAAATATATTTTTAAGAATCTATAGACAAAATGTGATGAGACTCTAGTTTTCATCATCTTCAAATTCCTCACGGTTTAGCTGCTATAGGTGCCCGAATGTGAAGATTTAGTTAAAAATAATAATTTTAGTGTCCAGTTTGGCCAAAAATTGTAAACCACTATTGTGGGATCACCCGGGGCTACAACAACTCTCTTGGGTCCCCTTGTCATTTCAACCTTCAATTGAATAAATAGGTCATCGACTGTGCCGATCGCATACCTGAAGCACTACCTAGGTACTGAATGTTGACTATTCATCATTGTTGGAATAACAATAAAATTGGCTTCATATTCCAAAAAAGATAGCTTTCTAACTTATTTTTATTGAAAGAAGCTAGTAGTGATATGATGATAGGTTGTCATAGGGATTGAGGATTAGTATAGAACCATAAAAAAAAAATTAGTTTCTTATTTTGTAAAGAAAATAACCCAAGGGAATAGTTAAAGGAAATGAAGGTGATTTCTAGTAAATTGATAGTAATGGAAAAGTTTCCACATTAGAGGTTGAGTATGTTCCTTAATTTAAACCACTTGGTATTTAACAAGGAGCATCTCAACTTTGAATTCAATTTGTTATCTCTGCTAATTGATGAAAATATCTTCTTGTACAAATTTATCATAAATGGATGATTTTGTAACTAGTATGTCATTTCCAATATTTTTGAAAAATTCATCTCATGCTCATAAAGAGTTTAATTTGTAGCATAGAGTGAACACAAGATTGTTTAGTGTGATTTTTTTGAAACTACGACTTAGGTAGGTTGAATGTTGTTTGGATTCTATTTTCATCAATCTTGTTCTTTTTCTAGAGGTCTCATGTACTGATAAATGTTTAAAAAGATTTCTTGAAGAACAATGTTTCAAACCTAATTGATTGGTAAGAGAAAAATATTTATGATCCAACTAATACAATCCATTCAACCACATTAAAGAGGTTGGGGGAATTTATCTTTCCAACAAAAAAGAGGAAGGATAACATAACAAGTCATTCAAATACTCTTGACTTTTTCTAGAAAGCTAGAATATTTAAGGAAGGTGCTAGAAGAATTTTTTATTTCCACTAAGTAGATGCATAGGCTCTTGAGGTTATGCCTATTTGGAATTAGAAGGAAATAAGGTACTTCAAGGGAGTTGATCTCCTTGTAGTGTTTTGACTCTCCCTTTTTCCACCATGTATATTCATTGCCTATAAAGATAAATGATTTGTAGATTGTTATTTTCTTTAGGTTAAAAATAGTAGAACCCTAGAAAATACACACATTCCCCTTATTTTACCACATGTGGCCCCCAAGAAGTTTCCAATGATTTTTATGAGTTGATGGTAGCATGATTTAGAGAGAGGTCAACAATGTACAAAAGGCTAGCTAAAAGAATTTTTTTTGGCAACTTGAATTCTACCCACCTTTGAAAGAATTTTGTTAGTTGAAGATAGTAGTTTGTTTTTCAATTTATCAATATACCATTTCCATCAATCTTCTAGAGAAACTTTGAGACTAAAGGGGATGCTTAAATATCTAAAAATAGAGCCATCCTTTTAGCATCCATATTGGGGGGAATCCACTATGGTGGACATCCAATTTTTTATTTTAAAGTATTCAATTTTCTTTATTAAAAGACTATAATAGAATTAAATGGCAATTCATTTGTAAAATAACTCCTCTTCAAATATACCATAGTGGCTTGCTACTTTTGTCCAAAAAAAAAAAATCTCCTCTTCAAAAATGCCAATGCCATCTTAGCCTTTAATGAGTCCTTGACAAATCATCCTTCAACTAGCCCTTTATCTTTACATGCTCAGCTAATGTCATAGGTTATCTCCAACAACATGCCCATCAAGATACGGTGATCACAAACATGTTGCTAACTCGTAATGCAATGGCATTAAATTCTCATTTTGCAGATGACAGTACTTTTTACTTTTAACTTAGAATAATGCATGAAAAAGAAAAGACTACTCTCGACTTTTCAATGTACCAAAATTCGGAGAAAATAAAACCAGGCTTAAATGCTTATGCTCAATCTGTAAAAATTTCCATCCAGCTTTAAAGAGTAGATTCTCTGTCAAATTGTGGGGCTAAAAGAAACCCAGCATTTGTTTCTTATGGTTGTTGTTTTCGATTTTTTTAAAATATTGCAGGGCAAGGAAAATATTGTCCTGTGGAATGAAGAGCCGAACGAAATTCCCACCTTTGAAGAAAATAATTTTCCTGGAATAGAAAAACCGTGGATACATACGAAAGTTTATGATTAATCATATTTAAAGTTTGGAGCCATGCAATCAGCATGTTTGTCTTTGTAAAATTCATTGGGAAGTCTCGAATAAAGGCAGTGCGTCCCCACAAGATGGAACCCTCATACTCAATGTTCCTCGTGTTATTGGACCTGCTAGATTCTCCTATCATTCATGGAACTGAAAGAACTCAAAACTCGGGAAAATACGCCTTAGAGTTGAGATAAGAATATGTAAATAATAAAATAAAATTTTAAAGTGTCTAGTTTTAGATAAATCAAATGAGATAACTACTTACAAAGATTGATATGTTGGGTAATGCAAAACTGTTAAAAAGAAAAAGGAAAAGTAGAGAACAAAGAGCTAAAAGGAACGTCAGTAGTAATCCTCGAAATAGAGAATTGCAGTCACCTGAAAAAACAGAACATTCCCAGGAACAGAAATCTGTTTGGATCGTCACCAAAACCGAGAAGCCAGGCGACTGCACAGCTAAGGAGAAAGAATACTGATAAACCAACAAGGAAGACCAAAAGAAGAAGAACCATGCCAAGAAAGCTTCCAACCCAAACGGGAGTAACTCCACCACTGAAATTGACAGCACAATAATCCCATTACGTACAACATACCATCTAACACACAGTATAAAATAATGGGCAAAGTAAGCTACTGGTTACCAAGAGAGACAATCATAGAACATAGTCTCTATAAGCATTAATGAAATCACAACTTGTATCCATAGTCAAATGGATGAATGTTGTTACATCCATAGAATGGAAAACCTGAAACAAAGCCTTGCTAGCACTAAATCTAGAACCAGAAGATAACTCGTATAAAACCAAAAGAGAACCTGTAGAAAACTTGAGCTTCGCAATTACCATTCAAGGAAGGGCACCTGACACAAACCCGAATAGAGCAGAGCTAGCGAACAGTAGGTCAGTAGGCCCCACCCAAATAAGTAGCAGCTGACAAAAGCAAAATGCAAAAGCAAGCCATAGACGCCTCTCATAAAAAGACAAGAGTAGATAATCTATATGATTCGCAATCATTAGATATGAGAGTGATCAACCCCTCTCACTGAATGGGATTATAAGAGATTAAACACTCACAGTTAGCTAATGTAATATCACCATAGTTGACAAAAGATCTGCTTGACGATTAATTTCCCTATAGCAGTGACTCTATGAGATAGCATTAAAGTGACCAGTGAGATAAAGAACCTCAATAATCAAATTTTGGAGGTTCTAGTTAACATGATCTGAATCATAAACCCTATTAATGATCATGATGGAATCCCCAACAACTTCAAGGTACTATGGCCAACTTTCACCCTTGAATAAGGGTCCAAATTTTTACCATATTCTTCATAGCCATGGGAATGTTGATAGCATAGCCCAAGTGATAAAGGTTCCAAGATTATTTCAAATAACTCCTCCAATTCACAAAGTACCATGGTTACTCTTGGAATCTTCGTCAAAGTTGAGCTTACACTTGTCCCATTTTTTATGTGGATGTTTCTCAGAGAAAGTTGGAACTGTAGCATTCTCCTTACAAGAAATATGCCTTTTGATGTGAATGTCTTTCCTCTCTAGTGCTTTTGGACTTCAAATTCGAGAATTTATGCTGAAAATCTCCTCATAGGTAGCCTCCATATTTGTAAGAAAAATATCAATCAAATACTTGACATTCTTCATTATTGTGTTTTTTTAATCTCTTTTCATAGGCTCCAAACAGCCATATTTGTCATCGTCTATCTAAGCTTACCAATTTGATTCCTTGTGTCTTTAAACTAGCTTGTGAAAATGGCAAGGATGGATCTATGTGAATGTGTCTTTCCTCTCTAGTGCTTTTGGACTTCAAATTCAAGAATTTATGTTGAAAAAATCCTTATAGGTAGCCTCCATATTTCTCAAAAAAATCTCAATCAAATACTTCACATCCTTCAATATATATTTTTAATCTCTTTCCATAGGCTCCAAATAACCATATTTGTCAACATCTACTAAATCTTACCAATTTGGTTCCTCATGTCTTCAAACTAGCTTGTGAAAATGGTAAGGATGGTCCAACCTATATAGATCCATCAAACTTTCAATCTATTGAAAACCTAGGTATAGACATACAAAGAGAAAGGGCAATGGAGGAAAAGATGATCTAGATATTCCTCAAAGTGATTAAAAAGGATGCATCTTGAAGGACTTGACAGGCCAGTATAACAAAGGTAGTCTAAGTGTGGGATTTCTTCTTCAATACAATCCATGCCCAAAGGATTTAGATTTGGGGTAGCTAGTATGATTCTAGACCTTGTGAAAAGACCAATCAACATCCTCTTCATATTCCAAAAGTTTAGCATAGTCATTCTTGACCAAGATGTCATCCAAAGGGTCATGATTCAACTTTAGCTTATCCTCCTCCATAGAGTTTCCCAATAGGTATGATTGAAGGAAGTTATGGGAAGAAATGAGACTATTATTTTCATAAAGGGTTCCAACCACTCTTGTGTCTTTCTACTATCTATTACTACCCTAAATTTCATTGAGAGGGCCATCACTTGAGTTAGTTGTAGCTTACCATTCCAAGACAACCACTTTCATTTCCAAGAGGATAATGTGATGCTATAGATCTCTTAATCATTCCTTCCCCACAGTTGACTGAAGAAATTCCCTTAAACAAAGGGAACTCCTATATATTTTGAAGGGAAAGATTCAACTAGGAAACCAAGGAAATTAGTAATTTTATTTTGACAATGAGATATGTGCTAAGGAAAAATACATTAGAATTTTCCTTTTTTTGAAAATTGGCTATAAGCCCCTTCTGAAAGGTCAAAGATTATTTTTAAGGTCCTAGCTTTATAATTTTTGGCAAGAGTTCCATATTTCATACCATTAACAAATGAACCATGAGTAACTGAATTTCTCTCAATGATTTTGGTGTTTTGGAATACATTGAAATCTTTATCCATGCATATAACTTGATAAAATGTTTCAACAATAATAATAAAAGAATAATAGGATATGGGCTCTCCTTTTTTGATGTCATGAGATTCTTGGAAGAAATTATCTAGAACCTTCTAGATAAAATAAGAGAGAAGTGATGATGCTTTTTTAAAAAGAACAAAGGAGTTAGGAAAACCAAACTTCTATAGAACTCTAATCTATAAATACAAATATGGAATATATGATAAGCTTTACAAACATCCAACATGATGATCATACTGGAACCCCTTTTCATTTATATAATATCATAAATTTATATTATCTAGTTAATCTAGGTAATATTAAGAAGGTATTCAAAATAGAATCTCTTCTTTTATAAATCAAAACTTGGATTAAATTTTCATTATTATTGGAGATCTCAACTAAATTTTTAAGAAAGAATAAAAAGAGAGAGGGAGATCTTAGAACTACCCAATCCCAAATTGATTAACTAATTTTGTCAACTTAAATATTTTTTGGGATGTTGAACCCAAATTTGGCTCTTTCACTTTGACTAATAAACATGTTGACTTTGGGAATATATCTCTTAGATTGGATAGGTTTCTTACTTCTGATAATTGTATCATTGAAAATTATAGGACATAATATAAAATAATTATGGATTATACTTTGGATCACTATCCTATTGCTTTGAAATTCAATAAGAAATCTCCTAGAAATACGTTTAGATTTAAGCTTCTATGGCTCAAATATCCTTGAGTTATAGATTTTATCTACCAATGATGGGATACACATTTTTTCCTTAACAATTCTAAGATGTACAAATTTTATTTCAAACTTACAAATGTTCACTTGCAACTCAAGGACTAGAATGATTTTTTTTTTTGTAACTTCAATTATAAAGTGATAGTTGAGGAAGATAATTAATATCTTAATAAGGTTTTTGAAATGGTTGGTCACAATTATATCACTATCCATATTGAAAAATACCTTATAAATAAGGATTGAGATATCCTAGTTCTCCAAAAAAGTAGTATTGTGGTATTGTTTCATAAACTACACTAAAGGAAAATTAATATACTTTTGATAGGTCATTATCCAATAGAATGCATGTTTGAAATCCCATCAAAGAGGCTTTGAGAATCATTTTAGAACCATCCAAAATTTTGGAGCATATCAAGGATTTAGAATCAAAACCATCATTTATCATCCTTCAATGGAATTTGACTATTTGAATCAAATATTTAGTATTAGGTAGAGGTGAATTGGAACCACACATGTGCCTCTGTTATTGTTGATGATGAATATTTTACTTTTTAAAGGTTATCAATAATCATAATCAAAATTATAGAATTAGATATGCAATATAGAGCTTGTGATGAGTAATCAACATAAAATACTGATATTAAACTAGGCCAAACCAATCGTCTAGTGTTTAGATGCTTTGTCTCTTGTGTTTTTCTTTTATTACTTTATTTTTTATCATTTTCTCCTCCCTTTGGTACTTATATATTCAAAGTTAAAACTTGCATTGAAAATAAAAAGTGGGGATATTATTTATAAAGGAGAGATTCATAAACTTACTTAATAACATGTTAAACTCTCTTTTCAATGATACAAAACAATATACCAATGTCTACAATATTAACGTTGATGTAATTTTTATGCTAAAGCACATATGCCTTCCAATGTTATGATCTAATACATTTTGATATGGTATTTTGATAATTGCTTATGACCTAGATTTTTTTAAAATACAATATCCTAGATCCTTAACTCAATGTGTTTTGAAACATGAGTCGAAAGGGAATTGATCAAATTTTGGAGAAGTCAACCTTAGAATTAGAAGGTTTAAAATTGAAAAGAAAGAACTAAATGAAAGTAGGATGAAAATTATGGTTGATTTATGTGTCATGAATGACACATTGAGAACTAAAAATGTGTATTTATGACAAAACCAAATGAAATTCTTATCATATCTATATCTAAAAAAATCCCACATTGGTTGGAAGGTTTGATCTAAGGAAACATATATAATCCAATCTGTTGTGATCCGCCTATAATAGGGTGATGACACATTTGAAGTATCCCTTATATTAATATAATAGTTATTGGTTTTGAATGATTATACTTACTTTCTTAGCATCCCCTATCATCTTTTATGGCTTAGAGTTTTTAAAATTTTATTTCATACACGCTCATAATAAAAAAACCTTCCCCTTCATGTTGGATATGCTTAAAACATGTCTTTTAATTTTTTCTATGAATAGAAAGTTCTTATATATTTATCTATAAATTTAGTTCTACATTTGTTGGAAGGATTGATCCACAACAACATATATAGTCTAATATGCCATGATCTTTATGATAACAAGTTAATGTCAGAATAAAAGTGGATATTTTATTACCATAACGATTAATTGCTTGTAGATTAATATGTTAATTTATTTGAACTTTCTAATTGTAGATGAATATGTTTTCTTGTTGGGACTCCTATCTTTTATTTTATGAATCAAAAATAAATAAAAAATCCCTTCATACAATCATTTAAGAAATGACACTTTATGAATCAAATGTATGCCAAAAAATTATAGACCTTAAAATTGTTTCTATGGCTTAAAAGTGAAACCATGAAAATAGGGTTCCACCTTTTAGGAGAGGGATCTAGGGTTTATGATATTTTTCTCTCAAGTTTCACTCAAGTAAACCCTAGATATCTCAATCTAGGGATGGAATGAGGGAAAAATATCTACAATAGGATGTCCTAGAGTGTGATTTGTCATGTATAGATTTCATTTGATTAATTAAATGCAATTAGTAATCATGATACTGCTATTTAAATTGAAGTTAAATGATTATTTTAATGAAAGTTAAATTCAAATTCAAATTGAAATGCAATTACAATGATTCAAAATGTATTTTTATTTAAATTTAGGGTTTGTCATTACCGATGAAAAATTGAGTGTAAGTGAACGCAGGAATAGGTGAACGTGATTGAAGGCGAGAACAACAATCAGGTAGAGTTGTTTAGCCATTAGCCCTTTATAAGTAGGATGGAATCTCACACACTCACTTAGATAATATTTTAATATATTTTGTCTTTATCATGTTTGCAAGTTTTAAATTTAGTTTTAATTTAATTTCTCAAAATTCTGAAAAATACATGTTGATTTAAATGATGATTTGGTTAAATTTGATGAAATTGACTCAAATTAAATGATTGGATTTCTTGTTTAAATATTTTATTATTTTTTGAAAATAATATGCCTATATTTCGAAATCTAAATTGAATTGGTCTTTTATTTCGAAATTTAGTAAAATTTAAATGAATAAAGTGTTTTATAAATTCAATTATTTTTAATTGAAAATATGGAAATGAGAAAAGATTTAACCATTTGAAATTGAACAAAAAATTAAAATGGAGTTATTGGAAAGAAATTGAATACAAATTACGTGCAAATTGAACTTGGCATTCAAATCAAACTTCAGTTAACGAATTGAAGAAATATCTTCAATCAAATTGAAAAGCAATCGGATTTTCAAATACTTGGAGTTCAAAGATTGAACTGGAGATCAATCATATATTGTGGATCTCATTTTTCTTAATAACTCCAACAATGCATGAAAGAAGAAGAAGGATATATATTGGAGAATTGTGAAATTGGAGACACAGAAAAATCCGTTTTTAGTGTTCTTGAGCAAAAACAAAAGAGGAGAGTATTATCCAAGAGGAAGAATTTATTGTTTTGGGTGGTTAATTTTATTTGGATTTCACTCCATATGCATAAGAGGAGGGAGGTTATTCTATTTGAAGATAGTGGTAAACATTTACCACTCTACATAGCTACAAGGACCAACCCACACATAGGAGGAGAGAAGCAAATCCTTATGTGAGGGCACATACAATAGGTAGCATGGAGAGGAAGGGTGAAAATAGAGCAAGCTCCCACATCCTCTCATATTCCATGCACAGGGAGGAAGGCAGGGAGGCGGCCAAGGAAGGTAGGCACAACCTTCAACCTCCTTACACACCCCACCCATCGGCAAACAAAGAGGGCACAAACTGTTTGGGAAGTGTGTAGGGGTTGCTAAAGAGGTGTGAAAATTCAACAATCCTCTCCATGCACATCAACAACAAGAGAGAAGGTGTGCACAAGGAAGGGAGGATGTTCTAATCTTCCATGCACAAGAAATAAGCAAGAGGTCTTAGAAATATACAGAGATCTAGGAGAAAGACAAGTTTGCCAACACAGGGTAAAGGCACAGGAAAAATAAAATAAGAAGAACAATAGTCTGGAAAAAGAATTCAAGAAGAGAGGACAAGAGTTGAAGAAGGCACACAGACAAAATTCATTTCTAGAATTTAAAGAGGTAGGATCTTGGAATTTATAAAAAAAACAAAAAAACATGAATAGAGAAAGATAAATGAAATAGATATGTTAGTATGTTGATTTTTAAACAAAACTATTTCTATTAGTTCAAATTCTTATATTCTAGAAAAGAATGATCTACATATTTGTTTGCAAATCTATTCCTTTACATTTTATTTTTTTGAAACTATCAAATGAATCAAACTGTAAATTTTCCAGAATAGTTTGAATTATGAAACATAAGAGTTTTAGGAAAATTTTGATTGAAATCACAATAAAAACAGTTAATTAAATTCAGGGAGAATTTTAAAACAAAAAACAACTTTTAAATTTAGATTCAAAAAGGATCTTAAACATAAAATTTATTACTTTTGTTGACAGATAATTGTAGTTGAAATTGTTTTGACAAGAATTCAGGCTGAAAATAAATTGATAGAATAGCTTCTAAATTTTAGCATTAATTCGAAACAGGGGTATCTAAACAGTAAATTTTAGGCATTGAAACACAAAACAGTCAAAACATAAATAAAAATGAACTATTTTAAATCTGTTTAAAAAATAAATTATTAATTTTGTTTAAAAAAGAAATTATTTGTTTTTTGAAAATAAGTGAAATAGAAAACAAACCATTTAAATTTAAATATGATTTACTTAGAAACAACAAGAACGAACTTGAATAGTATTAAATAGATGAGTACAATAACGATTGAACGTGTGCTCTTTTATGACTATTTTTATATGTATTTAATTGCATATTGGAGATACACCTTCATTATTCTTGATTGTTTAATTTACTCAATTTAAATTATTAATTTTATGTCTTTTATAGATTTAAACAATGAAAAAGAAATGACTTTTTAACTGTTATCGCTACAAACAAGATTTATGTTTATTTGTTTTTAAAAGATTCTATTTGACTGTTTAGACCATGCATGCTTGATAAATGACTATGCATGTTATGTTTTTGGGAAAGTTACCTTCCGGGACAGGTGCTGAATATGGGTTATTAGAGAGTGTAGTTTTGCTTTTCCAAAACTGGTTTTATTTGTCGTGCATGAAATTTTACTTGGCCAAGTAACTTAAGGACCATTGAAATAGATGGATTTATTGAAATCTCTACCATATCCTAGTATCGAACTTGCTTATTTCTTAAATGATTTATAAAAATGAAAATGCTTGTGGTATTACTAGTTATACTAGGCATGCACTAGATTCCATCTTGCTCGTAGACTGCTTCTTGCTAAGCGATTCATGCATGGTCGAGTATTTCTTGATTGAATAAGGAATTCTGTGGAAGCGTAAGCTTCGAGGTTGGGCGGAAAAGTGTCTGATCCTTGTTCTCGTCTTCTTTATGAAGATTAGCTATTGTATTGAAGATCAAAGGATGTTATCTTCTTTTATGTTTTATTTATTCTTGAAATATGTAATGAAGAGCTTAAGGTGACTGAATGCCTAAGTCTCAAATTGTAATTGATATTATTATCATCTATTGTATTTATAATCAAAATTGTGTAATATGACACATGTATCTCTTTAAACTGGAATTAATTATTGAATCTATCTTATCGACTTTTTGTCGTTGTTTGAAATCGACTAGTTCTTTGATGTCTAAATGAATGAGATGATGACTTTATTTTGAATATAAATGAATTTATTTAAAGTATTTTCCGATGATTGAATATAATATTTGCACACTTTACATTTAAAGACTAAAAACTAGGTTGACCACCAAGCTAGAGCTTGGAAAGACTAGGAAAGTAAATGATATGCAAGACTTAACTAAATGACCTAGAAATGAAATCAAATTATAATAGTAAACTAAGAAGATACAAAGGTGCACCTAGAAACTTGAAGAGGCTTGAATGAAGGTCTAAAATATTGAAAATACTAATTTTGATGCACATTGGGACTTATATGCCAGTAGGGGTGATTTAGTCCTAGTTTAGGGTTTCAGGCTGAAATCAAAATCTGGAACTACTGAATCAAGATATATAGAAAAAGTTTCAAAATAGGTATATTGGGACTCATACACCACAAGTGGTAATTTAGTCCCAATATTAGGGTTGCTTTGAAACTTTGATATCCTCTATTGCTTTCTTGTAGCTTCCTTCCTATCAAATCTCTAATTTTGAAACATTGAATTTTTCTTTGTAAATGACTTTTTGTGATCTTGTAAGGTAGATAACAACTTTGAAAACTTGAAAAATTTTCTCCAATATTTCTCCTCAATGTATATTCAATTTAAATCACCTAGTTCTATAAATCACACATCAGAGAGGGAAAAATGTTGTTTTGTTAGTGTATAGGGGTTTGCCTTGGTCAAACCCCATTTTGATAATCAAACCTTGAAATGAAATAGAATAGAAAGGAGGAATGATGAATGAATAACATGGTATGTTGCAAATCACCAAACTCTTGAATAAGATGTTGCAAACAAGTGTGAAATGGATAGCTTGAATGTGGATCTTGACTCTTACTTGAATGTTGTGAATCTTGATTTGAATGCTTGCTTGAATCATAAAACCCTATATCACAAATGTTAGCTCAAAAAAAAACATGATGCATGATGATTTTGACATGATGCTTGATACTTGAATAATCTCCTAAATGCTTGATAATCACTCTTGATGCTCTTGTAAAATATTCTAGTTGCTCTTGATCACAAATTTTCTATAATGCTTGATCTCAGAAAGTGTTAGGAGAAAATATGTAAGATAACCTTGTATTTTGTAATGCCCTACCACACAACCCTAGAGGAAGTTTCAATTCACAATAAAAGCGTACTAATAATTTTTGTTCTAATGTGAATTAAACATACATGTTCATCTACAATTGATAACCTCCCTTAAGGCTACGTAACCAAGATTACTTAAACCCAAACAACAAACATCATTTAAAATTTATTGCATTTAATTAATCATGTAATAAGCATTAATTCAACATACATAAACAACATAAGATAAGTAGATAAATATCCATAACATAAATTCATTAATTGAACATTTGGTTACATCACTCATTCACAGAATGAGGCAATATTACAAAAGTGTTACATTACAAAATTCCACCTCATAAATACAAGAGGGGTAAAAAAATTATTATAATTGAAATTACAACAATGCAAGAAATATAATAAGAACCACGAGCTGTCCAACTAGATACATCTCACCACCAAGTATAAAAGATCAAGGGGGACCCAACGGTTTATGGTGCATGTTCCGCCCAACCTAGTGGTACCCGAAGGCCCACCCCCCATTCTAGGAGATAGTAACAATGTAACATGGACTAAGATCTACTACCTCTAACCAAAGGAAGACTCATACTAACACATACTGACTCAACCAAACACATGCACAATACAAGTCTAACACTATCATAGTCACATTGCTTCCAGATATAAAATTGATCAAGTATGATAAAAATATCATACACATAACACACATCCCAATGTTGTCCTAGACAAAGTGTCATCACACAAATAGACATGAGATCTCCTCTGGGCATTCTTCATAGGCTCTGAATTTCTTGGTGACCTCTAACAAATCCCGGCCCTCATGCTTACTAATGCAGAATCGATTATCTCTTGTGAGGACAAGATAGTTGATCTTGCCATTCTAGGCCTCCCCACTCACCCCAAGTCTAAATGAGCCCTTGCGTCTATGAGTGAGGTTAAGTTATCTTGATTAATGTGAAGTGTATCCTAATCAACTAAGTATATTACTTTAATTATCACTTGATTAAATCACTTCTGAAGGTTACCCGGTTTACCTCTTTGGGCTTCAGCACCTAACAAAAGCCACTCTTCTAATGGATAACACACTATAGAAAACTAGGTTCCAAGGGTAACTCAAGTTCTTACTAAACTTAAACAACACAATCTCCCTTATTCTAGGAGGCAACAATTAAAGAAATTCACTCCAAACACTTGGAGGAAATAATACACATAAAGCACTACCCAAGGGGGAAAAAATGAACGGTTGACTTAACCAAACAATAACCCACATCCTCTCGAAGACTTACAATTCAAAACACAAATCTCTCTTTTCCCAAAATAACCAACATAAGGAAATTTAATATCAAAATACACTAGCAAGGAAATACTCTATTTTTTGGATATCTTAAATCCATTTCCCTATTTAATGCTTCTTGCAGAAATAAAAATAATAACCTTCCATATTTTTCATTAAAACATATAAATTCCTTCCATTAAAATAAATACCTTTCTCTATGTTATCTAACCATGCACACTATTCATTTCAGTTTAAATTGCAATCTAAATACTTTGCATGCAACCAAAATGCCCAAAACAAAATATTAAATATATATACTTAATATATATACAACATACCATATATACAATAAATACATATATTTTATATATATACAAAACTATATATTAAAATAAACCTACATTAAATATTGATAAAAAAAAACTTCTATTTTTCTAGAAATAGCCAGACTATGAAATTGATTATTTCTGAATAAAATGCATACTTAAATATCCATTTTCCAATATTTAAAAATATATATATGTTAAATACTATATATTAATATCTAATATTAAAATATATATTTACGTAAACCATTTATATTAATCTAACATAAAAAAAAATACTAATTAAATAAAATTTGTATGCAAAATTTACATAAGAATTAAAACTCGCATTGAATACTTTTTACAGTGAGCGGACGGTACCATCGGCCCCCACAACCTTCATCCACCAACTGTACATAGAGTACATCGGCCGCAGGTGGTTGGGGAGGCCGCACTCCCCATGGGATAGTGCAACCCCCAATGCGGTGGGCGCACTGCCCCATGGGCAACACATCCTTCCCAATGGGGAAGTGGGCGGTGGGATCATGACCACCATCCACAACAACCTTAAATTATTATTTTTATTTATATATATTTTTTAAAAGAAAAAACACAACAATATGCCATTGTTGTACAGTGCAGAAATTCACACGGAAACCCAAAATAAATTCAAATAAATTCGTCGATAGCGTTTTTTCGAATAGCACAAATAATTGTTTATATATAAATATTATATATGTATGTATATATCTAAATAAATACATACATACATACATATATATATATATATAGTTTTCAATCTGGTATTTAAATAGGGATAATTTTTAAAATAACCACCTATAGGAAAAGTTGTGAAAATTTTCCAAAAAGTAACCAAATTCAGAGAGGATGATAAAATTAATTCTTTTCAATCATTTCTCTAAATTCATAACAATAAAATAATGATTAAAAATAGAAGAAGCTTTCTAATCTTCTGGGATTCTCCAATGTCAATTTTCTATAGAGGTTTTACTTTTAAAATAAATTTATTTATTTTCTACAAGGATCTAAATTTCCTACAACAATCTAAATGTGTTGTACAATCTATGGTTTGATTTAACAAGCAATACTATAATTTCCTCAATAAGTCAAATTCAATAGAGGTTTAAAACTAAATATCTTAACTAACTTTTCTCAAATAATTTATTTTCTACAGAGGTTTTATGATTCCCCTGAAGAAAATTTCACAGGAACAACAAAATTTGCAAAATCTTAATATTTTATTTCAATCTCAAATAGAAATCTTTAATCCTAAAAGGATTTAACAGGCAATCTTTTATTCACTACAAAATTCCATTTAACAAACAAGAATAGTAAATCAAAAGAATAAAACCTGGTATTGAAGCTACAGGCAAAGAAGATATTTTTTGAAGAGCCTCCTCCAAAGATCTCACAATTTCTCTTCAACTATGTAGTGAATCCAAGCAAGCAACCAATCCAAAAGAACAACCAAAATCCAACAAAATTTTCCAAATTAATTCTATAGCCAAAAATTTCTTCAAACCATTCTCTACGCAATTTTTCCAAAAAATATCCTCTCAAACCTCAAGAAGCTTTTTCTCTCCAAAATTCTTTCCGTTAATGAATTTGCAACCAATTCTTCTAATTAATTAAACTCACACTTGTGGCATAAATCAAAAATATCCTCAACAACCAAATCCAATTTTTATGCAATATCAAAAAATTTAAAATATCTTAATATTAATTAACTCCCAGATTTTGAAAACTAACTTTCCTTTTAAAATACAATTTCAAATAAATTTCAATTTTTTTGCTTTTTATATAATATAAACCACGTAAAACTTAATTAATTAATTTTAATTATTTAATAAATAAATTCAATCCTTTTGGGACTAAATTTAATTAATTAAATAAATTTAATTTAATTAATTAAATAAATTTAATTTAATTAATTAAATAAATTAAATTAAATTTTATTAATAAATTTAAATATAACTTCTAAACATAATTTTAATTAATCACCACTTTTAACCAAAGCAATTATTTTAAGAATAAATTCAATAAATAAGCACCTTTAAAAAACCAATAACATTAAAACAAGGTAAACCATGACTAATGACACACTAAGGCTAGGGTGTCGACTTGACACAAGTTATCTAGCTACTATCTCCCATTCAACTTAATCATTGGATCAACACGTTCAAACCTGTGAAACCAAGTGGAGTCGATGTCATGTACCTACAACCTAAAAACTAAGTAAACAACATCATATAATATAATCAGCATATAATACACATCATGAAGAAGAAATCACGGATTCACAGGGTGCTCGCAAGCGAGTGATGTGAACCCGTTCCTTTCACCAATACACTCATCAAGACTGACATTTGAATCTTACTCAATAAACTCTTATAAAAATCTCATGTTACAACTACTAACATCATTACACCATTAAAGCATGTAAAACAGTCATCAGAGAAACACATCATATAATAATAGTTCGTCACTCAATAAATAGCGATCAAAAACACAAATAACAAGGTGTGTCCAGTATCAAAGTAACTGCAACCAACAAAACATAAAGCAATCCGAACAAGAAGCAAAACGAAGGGGTATTACATATTTATACTTGTTTATACCATTTTTTTTGAAATTACAACACTACAAGATGACATTAGATCTAGGAGAATAAAATCCCACCAAGAATTTGAACTTAAATTAGGTCTAAGTTAAGTGAGACTCATACACCAGTTGGAGCGTATGAGTCCCATTAGGCCAAGCTTGAGACACAGTTTTCAAGAAAGGTTTAATTTAATGTGAAATTCAGATCTAGGCCCCGAAACCTAGGAGGGACCCATATTCCCAAGGTGGCGTATGAGTCCCAGATCACTAAATTTGGGTCATACATACCAAAATCATTAATTTATGATTGGTTACTTGATATATGTCGGGATTATCCTTGGAAAGATGCATTAATTAAGGCTTGTGAGTTCTAAATAGAGCCCAATAAGGCATAAAAAAACTCAATCTTAATAAGGAGGGCCCAAACTAGTGTGAAAATGTAGAAGGAGACATTTTTCTACACTACAAAAAGTAACTCACTTCAAAACAAATATGCCTAAAAATTTATCATGAAATTATTTCTACAACTTCAAACAAGTTGTAATATCCAACTTTAGGAAGTAAATTCTCATCAAATTCCATGAGCAAAAATAACTCCTTTTAAAATATATATGAAAAATATATGCCTCTTAAAAACAAGGTCCCGACATTTTCTTGTTTAATAATAATTGCTCAAATTTTCTATGTGCTTTTTATAAGACTATAACCTCATGACGTTAATCTCATGACTTTATTTTTCTTATTTTATTTTCTTTTCAAGTAGATTCTCTTATCAAATTACAAAATTAAAAATAACTACCTTCAAATTAAATATACGCTGAAAGTTAGTCCTCTTAAAAATACTTCGATCGAAAATATTCTCCCATCCAATGGTGGGGCTAAAAGTAACTCTCATTCCTTTCTTTATGATAGTTGTTTTCCGCTCATTTTCCATAACGCAAAGAAGAAAAAAGCTGTTGCGCGTTGTGGAGCCAAACGAAATTCCCACCTTGCAGTAGAGTACTTTTGTAAGATAGAAAAACGTTTACGCGTAACTCCGTTTGGAAAGATGCGATCCATGGTGTGGAATTACCGTACAAATCGTGAAATGAGAAAAAGAAGAGGGCGTTACCACATTTCTAATGAGAAAGCTAATTCTGATTGTATTACTTACGCTTGGTGACATTAAGTTTTAAATTTTTCTTTCCCCTTTTATTTGGACTCTGGGTGAGGGTTGAGCAGAGTTGAACTTCTAGTGCAGACACTGCGAGGGCGTTTCAAGTTATTGAAGTGCGTAGAGCGTATGGCGATGGAAAACGCGGAGAAATATGTTAAAAACATCTCTTCAGATGCTATAAAGCTGGGATTCTCCTTGTTAGGGCTTTCTTATTTCATCAATCTAATTAAATCAGATGCACAGCAAGCGTACAGAAAGCGAGCACACTGGATTCCGGGAAACGCCTTCATTCTGAGCGCCCTCACAATTCAAGTTCTCTCCTACCTCGACACCTCGACTGTCAATATTTCAGACACGCCCAATTTTAGCGAGATGGCTTTGCTGCTCGGAAATCATCTCTTAATTGAGAGCGAGAGACTCATAATTTGTGTGTTCATGGGCTACCTGCTGCCCGGAATGGCCCGTCCTGGTTCCGGAGGGAAGTGGGGAGATATCTCTGCCTTGGCCATCACTTTAATCACTGATATCACCTCGGAGCTCTACTTCCTCTATAAGAGCAAAGATCTCTTCAACCTCCTCACCTCCCACAAAACTGTCCTGAGAGTCAACTACGATTATAGATATGATATGGCTGAAGAATTCCAAAAACAACCGTCTATTCGAGCATGGTTCGTGGTATCCAGCGTGGGTATATTGGTATCTGTTATACTCCTCATCCTTTTCTTGGGCTGCGCCATTGTTGCAGGAAACACAATTCGAGGAATTCTTTCTCAAAGGATTTCGGTGGCTCTTTCGACTGAAAGAACAGGAAACTCATGGAACTGGCTTGAAGAAGAGGTGTTCAAATCGTGGATTGTGGCTCGCGCTTGCCGCCCCGAATATGTCATAGCAAGGTCTGTGTTGAGTTCAGCAGCTGGTATGGTGGTCACTCTTCACATTCTTTTGTCCTTACTCAAATTCAATTTTGTGCAATATAAGAGTGTTGTTCTTCTTAATGACGGACTGGATGAAGTAAGGAAGGCCAGATTGGTGTTTCAGTATGTGTTCGTGTTAGTAGGGTGGATAGTCGTATGCTGGAGATGGATCACGGCCGTCCTCTACTTTCCCAGGCTTAAAAACACAAGGAAATTCTTTGTCGTCGAGGATTTCTGGACAAGGGCCATTTCCCAGATGAAATTTAGCTGGGAAAGCTCTAATGTTCCGCTGCAAGAAGAGATTTCGAAAGCTGGATTAGCTAACCGTATCAGATTGCGTGTTTATTTGTGTTTGCCGTGTTCAGTGGAGAACTCTGTCGCAGGTTTTGTAATGACGCTGCAGAGTCTCGTGGTGTTGTTAGGCAAATTTTGTTGGTTTCTATCTGAGATTGTAGTCGGCAACAAGTTCGTCCGGGGATGCGTTTTGGGACGCGGAGAGCTGCATTTCTACACGGGTTATGAAGCTGCGATGCATGAGCGCAACGAGTTTTTCAAGTACCGCAAAGTTTTGAAGCGGGTCTGCATGCCAGAAGAAAACCCAGGGGGTCTCTGGGTAGCCAACAAGAAATTTATCCGGCAAACTCAGGACCGCATGCAAACCGGATGCAAGGACGCCAGAAAGTGCACAGAGTTGATTGAACTGTTCAGGCATTATAGATGTCCAGGTACTGAAAGCCTTGTGATTGAATTTGAATCATTGCCACTTGTCAAAGCTTATTTCCCCAATCTGGATAAAATGTGCTGGAAGATGGCAGCTGTGTCTTATCTCAACATCATATTAAAAATATTTCCAAGCTCTGACCGTGTGAACAGAATCATGAAAGCCTTTGCCCAGGCAGAAGATTTCATGAATTTCTTAGACAGTGCAAAGATCCAAGCTGATGAAATGGACTTTCTAGACAGGCTGGGGATGGAGGCCGATCAGATGAGCAAGGCTGCTGACCTGGAATTCAAGAGGCTGCAAAAGAATGTTTCCACGGAGAGAAATATAAATATTCCTCCACTGGAAGAGATTCGCAAGCTAATGCTTTCGGCTGAGCAGCTTCTCGCAAACAACATGTTGCTTGATACAGATGTGGAAGCTGATAATGTGGAGTTACAAGACTCCAAGGACTTGATGAAAGTAGCGCCTAGCTACAGCTTGTTCAGGGTGTGCAAGCACTTACTGGAAACTACTGATCGCCATATGATGAATGTGGAGGATCTGTGGAACGAAGTAGAAGGTCGGTTGTGTAATGTTTTTGCTCATTGCGTTTCACAAGTAGCAGATAAGTTGGTAAATAACTGCAGGGAGTGGGCAAGGGAATTTGAGGAAGATAAAATATGGGAGGCAGTTTACATAGCAGGGAAGGCGAAGTGGGTGCTAGAAACCTGTGCAGAGGGTGCTGGTAACCTGTGAAGTGATACCTACCTGTATCGACCTGCAGCTTGAGGAATAACAAGAGCCCACTTTGTGTCCAGCTTGAGGAATATTCGAAATGTTTTGTTCTATCCTTTATTTTGCATTTTTAGTGCCTTGAGTGTGCCATTGCTAAAGTAATTGTAGAGCAGTGTAGCATGCTTAGACGTGCTTACTTTGTATGGCTTTGAAAAATAGTTGATAGGAAGCTCAATTTTTATTTTTATTTTATTTTATTGTAAGTTATACTATTCTTGTTTGCTTGAGTGAATTACAGTCTATTACCTAAGGATATTGTTGAACTTCACTCTGTGCTTAGCGTGCATTGCATTAATCTATATTCTGTTAAATTCACATCTCTATCTTTTTAATCATAAATTGTGGTAAAAGTGATTATTGATACGCAGAGTGACAGACATACAATGAAGTTTTGTCGTAGCAAGTTCATCTTCTATTTAGAATCTCCTTTTTCTTTCTGAAAAGCAGTTCTGTCATCTCTTTAACTATGTCGCAATCTACAAAGAAATTCACATATTCCACTATTTGAAAAATTGGGCATTGTAAAACCATTACAATTTTTCACGTGTTTTTGTTTATAGGACTACGTTTAAAATAGACTGTTTTTTATTTTAAGATTTCAACTCGGTACCATATGAATGCCTACAACAACTGCATTGTCATTTAATCAAGTACCCATCATCTAAAATAGAGAGGGTGGAAGAGAAGTTTTTTGAAAGATATTTAGAGAAAAATATTTCATTAGTTTTGTAATTATTCCGAGTATGTGGAGGGGTGGAATATTGATGATTGGGGACTTTCATTTTCAGAGTTATTTGTGTCTCTGGAAAAGATAATCATGGATGACTTTCATATGTAACTGGTTTTTTAGTTGGGTTTCTTTGGGAACTTTTTTTGTGTTTGACTGGTGGTTTTGTGGGCGGTTGCTTGATTCTCTATAATGTTTCTTTGATTGAATCAATTTTTACCCCCTCTTTTTTTTTAATGTTGTTATCATGTGGGGATTTTTTATATGAAAACTTAAATTAATTTAAATTTTAAATTTATATGAGAAATAAAAAAATTATATATATTAAATAAAATTAACTTATATGAAACATATAATCAATAAATTTATAATAATTATATCAATATACATCATAAAAGATGCTTTTGCATTATCTAAATATTAATTATTAAGATAAAAAACATGACACATATAAAAATAAATAATATGAAAAGTATAGAAAGAGAAACAAATCATTTTAAATAAAATATGTGAATCATTTGCTCTTCAAAGAAGGTCATAATAATGAATTTCAATGAGATCATACTCAATCTTTGAATTCCACTGTATTATAGTCCTATGCTTATGTTGTTCAAATAGGATAATAGAATAAGTATATGGAACCGCATGATAAGCATAATTTCTTGATGTTGAAAGATTAGTGTCACTTTGCAAACACTCATTAGATATAACAGTAAAATGATCAATGAAAGAATATATTAGATCCTTGAATAAATAGTAATAAGCCTAATAGATATCAAATCTAAAAGTGCATGTGTTAGTCCAATATTTCATTATCAACATGCCTATAATATATGAAGAAAATAATTTTAAATGTAAGTATGTATTTTTTATGATGTTCATTTTAAAACTAGTAAATGCATCAAATATGTGTTTTCCTAATATTCATTTCTATCACTAGTAAATGCACATATCAATGAATCTATAATAATATGCACACTATAAAGAAAAGGATCCAAAACATGATGAGATATAGAAACCTTTACTAGCATGCGCATCACTAACATTTGTTAGTTGAGAAGAATTGTCATTATTTGGAATATCACATGATAAAGAAAGTAAACAACCAACACAAACTAAATTAGTATTATGGAGATCCTCATTTAAAACAAGAGATAATGAGATAATCAAGAGATAATGATGAAACATCACCATCATCATTAAGTGTATGAAGATTATCACATGAATTACTTTGGAAAAAGGTGTGTTGTTCACCTTGCACAATCCTTAAAATGTTAAAATTAATACTATTTATGGTGCACTTAACAATCTAGGGCTACATTACATATCACAAGGGTTAGACATTATTGTGATCACTTTGTATGTTGTATGTGAAATTAGGATAAATATTTAATGTAAGTTACACATTGGAAAAAATTAGTACCAAAAGGGGGGAAATTAGTACCAAAATGTAAATCAGGGTGACATGGCTTTGTATGCTTGTAGTATTACACATGGCTAATGTAATACCACTTGGTGGTTTTACATAAGAGTATTTCTATGCATGCAATTGAATTAGTGGTTTCTATGGTTGACAAGTTGGCTATCATAACCTTTAGATTGTTGGCTAAGGTTGATTGAGCATCTCTTGTATCATACATATGTAATGAGAGGTACCATGGATTGGGATGTGTGATCACATGATTCTTATTTTCTTATTCACATGAAGTGTAATTAGGGATCTTTATGTTTTAATATAATTTATTGAAAATTTGCAAGAGTACTATATGTTTTATTCACATGAGATAATGCATTGAGTGTGTGAATAATTTTAGAGGTTGAGTTTTTCTCTCATCAAGGTTTTCCTAGGGTACATCTTGTGTCATCTTGATAGTATGTTTGTCTAGATATTTTTGTATTATAGATTTTAAATACTTGTTTTCATATTTTATCTCATGAGATTATATGTAAATTATTTATTATGGATACATATTTTCCTTCATTTGGTATCAAAGTCTAGTTATGGTCCTAAAAAGGTGAATTTTAAAAAGTGGTTTTTATACATACCTATTAAAATTTATTTGTATCATCTGGGTATTAGAATAAATCACATAATTGGAAACCAGACTCAAAATGCTAAATTTTATATTAAATTGATTTTTTTTTTAAAGATTCAATGTGTAAGCGCTTTAAATTTTCATTCCAATAGTGACAATTTCTAAAAATTTGGAAAAAAAATTTACACTTTTTGAGCCTTTTATGGACCCAACATTTTGCACATGCCCACTTACAATACAAACAATAACTTACACAAGAAATAAATAGAAATAATATTATGTTTTTATTATGAATGCAATATTTCTAGATTGAATATGTGATGTACGTATGATTCCTTGCTTAGAAAGACAAGATGTGAGATAGGATTAGAAAAGATCTTGACATGCATCTTAATCATGTACAATAAGATAATTACCTCAAAAAATATTAAATGACCTAGGGCACAAACATTATATAAAATAAAACTAGATAAGATATGATAAGATCTTATCTAGTCAACTTGCGGACATTCAAAATCTGCAAATTAGCTTAAATTCTAACACACACCATTAGCATGGTTAGTATTTCAAAACCAAATAAGCATCTAATATCCCTATGAAATAATACATCAATGATTCAAAATGAAAACAAAAGACAAAGATGAACAAAACATATGAAACATGAAGTATACCTATTCCATAATGGATTGGTGATATTCTTTGTGTAGAAGACAACCCTTTCCCAATCCTTGCCAAGAAAATGAGATGCAAAGTGAACTCAAGTTGCCTATACTGAGAATGCTCCAATTGTAGATGATAAATGAGAGAAAAGACCATTGAATTTATAGGAGAGATTGAAGAGAGGAGAGGCCAAATTAAAGAATGTGAGACTAATCTCCAACAAATAGGAGAGAGCCACTTGTCACAATGTGATTGGCCCATGATTGTGCAAGTTTTGGCCAATGTGCGGATGTTTGAAATTTGAAAATGGCATTAAATGCATGTAGTTGAAGGATTTTGGGGGGAAATTTGCTTGGCCAAAAAATTCAAACATGGGGAGTTAATGAGGGCATATTCCTTGGGAATATACCTTGTGAGGAAAAATAGGAGTTTTAATAAATCAAAATAAATGATTTATTGTGCAAGTGGGAAAAGCTAGAGGATCGGACATGAGTTAGGCTTAGCATTAATCAGAGATTTGACTAATTAAGCTAGTGCTTAGTTTATTGTGACACTTTGACCTAGGCTTGTGGGTTAGAATAAATCAAAATGAGAGGATAATGAATATTAGCCATTTAAATAAATACATGTGATTTAATTAAATCAGGAAACTTAGGAGATAAGCTTATTGAATTAATAAAATTGGTTTATTTAGTCAATAAACGAAATAATGTTGAATGAAGCATGATTAAATGCATGAGTAAAATTTGTATGTCTACATTTTTCCCCTCTTTGAAGCAATGTACTCGTTGTATTAGTTCAAAGAATGATGTTGCCGACATCAAAATTATTTTTATTTTTTATTTTTTCAGATGTACTAGTGAAAAAAAGTACGTTAGTACATTGCCCCCTCAAGAGGTCAAGCGAAAAGATTTGATTTGAGGTCGATCTCGCGATAAGGAGGCTTAAAATGGATGTATGGATGGTTAGACTATATGATCTATATGATAATGATGATGTAAATGAGATGTTTGAAAGATGCTTAGAATAAAAAATCAATATTATCCTAAACAACTTAAATAATTATGCAAATGAGATGTGGGATGGATTTTGTTGTCCTATGATGATATTACATGATTATGTAGGATGCAGGATGGATGCATTGTTAGTGTGAAAGAGGATAGAAGAATGAGAGAGATCAACCCTTAAATCCAAGAAGATGCAGAAGTCCAACAAGTCCACTAGTAGTCGAGACTTTATTGGATATGATGATGAATGATGATGATGCGTTGCTTATTCAAGGATGGGAGAGATAAAGAGCATACCCTTCTTTATGTTTGGTAACACACATAGGTGTGATGCATCAAGGTATTAAGAAGCAGGATGGCATTGTGACTAGTGTGATGGAGTTTGACTCGTCAAATAGATAGGAGTATCCTTGTTCACACTTAGCATACAAAACCTTATTCGAGATGTAGTTCAGATCTTCTAAACATCTCAGACCAAAAAATAAAAAAGGCAAGCCTTCTTATGTGGTCAACAAGACACCTAAAACATCCTCCCTACAAACAAAACAAAGCATGTATGATGAAGATATTTTACAAGAACATCCAACAAGCACAACAGATAAAAAGATAATGATCATTGCCCCGTTCCTTTCTCTCTAAATATTTCTATTTAGATATCATTGAGAGGTCCTTGGAATGAGCACAAAATAAGATAAGTCTAAAAAGACCAAGATAAAGTAAACAAACAAGCTAATGTTCTTCGTATCGCTAGCCAAAGACTAAACTACAGTGATACCTAATGCTGATGTCCATCGCAAGAAGGTCACATTCCTAGGAGATGTTGTGATCAGGGTTTTGATGAGATTGATTGGATGATAAGCTATTGATACTCCGAGTTGATCAACTTGCTGACTTATGGATCTAGACTTTGAGACTTTGACGATTTAGGTGTTCACTTTTGAACCTGCAAGACTTGCTTCTGACTGACTTACCAAAGGATGAAAGTGATGATGATTTATTAGGAATGATGATTAATACGGGTGAAACTGAGATGAGAGAAATGCACCATTTTGGGTTTTTCAAATGGTTTGAGGTTGTTTTTGGAATTTTGAGATGTTCTTACAAATGTTTTTGATATTTTTGAGATTTATGATGAATAGAATAACTTAATGACCTATCCTAGGGGTCTTAGGAGCTCATCCATAGATTATCCTTGCCTACATTATACACACAGAGACCATGTAGTTTGATTGAGGACAAATTCAATTGATAAGATAGAAGGGAAAACGGATTGCCATTGTGACAAATGCCTAAAAGACTGACCTAAAATGTGAAATAGATGGGCAAACGGATTGCAAATGCAACAGATGCCTAAAGAACTGACCTAGGGTGTCTCAGGGGATGATCAAAGATCAACCTTGCCTACGTTCAAGCTCAGAGATGACGTAGTTCGGTCAATAATTTTTTTTTTTTTTTTTTGATGAATTTCTTGAATGTTTTTGGATTTTTGCATGATTTTGACAATATGGAGGTGGATATGCATGACAATATTAGTGCTTTGTTTTGGGATTTTTTTGTAAACCAAGCTTAATGTTGATCGATTAGATTGACAGATTGATAGTTTGAGTAAGTGTGTTAAGTCAAACAAAAGTGATAATGCACTTGTAAACTCTAGGAAGTTGTGTTATCCTAGAGTAAACTTGTACATTAGAGGATGGTTTGACTAAGTGTGTTAAGTCAAACAAGGTGATAATGGATTGGATAATTTGATTAAGTGTGTTAAGTCAAATAAGATGATAATGTACTTGTAAACTCTAGGAAGTTGTGTTATCCTAGAGTAAACACATACACAAGAGGGTGGTTTGACTAAGTGTGTTAAGTCAAACAAGGTGATAATTGATTGGATTAGATTGATTAAGATTGATGAAGCTTGATTTGGAAAAAAATTGTTTTGATGATTTGATGTGATGCTGACATGCAAGTTAGATGCGACGAATATGAATTGTTTGGATTGATGTTCAATGAAAGATAAATCTTGATGAGGAACATCATCTCATAAAAATATGCCATGGGCTAGTGATTTGGAAATTTGGCTCACAAATCCTTTAACCAATTTGATTTCACGTTTGCCAATGTTCAAATCGCCAAATTAGGTGGAAGATATAGATCACTATTTATTACTGAAGCAAGATGCAAACATTTGCCTCCAATGTCTAGCAATGCAAGGAATGTCATGGGTGAATGCTTGAATAGTTTTATGGATAGATACGATAAGTATGCAAAGGATGCCAAGGATTATCTTATGACAAGATAAGGTGTTCGAATAGAGGAATGCTCATTTGGATAATGCTTCAAAGCTCAGATAATGTTTGGATTGGATAGGATTACTAAAAATGACCCATGTCAAGATGTTTACCATAAAAAAATGTGAATTTTGTACCAAACTTGGTCAAGATCAAGATAAGGTAGATAGATGGCAGTGGTTTGGTTAAATGGTTCATGGATGAATGGATGATATGGCTTGAATGATGGCTTTATTATGGATGTGATAAGATGTTTTCTCTTGAAGTGGCACACACAGATGCTTGATTCTACACATGATGCCTATTTTCCAGGTTTTCATCATGGTACTTGTCCAAAGTGCCACTGAAATGGTTTTTGCTAGAGGATGATTTTTATTTTTACTATTTTCAATCATTTTTTTGATTTTTATGTTTTTTTTTAATTTTTATGTATTTTCTAAGAGATTTTAAGCTGATGTTGATGCTTCCATCATAACATGCCATCAGTATATTGCTTGAAGAAGTTGCTTTGCTAAGATATGTGCACTTGGATGCAAATTTTGAGAAATGTGTTCTGCTTTGTTCATACTGGAGTTAACTTTGTCTTTATGTGCACATCGCGATAGAGTGCTTTCTGAATCCTTATGATGAAAGGTCATTTCCAGCACATGGTCAATATGAGAATTGGATATCATGCATGGAGGTGTGGATGGAAGAGTGTGTTTAAGAATAAAAAATGGGGGTATGTGTAGGATCATCATGGAAAAAATAGGCCCTTAAGTGGCAATAAAAAGACATAAAATCGAAGTTGGACAACTTGAAATAAAAATTTGAATAAGTTATCTATATTATTTCAAAAAAATGTAAAAATAGAATCTGTAGAAAATTGAATGTAGTTTCTAAACTACTAGACCTTTATTTTAAAAAAATAATCTATTTGGTAAAAATTTGAAATTTCAATGCAGTAGTATTTAAATTTTAGGGTAAAAATAAGAAGTAGGTGTCTGTCTAACCACCCTAACCACAATAAAATGATAATATTTTTTTATAATATTTTAGATATAAGTAGAGGACTAATGTCCCGAAGTGATGCATATTTTTTTATAATTTGTTTCCAAGTAAATAATTAATTATGAATTTTTTATTACAACTTTTAAAAAATATAAAATCTCGTCTCTCTAACCACCTTAAATTGGTCAAAAATTCATGAATTTTTTTTTTTTAATGTTTTAATCCTATAGTATGCAAACCATAGAATGTGATGCATGTTTCAGATTCAAAAAATGTGATACTATTTGAAAGTTATAGATGTTTTTCAATCAACTTATCAATTAGGACTTTATTCATAATTCTAATAGAAAATGAATAATAATTATTTATTAAATTCAAAGTAAAGCATAATTTATATTGGTAGAAGTTGAGAATCTCCTCTAAAAACCCTTTTCATTTCATCAATTTTGGGTAAAAAAGTAGTCAACCACATGAGCCATGATATGGCTTACATATCGCCACTTTTTGGTCCATCATGATCCTACACATACCCATGGATTGGTTGATAGTTTGGAACCTTTGACTCTCCAAACTTGGGAAGATGATCAATAATGGGTGGATATGGAAGTGTGCACTAAATTAGGACCAATTTCTTGATACACTTTGTATGTTGCTTGAGAAGCCTATTTTTGCCTTTGTGGACATATTTTATGGATACTTGTCCCCTTTTTATTTTTCCCCATAGTTTCTTTGACTAATGGAGTATAATAGGGATAGTATTTCTTTGCATTCTTCGGTATCCATATGTATTTTATTTGTCTGATATCCTTCGTAGCTTATTTTTCTTTCATAATTTTCTTTGTGCTTTGATTCAAAATATTATTTTGATGTTGGTCCCAATTCATGGATGGGGTGATGGGTGGATGGAGATTTGTGATGTGGCAGGTTGTAGTATTGGCATCAGTTTCATCATAAATATTCTTTGTGTTCCCTATGTTGACATTTGCTCGAGATGAAGTTGCCCCTAGTTTTATAGAGGTATCATTGATATGTTTATATCCTTTGATTGTCGAATAACCAAGACCTTGATGCTTAGGAATTCCAATAATCTGCACTAGTTCTAGGATACCCTGTTCATGTAGGCCTAATCCTCTACCTTCATAATTCATCCGTTGAAACATTTTATTTGCAATAGGATATGATTTACCTTGGAAACAAGGTGATACTCCTTCTCTACTCTATGGTGGATCTTCAAAGGTGATAGCTTCTTTATTGATGAGATAGCTTGCCCTAAAAAAGGTAAGTGATCCAATTTTATAAGGGATAGGATCCTTCATCTATGGGATAAATTCTTGATTGATATCTTTGGTTTGAGCTTGTGAAATATCAAATTTTAATGCTTCTTCAAGATGTGTTGATGATTCACTATCCACATGAGTCTTTTCATAGGATGTTTTCGATTCATGAATTCTATAGGAGCCTTCTTCATGATCTATTTTTGTTAGGTTTCCACAGGATGTTTCTGATTCACAACTTCTGTAGAATCCTTCTTCATGATTTGTTTCTGCTATGTCTCCATATTTTTCTATATCTTGGTCTTGTGCACAATTATTAAGAGTAGGAGACTCTTGTTCCTTGGTAATGATGTCAAGAGTATGAGTCTCTTGTTTTAAATGAAGATCATCAACGTGTCCATCCAAAGAAAGCATCTCATGGGTAGATGGAGGAATATGTGCTATATGGATATGATCATCATTTGCAACATCTTGTATAGATAGGAGAGTTGCCATTACCTCATTGTAGCATCTTGGATATATGAATTCTTGATCTTGACTAATTCTAGAATTAATTTTGACATGTTTTGGATCAAGTTCTTGACATGGGTCAATTTCAAAGGATGGATTGCTTATAGTGGGTTCTTGGACATCATTCTTAGGCATGGAAAGTGGTTCATTATCCTTTTGATCTTTGAGGATTCCGTCACTATCTGTAATCATGAGGTCAAGGGATGTCAATATGTCGTTGGAAGGGCCATTGCTAGACCTTGATGGAAGATGTTTATCATGCTTTGAATGTACATTCTTGAGATATGTCCTCTAATTCGTTACGTGATGTAGAGAAATTTTCAACATGATCATTAGTCGATGGATCTTGGATTATGTCAATAGGATCAAATAATGTACACACAACCTGAAATAGATCACTAAAACGTGGATTTTGATGAATGTTGATTTGATCACTAGATGGGGTAGACATATCTTCATAGTGCTCATTGATGGATAGATCTTGATCATTATTTTCAACAATTGTGGTGGAGAGGTTTTTAATGCTATCGCTAGTGGTTGAAATTTGATTATTGTCCCCAATACCTATTAGCTTTTGATCAATCAGGTCTTGGATGAGATTTTTGAGTCGAATACAATCTAATGTTGTGTGTCCCTTTACTTTGTGAAAATCACAAGAGTGCTTCTCATCATACCCCAGTGGTTTCATCATGGGCTCTTGATAATTCACATAGATAGGGATTTTAATGAGTTTTTCTTGGATTAGTCATTGCAAGAAAGACTCAATTGGTTCCCCAAGTGTGTATTTTTGTTTGTTACCTTGTCAGATTTTCACTTTAAATTGACCTTGTAGTGATTGATTTTGGAGATGTGGTGATTTATCTTTGATATGTGGTGATTGAGTTTGTTGTTGTTGATCTTGATATCCAATTTCTTGACATTGGAGATATTGTTCTTAATTTGGTTGTGGATACAACTCAATGCTTTGATGAAATGGAAGAGTGTATTTATTTTGGGGTGGAGATGTCTCTTGGCACAATGGATCAACTACATTGGAAAGTGAAGCAATTTGATCCCACAGAATTTGATCTTGATGCCTTTGATATGGTTGACTTGGCTATAGAGCAAGCATATTTGGAATGCATCCTTGTGGTGCTTTCTTGGGATTGTGGACAAGTTGATTCTGGATAATGCTCTAATTCGGTGTGATGTTTTCATTTGGCATTATAGGTTGAGTTTGAACATTATTGTGGTTGGGAATCATATTTCCTTGATTTAGGTAACTTTGATTTTGCATGGGGTTACCTTGACTTGGATCAATACATGGAGTTGTTAACATTTTTCTAGGATTTTGAACAATATTGGTTTGATTTGCAAGCATATCTATCCCAAACTTTACCAAGTGCGGATTCAAAATGGTCATGATTGATAAACTTGTATTTGGCATGTATGGATTTGGTGGGATAATGTTGTTTGGAATAAGACTCATGCATTGACTGTTTGGTTGATAGATATGTAAGTTTGGATTTGGATTTAAATCTACCATTGGGAAAGGTGTTCCAAACTTTCGATTGGGAATACTCATATTCGTATCATTGAGGTTTGGAGAAGATAATGATGCCATGCATAAATGTGAGTTTCGATAATCAATCAGCATTGCAAGACTTAGATAGTCTGGTTGACTTGGATTGCTCATCATGTATGAGTAAAGTTTCAACTCCATGTTCTTCTTGTGTTTTGACCTTGTTGTGAAAGTGAATCTCTAAGGTGTTTAGGGCCAATGATGAGATGAAGGATAAAAGGGTGAATGATATGGGTGATTAAACTTTTAGGAACTTTGGATCAATGCCAGACTTTAGGAATTGATTTGATTCAGATTGAGAATAGTTTGACTAAGTGTGTTAAGTCAAACAAGGTGATAATGCATTTGTAAACTCTAGGAAGTTGTGTTATCTTGGAGTAAACTTGTACACAATAGGGAAGTTTGACTATGTGTGTTAAGTCAAATGAGGTGATTATGGATTGGATAATTTAACTAAGTGTGTTAAGTCAAACAAGATGATAATGAACTTGAAAACCCTAGGAAGATGTGCTATCCTAGAGTAAACTTGTACAAGAAGGATAATTTGGCTAGGTGTGTTAAGCCAAACAAGGTGATTTTGAACTTGTAAACCTTAGGAAGTTATGTTATCCTAGGGGTAAATTTTCTCAAGAGGATTGATGATTTGACCAAGTGTGTTAAGTCAAATAAGGTGATGTTGATTTTTCCTAAAAGTCTAGAATAAGTGATGTTTTCAAAGTTTCCCAGAGTTTGTTAATGAGATGATGTTTGATTGATGTTTGAGATGGGTGAAGTGTTTTACTTGATCCTAGACAAACCTAAGAGGAACTTGTTTACAAGACCAAGGTTTTGACGAACATGATTTTCCCTAAGAGTAACTCAAAACAAAATAGCAATGTTTGCATGGAAAACCACAAGACAAAAGTTTGCAAGCACATGTGTGGCTCAGTTGTCTATTATCTTGCTTAGATTCGACTCCTTTTGACACAAGCACTTTCTTGATTATATTTTTCAAACTGAATGTACAATGTCCTAATTTTCTTTTATCCCACAAAGTGTATTATGTGGAAATCAAGGAAATCAAGGCAAAGGTTACCTGTTGTTGACTTTGGGAGAAAATAATTGAGATGTCTGAATGTTTAGAAGCCTTCTAGAGATTAAAAAAACCCTAGGGACAAGCAGTAACATGTGGACACCTCCAAGGTATTTGTTCTTCCAAAGGGTTTGAGATTTTGATGATTCATTGAATGTTTGTTTTCAAATGGTTTGGATCCAAGCAAAGTGTTTTCAATTCTAGGAACATGTACAATTGTAGGCTGAAAAGACAATATTTGTTGGGATCCCACTTGGATAAATCTAGCTACGCATATTCAATGTACATGATTAGATGTTTGACCACACAGGATCCCCCTTACAATGCACTCACTTCTCGAGTCATCCAAGCATCAGTACCCATGAATCTCCCATTGCATAATTTTCATCTCTACAACATAATCACATGTATACATGGGGCAACTTCAAAGGACATGACCTTTTGCACCAACAAATAGATAGGATTTTGGCCTTCTAAATAAAATTTTGTAGTAAGGGCATCCAATTTAGGGGGTGCAATGATAAACTCCTTGTGAGAGATCTCCCAACCCTTAGAACAAGGTCTTTATGCTTATAAAGATACTAGGGGAGAGTTATCATCTGTTGGTTCCCATTGTCCATGGCTTTCACCATGAACACAAATTTATATAATGGTTTGGAAGAGCTTGGCTTTAGCTCGTTACCACTTGAGTCAGTCCCTTGGGGTGAGTACTTTTTCGCACCAAGGCAAGCCCTCTAAAGGTACACAATAATGAGTAAGTTCATTCATAGTTCGATCATCTTTGTTTGCATGAACAAAGAGAGAACACTCACAATGCCTTTTTCTCACACTAGACAAGTTCTGTTCAATTTGAGAACCCAAATGAAATGCGAAGGCAATATTTTTGACAACTTAATATCAAAAAATACTTTTGATTCTCGAGGTGACCATGAGGTGCGAGAGAAACTCATACGCCTTTTTCAATGATATTACTTTGTCAAAGAGATTACAAAACTTGAAAAAAATACATGTTCATTTTAGACCTCAAAATAGTGATGTGTTCGTTTTATAGCACCAAAATTAAGTGTGAAGCTGATTGTTTGTTCAATTTTAGACTAAAATCCAGATTCTAGAGTGTTTCTAAGGTTCAATTTTAACTAATTTGAAAGTGATCAAGTTAATGATTAACTTTAAACCCAAAAAGGAAGTTGAGTTGGTTCAAAACAAAAAATGAAAGCAAGAATTGGAGCCTTCAAGTTATCACAATAAGCATTAAAAAATGCTTTTTTAAGTCTTCATTTTGATGTTCAAAGATTGATATTTTTCAAACTTCGATGCTCCATTCCAATGCCAACCTTAACTTTTTTCCTATAACATCACAAAGCCATGATAAATAAGATTTATTTCAAAAAAATAATAATAATAACTTATCATAACAAATATAGTTTTAAACACCATGAATGTGTTCAATGATAACTTTTAATGCCAAAGTTCCTCCTCCCTAAAAATTTACGTATTGATAATCTCTTGAATAGATGTTAGTCCACAATAAAGTACATGCTTGCAAAATACCTAAATATTGTATTCCTTATTTCTAATAGACAAATTTTTGAATATATGTTTTGTGTTTTCTGTTCATCCTCTATTTTTTTTTTCGTTGTTTCCATTGCCTCTGCTATTGTTGTCACCCTTAAGTTTAATCAATATATTATACCATTGAAAAAATTAAACTGTGTAAATTAACTTAATTTCTACAAGTTTAAATAGTAATTTTGGTTTGGTATGAATAATGCTTGCTAAAAAATTTCCTAAATTCCAGGAAAGGGTATGTGCAGGATCATGATAGGCCAAAAAGTGGTGATATGTAAGCCATATGATGGCCCATGTGGCTGCCGACTTTTTTTTTACCCAAAATTGATGGAACGAAAAGGGTTTTTAGAGGAGATTCTCATATTTCCACCAATATAAATTATGATTTACTTTGAATTTAATAAATAATTATTATTTATTTTCTATTAGAATTACGAATAAAATCTTGATTGATAGGTTGATTGAAAAAAATCTATAACTTTAAAATGGTATAACATTTTTTGAATCTGAAATATGTGTCACATTCTATGCTTTGCATACTATAGGATTAAAAAAAAAAAATTGAATTTCATGATTTTTTGGCCAAGTTAAGGTGGTTAGACAGACGAGCTTTTATATTTTTTAAAAGTTGTAATTAAAAATTCATAATTAATTATTTACATGGAAAAAAATTATAAAAAAATATGCATCACATTCGGACATGAGTCCTCTACTTACATCTAAAAACTTATAAAAAATTATTATCATTTTATTGTGGTTAGGTTGGTCAGATAGACACCTACTTCTTATTTTTACCCTGAAATTTCAAATTTTCACCAAATAGATTTTTTTTTTAAGTTAAAGTTCTAGTAGTTTAGAAACTACATTCAGTTTTTTACAATTCTATTTTTACATTTTTTTGAAATAATATAGATAAGTTATTCAAATTTTTATGTCAAGTTGTCTAACTTTGTTTTTCTCTTTTTATTGCCACTTAAGGGCCCGTTTTTTCCATGATGATCCTGCACATACCGGAAATACCTACTCTGCTTGTTATTTGACATATTAAAGGAATGAAACAATGTATTTAGCACTTGCCTTTCAGTCAACGTAGTAGTTGAAAAGTATGAAAAGAAAAAAGAAACAAGGTCTTTAATCTCTGACATAGAGAACGTGATGATCCTTCCAAACAATAACGTCATTAACAACAAGCAATCGATAGCCTAGTAAAAACAACAAACATTCAGTCTAGACTCTTGCTTAGTCAAAAAGATATTGGACGACAGTTAAACATCTCATAGACCATTAAATGCAACTCAGCAACAGGCAGTGGAGTCCATGTAATACCCCTCCGTTTTGCTTCTTGTTCGGTTTGCTTTATGCTATGTTTGGTTGCAACTACTTTGATACTGGATACATTTTGTTATGATGTTTTGATCGCTACTATTGAGCGACAATTATTATTGTGTGATGTGGTTATTTGATTATTGTTTCACATGCTTTAATGGTTTAATGATGTTAGTAAAGTTAACATGAGATTTTATTATGAGATTATTGATTATGATGTTAATGTCAGTTTTTGATGAGCGGATTGGTGAAGAGGACGGTTTCGCATCACTCGCTTGCAAGCGCCCTACAAATCTGTGATTTCTTCTTCATGGTGTGTAACATATGCTGGATATACTATATGATGTTGTTGACTTGATTTCAGGTTGCAAGTACATGACATCGACTCCACCTGGATTCATAGGTTTGAGTGTGTCGATCCAACGGTTAAGTTGAACGGGAGATAGTAGATAGCTAACATGTGCCAAGTCTATGCCCTAGCCTTAGTGTGTCGTCAGTTTCGTTTGTTGAGTCATGGTGTACCTTACTTTAATGCTATTTAATTTTGAAAGGTGCTTGTTTATTAAATGAATTTTTAGAATAATTGCATTGGGTTAAAGTAGTGATTATGTTATATTAAATTAAAATTATTCTTTGATGTTATATTTAAAGTTGATAATGAAATTTAATTTATTTGACTAACTAAATTTTAATCTCAAAAGGGTTGAATTTAGTTATTAAATAATTAAAATTAATTAATTAATTTTATTGGATTAAATTAAATTAAATCAAAAGAAATTAAAAGATATGTGGAAATTGAAAGAAATTGAAATTGCATTTTAAATTCAAGGTGTGTTTTCGAAAATGGAAGTAGGTTAATATTGTAATTGTCAATATTACATGCAAAGGATTAGATTTAGTGGTCTAAGATATTTTGATTGAATAGGATTGCATGTTTAATTGAGAGAGGAGTTTTGGGTTAAAAATTGATTTATGAAAGAGAAGGTTTTTGAGAAGAGGAGTTTTTTTGAAAGGCAGTGGAGGATTTTTGCAAAAAATTGCACATAGAAGGGTTTGAAGCAGTTTTAATTGTAGAATTATTTTGAGGAAAGTTAGTTTGCAATTGTTGAAGTTTTTGGATTGGATTTGTTGCACATTTGAAGAAAATTTAGGAAATCTTTAGAGGAGGCTTGCATAAGAAATTCATCTTCTTCTATAGCTTCAAATTCTAGGTTTTGTTCTGTGTGTTTTTTGGTTCTTGTTTTGTTCAATACAATTTAATTGTTTATGAATCTGTTGTAGAAATTAATTGTGAATTAGGATTTGTTAATTGAAACTAGATTTAAATTAATCTAAAATTTTGGAAGATTGTTTAAATTCACTAAAGGATTTAATTCAATAAATGGGGAAATTGTAGATTCATTATTTAAATTTAAACCTTTCATTGTGCTTCAAACATTTAGGTTGTTGTAAGAAATTTTTACCCTTTAGAAAATAATCTGATTTCGTTTTCAAAACAAATCCTCTTAGAAAACCTTCAATAAAATAAAATAAAATCAAGATTTGTTTATTTTCCTATTTTTAATCATTTGGAAAAATTCAAAGGAATGATTTAAAAGAAATTAAATTTAGACCTATTGAATTTAGGAAAAAATTATGGAAAACTTTATCAATTTCCTATGACTAGTTATTTTTAATTATTTTGTCAATTTTACCAATCACCAATTCTGTGTAAATTTATATATATTTATTATTATATGTATTATATTTTTGGTAAATATGCATACATATAATATATAGATATATATATAGTTTTGTAATGTTGATTAATTATTTTATTTATTTTTGGGAAAAGGACACTGTCGAATTTATTATATAGGCCAATGGTGAAATTTTGGTTTCTGTGTCTTTTAAAAAAGATAATAATAAAAAAAAAAAAAAGTTGATTTGGTGGACGATAGCCATGACCCCACCGCCCACCGCACACGTGGAGACATGGGAAAGCACTGCGCATGGGCCAACGCACCCACCATTTAGGGGGATGCGTTGTCCCATGGGAAGCATCACCCCACTCCTTTAATGTGGATGCGACCGGCTAGTACAAGGTACCGCCGACACACCACTATCCTTCTTTTTTTGCTTTGAATTCCAGTGTCTAAAAAAAAAATCCAACTGGCTGTATAGGGGTACAGTCCGGCGACGTAAAAAGTATTTTCTTTTCTTATATTTATTGTTTATTATAAATGAAAGTCTTCCTTGTTTTGGCATGCATGTAAAAATCATATATAAAGTTAAAAATATATATCTATATATTCATATATGTAATATATATCTATATATTCATATATGTAATATATATATGTTTTCTCATATATTATTTTTGTATGTGTTTTTTGTTTAGTAAACAACAGTTAGTAGATATATATTCTTTTTATGCTCATATATATATCAAAAGTATGAATACATAATTATTTATTAAAACATAATTGTGTATTTATATTTTTATAAATGGTAGTAAGTTGTTACTTTATAGTTTGGAATTGAAAATATTTATTTCTTATGTTGTTTAGAAAATTGTTAAAAAGGGGACGTTTTAAACAAATTGTAGAAATTAGATAAGTTAGTTGGAGAAACTGAAAGAAACTTTCTTGCATGAATATAATATGGTTTAAATGCAATTGAATATCTCGTTTTGTTAAAATTGAATTTATCCTTTCTTTGCAAAAGTAAAGGTAAATATTTTAGTTTATTGTTACCTAATCGAGGTGATTGGATTCTTACTAAAAATAATTAAGTTAGGAAAATGGTTTTAAGATATCCGAAAATAGCGTATTTCCTTGCCATTGCTTGTTGTTATTACTTTTCCTTATGTTCGTGATTGGGGAAAAAAGGGTTTTATGAGTATTTGAGCTAACCTTGTCATCATGCCATTGATTTTGTCAAATGTTACCTATTGAATGAGTAGGGATTTAGGAAATCCAAAAATTTTGATTTGAATTATGACTTTAATGCTTGTTGTAGCTATGTTGTCAAGTTGCATTGTGGGATTTGGGATTTAGTGTTAGTCCAAAATTGTAAGTCTTCCAGAAGAACTTAGAGGATGAGGGTTGTCGAAACTTTATGTCAACCAGTTGTTTTCCCTTGGGTAGTGCATGGCGTCTTTTCAGTTTTTACCCGGTTTCCACGAACAGGGATGTTTTTGTGCCTCTTGTGAAAAGAGTGGACTACGTGTGTTTGTTGCCTCCAAGATGTTTGGAGTGAATTGTATTATTTGTTTCCTCCTTGTGTTGGAGTGGTTATGATGCCTAGGTTGTATGCACTTGTGATTCCCTTGGTGATTAGTTTGTTTGTGTGTTGTCCATTAGAAGAGTGGCTTTTGTTAGGCATCAGAGCCCAAAGAAGTAAACCAGGTAACCTTCAGAAGTTATTTTCAAACAAGTGATAATTAAAGTAATGAACTTAGAAGATTAGGACTAACTTCTCACTAATCAAGATAATTCTTCCTCACTCATAGACAAAAGCGCTCGTTTAAACTTGGGATGAGTGGGTAGGCTTGAAATGACATAGTCATCTATCTTGTCAGTAAGAGAGGTATTTGATGCTGCATGAGTGAGTATGAGGGCCAAGATTCGGTTGAGGTCACCAGGATTACTGCAACCTATGAAGAATGCCTAGAGGAGATCTCATGACTACTATGCGATGACACTCTATCTAGGACAACTGTTGCTAATTGTTTTATGTGTATGGTTCTCTGAACATACTTGATCTATTTAATGTTTGGAAGCAATATGACCTATGTCAGTGATGTGAGAGTTGTACTTGTATAGCACATATGTTTGGTTGAGTCAGTATGAGTCTGTCTTTGGTTAGAGATAGTAGATTCTTTGTCCATGTTACTTTGTTACTATCTCCTAGCATGGGGGGTGGGCCTTTGGGTACCACTTGGTTGGGTGGAACATGCACCATAAACCGTTGGGTCCCCATTGATCTTTAGTACTTGGTGGTGAGTCATCCAGTTGGATAGCTCGCGGTTCTTATATCTATTTCTTGCAATGTTGTATTTCTTAATGTAATAAGTTGATTTTACCACTCTTGTATTTATGAGGTGGATTTACGTAATCATAACACTGATGTGCTATTGCCTCATTTTGGGAATGAGTGTTGTAATTAGTTACTCATGTAATGGATATATGTTATGGATGTTATCTTCTTATCTTGGTAATTATTTATGTTGAGTGAATGCTTACTACTTGAGTTTTTTAATGTAAAGAATTTTTAATGATGTATGTTAATGGGATTTTAGTAATCTGAGTTACATAGCCTTAGGGGATGTTGTCATTTATAGATGAACATGCATTTTTAATTCACTTTTAAAAAATAAATTAGTACGCTTTTATAGTGAATTGAAACTTCCTCTAGGGTTGCGTGGCAGGGCATTAGACATGGTATCAGAGCCTAGGTTTAAACATTGGGTGATCTGGGATTAAGATGTACCCATTAAGCCTAGTTGTGTAGGTTTTCTTGTGTACCTTGTCTAATACCCTTTTATGTCTGTGTAGGAGTATGCCTCCTAGATGCGGACGATGGAGAGGACGTGGATGTGGCCGGGTAGGCAATCGAGAGGAGAGTTAGCATGACTTGCAACCTCGTGTTGTACCTATACTAGTGCAGGAGGAACATTAGGCCTCGTAGAATGATCTAGGAGGCAGTGGTGGACAACTAGATCCTGGTAGGGTTGAAGCTGCACGTAGAGCCTTCAAGGAGGCTTTGGTATTATTAGGTCTGAGACAGGTAGTACCAGAGGTTAACCCTGTGGTTAGGACTATTATAGCTCGGTTAGAGATGTTAGCAGTGTCCTATATGAGGGATTTGATTCGGTCACAACCACCTAGGTTTGACGAAGCAGGCACTGGTTTAGAGGCTAAGACTTGGGTGATAGGTCTTGACCGATGTTTTTCTATGCATACTAAAGCACGGTGCACTGTGATGCACCTAGAGGGATTTGCACCCACTTGGTGGAGACTTGAGCAGAAGCCCCACATTGACATGAGTTCAGTGTCTTGGGAGATCTTTCTTAAGCGATTCAGGGCCTGTTTTCTTTCTGACCATTGGCGCCAGCGTAGGGGTGATGAGTTCCATGCCCTTTGATAGTTAGCCATGACCATAGATGAGTATGAGAGACATTTCTACAAACTTAAACAGTTCACAAGAATAGGGGATGCTGAGGGGATGCTCGTGCAACATTTCATCAGGGGCTTAAACACCCGTATCAGTGGTGGTGTGTGGGTCTTTAAGCCCAAGTTTATGGAGACAGCTGTGGAGAAGGCACAGTTGGTTGAGGAGAACTTAGCTATGGCACTAGGAGGACATTCAGGTGTGTAGATCGGTAGTGGTTCAGGAATTGGGTCTAATGCACGATGGGGTCAAACTCAGGGAGTTGGATCATCATTGACTCAGAGTGGGCAGCAAGAGAGTGCGCTTGGAAAGTGTAAGGACTCTTAGGATGATGGTGGTTCTTCAACTAGAAGGAATCGAAATTGGTGGCACAATAAGCACAATCGACAGGTACAGCCAGCCCAAATTTCACAGTCTACGGTTGATTGGGATAGTATGGAGTGGTCTACTGAACCAAGAGGAGGCATTGGGTTTGGTTTCATTAGGTGTTTTTCTTGTGGTCAACAGGGCCACCTTGCTAGGAATTGTCCATATCAGAATACTTCTGGTGTTGGTCGTACAGTGTAGGATACTCATCCTCAGGGATCGAGGTTTTGATTTTATGCTATTTGTTTGAAGGAGTTATATCCCTATTGGTTTGTAGGCTTCCAGGAGTAAGCCTGGTCTTTTGGGGGGGAGAATGTAATACCTCTCTATTTTGCTTCTTGTTCGGTTTGATTTATGCTATGTTTGGTTGTAGCTACTTTAATACTGGATACATTTTGTTATGATATTTTGATCGCTACTATTGAGCGACAACTATTATTGTGTGATGTGGTTATTTGATTATTGTTTCACATGTTTGAATGGTTTAATGATGTTAGTAGAGTTAACATGAGATTTTATTATGAGATTATTGATTATGATGTTAATGTCAATTTTTGATGAGTGGATTGGTGAAGAGGATGGTTTCGCATCACTCGCTTGTGAGCGCCCTGTGAATCCATGCTTTCTTCTTCACGGTGTGTAATATATGTTGGATATATTGTATGATGTTGTTGACTTGGTTTTAGGTTGCAGGTACATGACATCGACTCCAACTGGTTTCACAGGTTTGAGTGTGTCAATCCAATGGTTAAGTTGAATGGGAGATAGTAGCTAGGTAACATGTGTCAAGTCTACGCCCTAGCCTTAGTGTGTCGTCAGTTTCGTTTGTTGAGTCATGGTGTACCTTACTTTAATGTTATTTGATTTTGAAAGGTGCTTGTTTATTAAATGAATTTTTAGAATAATTGCATTGGGTTAAAGTAGTGATTATGTAATATTAAATTAAAATTATGCTTTGATGTTATATTTAAAGTTGATAATGAACTTTAATTTAGTTAAATTTTAATTTATTTCATTAATTAAATTTTAATCTCAAAAGGGTTGAATTTAGTTATTAAATAATTAAAATTAATTAATTAAGTTTATTGGATTAAATGAAATTAAATCAAAAGAAATTAAAAGATATCTGGGAATTTAAAGAAATTAAAATTGCATTTTAAATTCAAAGTGTGTTTTTGAAAATGGAAATAGGTTAATATTGTAATTGTCAATATTGCATGCAAAGGATTAGATTTAGTGGTCTAAGATATTTTGATTGAATAGGATTGCATGTTTAATTAAGAGAGGAGTTTTGGGTTGAAAATTGATTCATGCAAGAGAAGTTTTTTGAGAAGAGGAGTTTTTCTGAAAGGCAGTGGAGGATTTTTGGAAAAATTTGCACAGAGAAGGGTTTGAAGCAGTTTTAATTGTAGAATTGTTTTGAGGAAAGTCAGTTTGCAATTGTTGAAGTTTTTGGATTGGATTTGATGCACATTTGAAGAAAATTCAAGAAATCTTTGGAGGAGGCTTGCATCAGAAATTCATCTTCTTCTGTAGCTTCGAATTCTAGGTTTTGTTCTGTGTGTTTTCTGGTTCTTGTTTTGTTCAATACAATTTAATTGTTTAAGAATCTGTTGTAGAAATTAATTGTGAATTAGGATTTGTTAATTGAAACTAGATTTAAATTAATCTAAAATTGTGGAAGATTGTTTAAATTCACTGAAGGATTTAGTTTAGTAAATGGGGAAATTGTAGATTCATTGTTTAACTTTAAACCTTTCATTTGTGCTTCAAACATTTAGGTTGTTGTAAGAAATTTTTACCCTTTAGAAAACAATCTGATTTGGTTTTCAAAACAAAACCTCTTAGAAAACCTTCAATAAAAAAAATAAAATCAAGATGTGTTTATTTTCCTATTTTTAATCATTTGGAAAAATTTGAAGGAATGATTTAAAAGAAATTAAATTTAAACCTATTGAATTTAGGAATAAATTATGGAAAAATTTATCAATTTCTTGTGACTTGTTATTTTTAATTATTCCGTCATTTTTACCAATCAGCAATTCTGTGTAAATTTATATATATTTATTATTATATGTATTATATTTTTGGTAAATATACATACATATAATATATAGATATATATATATAGATATATATATATATATATATATATATATATATATATATATATATATATATATATAGTTTTGTAATGTTGATTAATTATTTTATTTATTTTTGGGAAAAGGACATCGTCAAATTTATTACATAGGCCAATGGCGAAATTTTGGTTTTTGTGTCTTTTAAAAAAGATAATAAAAAAAAAAAAAAAAAAAAAAACAAAGTTGATTTGGTGGACGGTAGCCATGACCCCATCGCCCACCGCACGCGTGGAGACATGGGAAAGCACTGCGCATGGGCCAACGCGCCCACCATTTAGGGGGATTCGCTGTCCCATGGGAAGCATCACCCCACTCCTTTAATGTGGATGCAACCGACCAGTACAAGGTACCGCCAACGCACCACTGTCCTTCTGTTTTTGCTTTAAATTCTGGTGTCTAAAAAAAAATTATGGCTGGCTGTATAGGGGTACAGTCCGGCGATGTAAAAAGTATTTTCTTTTATTTTATTTATTGTTTATTCGATTCAAGATTTTGTTTATTATAAATGAAATTCTTCCTTGTTTTGGCATGCGTGTAAAAATCATATATAAAGTGAAAAATATATATCTATATATTCATATATGTAATATATATATGTTTTCTCATATATTATTTTTGTATGTGTTCTCTATTTAGTAAATAACAGTTAGTAGATATATATTCTTTTTATGCTCGTATATATATCAAAAGTATGTATACATAATTATTTATTAAAACATAATTGTGTATTTATATTTTTATAAATGGTAGTAAGTTGTTACTTTATAGTTTGGAATTCAAAATGTTTATTTCTTATGTTGTTTAGAAAATTATTAAAAAGGGGAAATTTTAAACAAATTGTAGAAATTAGATAAGTTAGTTGGAGAAACCGAAAGAAACTTTCTTGCATGAATATAATATGGTTTAAATGCAATTGAATATCTCGTTTTGTTAAAATTGAATTTATCCTGTCTCTGCAAAAGTAAAGGTAAATATTTTAGTTTATTGTTACCTAATCGAGGTGATTGGCTTTTTACTGAAAATAATTAAGTGAGGGAAATGGTTTGAAGATATCCGAAAATAGCGTATTTCCTTGCCATTGCTTGTTGTTATTACTTTTCCTTATGTTCGTGATTGGGGAAAAAGGGTTTTATGAGTATTTGAGCTAACCTTGTCATCGTGCCTTTGATTTTGTCAAATGTTACCTATTGAATGAGTAGGGATTTAGGAAATCCAAATATTAGATTTGAATTATGACTTTAATGCTTGTTGTAGCTATGTTGTCAAGTTGCATTGTGGGATTTGGGATTTAGTGTTAGTCCAAAATTGTAAGTCTTCTAGAAGAACTTAGAGGATGAGGGTTGTCGAAACTTTATGTCAACCAATTGTTTTCCCTTGGGTAGTGCATGGCGTCTTTTCAGTTTTTACCCGGTTTCCACGAATAGGGATGTTTTTGTGCCTCTTGTGAAAAGAGTGGACTACGTGTGTTTGTTGCCTCAAGATGTTTGGAGTGAATTGTATTATTTGTTTCCTCCTTGTGTTGGAGTGTTTATGATACCTAGGTTGTATGCACTTGTGATTCCCTTGGTGATTATTTTGTTTGTGTGTTGTCCATTAGAAGAGTGGCTTTTGTTAGGCGTTAGACCCCAAAGAATTAAACCAGGTAACCTTCAGAAGTTATTTAAACAAGTGATAATTAAAGTAATGTACTTAGAAGATTAGGACTAACTTCTCACTAATCAAGATAATTTTTCCTCACTCATAGATAGAAGGGCTCGTTTAGACTCGGGATGAGTGGGTAGGCCTAAAATGGCATAGTCATCTATCTTGTCAGTAAGAGAGGTATTTGATGCCGCATGAGTGAGTATGAGGGCCAGGATTCAGTTGAGGTCACCAAGATTAACGCAACCTATGAAGAATGCCCAGAGGAGATCTCATGACTACTATGCGATGACACTCTATCTAGGACAACTATTACTAATTGTTTTATGTGTATGGTTCTCTGAACATACTTGATCTATTTAATGTCTGGAAGCAATATGTGTAATGCTCCACCACACAACCCTAGAGGAAGTTTCAATTCACTATAAAAGTGTACTAATTTTTTTTTTATTAAGATGAATTAAACATACATGTTCACCTATAATTGACAACCTCCCCTAAGGCAACGTAACCGAGATTACTTAATTCCCATTAACATACATCATCTAAATTACATTGCATTAAATAACTCAAGAATGACATTCATTTAACATAAGTAAATACAAGATAAGAATAGATTAACCATCACATAATTCCATTACATAAACCATTACAAGATTACAATCCTCATTCCCAGAATGAGTAAAAATACATAAGTATAATAATTGCAAGATCCACCTCATAACAACAAGAGGGGTAAATACAACTGATACAAGAAGAATTACAATAATACAAGAAGAGAATAATAATATCCACAAGCTGTCCAGCTGGATGTCTCGCTTCCACCAACTGAAGAACAAAGGGGGACCCAACAGTTTTGGTGCATGTTCCACCCAACCTAGTGGTACCCGAAGGCCCACCCCCCATGCTAGGAGATAGTAAAAATACAACATGGACAAAAAATATACTACCTCTAATCGAAGGCTGACTAACTGAACAAACTGACTCAACCATACATATGCACAAAATAAATCTAACACTAACATGGTTACATTGCTTCCAGACATAATAAAATCAAGTGTGCTAAAGAAACCATACACACAACATATAATCAAGGTTATCCTAGAAAGAGTGTCATCACAAGGTGCGTCATGAGATCTCCTCTGGGCATCCTTCATAGGCTCAGGTAATCCTGGTGACCTCAACCGAATCTCGGCCCTCATACTCACTCAAGCGGAATCAACTACCTTTCGTATGGACAAGCTAGTTGACCTTGCCATTCTAGGCCTTCTCACTCACCCCAAGTCTAAACAAGCCCTTGTGTCTGCGAGTGAGGTTAATTTTATCTTGGTTAATTTGAATACATCCTAATAATCTAAGTACTTTGCTTTAATTATCACTTCTTCAAAACACTTTCGAAGGTTACCCGGTTTACCTCTTTGGGCTCCAGCCCCTAACAAAAGCCACTCCTCTAATGGATAACTCGCTACTCAAATCTAGACTCCAAGGGTGACTCAAGTGTTATAGAACCAAATAACTCATTCTCTCCTAATCTAGGAGATGACAAATAAAGAATCTCACTCCAACAGTTGGAGGAAAACAACTCATAAAACACTACCCAAGGAAAAACGAACATTAGCTAACATGGGAATGACCCACATACACTAGAATACTTTTCATTGCCTAACACAATTACCCATTCCCAAAGCATCCAATTAAAAAGGGAAAATAATATAATAATGCACTGATAAAGAAAATACACTATGTTTGGATATCTTAAATCCATATTTCTACTTAATGCATCTCGCAGAAAATAAAATATTATCTTTCTAAATCTTCACTAAAACACAATAATTTCTTCATTAAAATAAATAATTTTCTCAACCATATTTACCCATGCACGTGATTCATTTCAGTTTAAATTGCTCTCCAAAACTTGCATGCAACATATGTCTAAATCATAATGTACAACATATAAATATATATATATATACTTAAATTTAGAAATCATCATACTATATATATTTAAATACATATTTTATATTTATATTCAAAACTATATTTACAAATGAGAACCTCTGATTTTGACCTCCCGTTTTACTAAAATTTTGCTAGAATATTAAATTAATTAAATCTATACAATATCCAAACTTAAAATTTCTTTTTCCCAAATATAAATATATATATAATATATATTATATACTAATATATATAATATTAAATTATATATATACATTTACATTAAAAAACTATAAAGTAAAATTCAATTGCAATAATATCCATTTACAAACTAGATTATGCCGTGAATTAAAAATTCGCTAAAAAACAAAAAAAACAAAGCCAGTAGCCGGACGGTACCGTCGGCCTGCATTGACAGCTGTGTACAATCTCTGACCACTGTACATAGTACAGTGGCCGCCAGTGTTTGGGGAGGCCGTGCCCCCATGGGACAGTGTGTCCCCCCATGCGGTAGGTGCACTGCCCATGGAAGCGCGTCCTTCCTTGGAAGGTGTGGGCGGTGGGGTACTTTCGTCCCCACCAACCACATACCATAAAGTTCTATTTTATTCTATTTTTTTTCTTTTTTATTTTAAAACTTTTTTCAAAGAAATTCGGATTTTGCATAATACACAGGTACTGGATAATTTCGCCTTAGAAATTTGTGCCGACGGTGACTTTTTCCAAAAAGATGCCAACAATTTAAATCTTAAACAATTAACATAATAAATATATTTATTTGTTTTTTGTATTTATATTTATCCAAATATAATACATATTAAATATATATATATATATATATATATATATATTTACATAGAATATTAAAACTGGTAAAATAGGGAAAATAATTTCAAAAAAATTAGTATCATGAAATTGATGAATTTTCCAGAATTTCATTCTAAATTCAAAAAGGTGTAAATTAAATTTATTTTAACACTATTCAATGAATTTTACAAAAAACAATTAAATATAGAAAATCAAACAAATCTTGTTCTCTTACTGAAGGTTTCCTACAAGGGTTTAATTTTCTTTTGAAGAATAGATCTGACTAATTTACTAGGGTAAAATCTTCATTCCAAAACCTAAGTGTTTAAATTTCAACCAATGTTTAATTTAAGCAATGAACCAACATTTCCTGTTTACTGAATAAACCCTACAGTGTATTTTAACAATTTCCCCAAATTTGAATAAATCTAAATCTAGATTCATCTAACAATTTCCAATTCACAATTGATTTTAACAAATTTGAAAACAATAATATACGAAATGAATAATCAAGACAAAACTTGGAATCCAAAGCTATAGAAGAAGATGAATATCTGATTCAAGCTTCCTCCCAAGAATTCCTGAAATTTCTTCAAACGTGCAACGGATCCAATCCAAGAACTTCGATAATTGCAAACAAATAATTCTCCAAACAAACTCTAAAATCCAAAATTGCTTCCAATCCTTCTTTGTGCAAATTCTTCAAAAATTCCCAAATTCCTCTGAAAAATATCAATCCTTCCAAAAACCTCTTTCCCCAAAAAATTGAAACATGCTTTCACATTAAAACTCAAATATCTAATCTAACCCTAATTTTCTTTTGCATGCAAAGTGAAAATAGATATTTATTTCCTTTTCGCATTTTCGAAAACCCCAAATTGATTTTCAAATGCAATTTCACTTTTCTTTCAATTCTTTTAATTTAATTTAATTTAATTTATTTCAATAAGCTCAATTAATCAATTTTAATTATTTAATAATTAAATTCAACCTTTTTCCAAGATTAATTTAATTAAATACAATTTCATCATAAACATAAATATTTCATTAAGCATAAATTTCACTTAATATTAAAATAATGTCTACTTTCAACAATAACATAATTCTAAACATTTAAATAAATAATAATGCATCTAATAAAATCATATAACATTAAACCAAGTAAACACAACTCACAAAATAGGACTAACGACACACTGAGGCTAGGGCGTAGACCTAACACATGTTACCTAGTTACTATCTCCCTTTCAACTTAACCGTTGGATCGACACGCTCAAACCTGTGAAACTAGGTGGAGTCGATGTCATGTACCTGCAACCTAAAACCAAGTAAACAACATAATACAGTATATCCAGTATATAATACACACCGTGAAGAAGAAATCACGGATTTGCAGGGCGCTCGCAAGCGAGTGATGTGAACCGTCCTCTTCACCAATACACTCATCCAAGACTGACATTACATCATAATCCGAAATCACGTAATACAATATCTCAAGCTAACTCTACTAACATCAATAATCCATAATACATGTGAAACAATAGTCAGATAATCCACATCACACAATAATCAATGTCACTCAATAGTAGCGATAAAAACACAAACAACTAGGTGTGTCCAGTATAATAGTAGTTGCATCCCAAACATAGCATAAAGCAAACACACAAGAAGCAAAACGGAGGGGTATTACAATATGACCTATGTCAGTGATGTGAGAATTGTACTTGTATTGTGCATATGTTTGGTTGAGCCAATATGAGTCTACCTTTGGTTAGAGGTAGTAGATTCTTTGTGCATGTTACTTTATTACTATCTCCTAGCATGGGGGGTGGGCCTTCGGGTACCACTTGGTTGGGTGGAACATGCACCATAAACCGTTGGGTCCCCATTGATCTTCAGTACTTGGTGGCGAGTCATCCAGTTGGACAACTCACGGTTCTTATATCTATTTCTTGCAATGTTGTATTTCTTAATGTAATAAGTTGATTTTACCCCTCTTCTATTTATGAGGTGGATTTATGTAATTGTAACACTTATGTGCTATTTCCTCATTCTAAGAATGAGTGTTGTAATTAGTTACTCATGTAATGGATATATGTTATGGATGTTATCTTCTTATCTTGGTAATTATTTATGTTGAATGAGTGCTTACTACTTGAGTTGTTTAATGTAAAGAATTTTTAATGATGTATGTTAATGGGATTTTAGTAATCTTGGTTACGTAGCCTTAGGGGATGTTGTCATTTATAGATGAACATGTATTTTTAATTCACTTTTAGAAAAAAAATTAGTACGCTTTTATAGTGAATTGAAACTTCCTCTAGGGTTGCGTGGCGGGGCACTACAATCAAGATGTCCTTGATTAACATGCCTTCTAAAGAGATCTCTTGCTTTTATTGATCTTTCACTTCTCCAATCTGGTGAGCAGCAACCTTAAATGATAAGAATCTTCAAGAAGATCACATTGACACCTTCTCCTATAGTGTCAAGATCATATTAAATGCACCAAATAGATTCATATAAAAAAATTCTTTGAAAAAATCAAACACGGGCTTTGGAGGGAATAGCTTTAGATTGTGTGCCTCTTTCACCACTTAAATGCCTACAAAATTTAAAAGATATGTCAAATTAGTATCATTTTGAACCACTTCAGATTGCACGCAAAAAAAATTAAAAATTCTTGAGTGTATCAACAAGGGTATGGGCTAGTTCATAGCCTAAATGCCTCAAAATAGATGATAAATCCCGCTTCTCGAGAAAATGGAGATATATTAAGTCTATACATGCAAAGGATGTTATATAACCATCCCTATTCATAACTTCAGTAAAGAGTAAAGAGACCAGAGGTTGTGAGAAGCAGATCAACATTTTTTAATTTCAGTTGTGAAGCTCCAATCTCTTTACGTTGATTCATAGAGAATCTAGATAGGGCTAGTCTCAACAATTGGAAAATGTCAACAGCGCTATAATCTATGCAAGAGCCCAAAAATATCACTCTGGGTCAGAAAAGAGGATGAGATGAGGAGATGAAAGCTAGAATTGGTCCTAATAAAAGGTAGCTTGGCTGGCCTGGAGAGTGTTTTTCGATTGCTAATAACTAGTTAGAAGGTTGGTAGGATAATTGGTCGCAAGGGAGAGTTTGTGAAGAAAATGTGTGAGGAGACAAAATATCGAATCAAAATTCTAGATGGAGTGCCAAGCATTCCTGAACGTGTTGTTATGATATCAACAAAGGATGAACCAGATGCAACAATCTCCCAGCAATGGATGCGATACCTAAGGTTCATAAATGTATCATTGACCCTACTCCTAATATTTATGCTCGAGAGACCTCTATGTCTATTGGTTGTGTTGCGGAGACCTATGAGGTTGCAGAATGTGCCTATGGGTATGATGTGAGGATCGAATGACTGAGCCCCCATCTGACCTGCTAGACCCTACTCATGTGGTGGCACTCCTAGCTGCAACTTCAGCTTCCTCCTCTTTCAAGGAAGAACTATCTCACATAAAACATATGGCATCAAAAATTAATAGTCATCATTGTGTGAGGTATTCTTTAAAACAAAATTTAACTTTAGACTAGAAAAATAAATACAAGGCAGCATTGTATGTATTGTGATGATTGACCTAAATACCTTTAATTATTTTCTAGATGCTAAACAATCCACAAATTCTGATATTCATACGATTTGTTTGTTTTGATATTATGATGTGATATATCAAAACTCTAAATTTAAGAGGGAAATGATTCTTAGCCCATAAAATGGTTGGTAAATATTGTTAATGGGTGCATAGATGTAATAACAGATTCTAGTCAAGCACAATAAGGTGTGGGGGGATCAATTTCAACTATAAAGTCAATTCAAGAAGGTTCGGGTGCCACTGTTCGAGTACATGGTCCTGAGGATGTTCCTCTTTGTGCCTTACCAAAGGATAAAGTGGTGTGCAGAAAAAAGTGGAATTATAAACAAGACTCTTACATGAACTGCTAGACAAAATTCCTTAAATTAAATGTGGTTTCAATGACTGTCATGATAGCAAGATAGGCGAAAAGGCGAAAAAAAATAGATTTGTTGAAAGATTTTAGAAAATTTTAGGCAAATGTATTGGGTGTCATGTGAGATGGGCATGTTGGAAATCGATAAATAAAAAGCACAAGAAAATATTTGTTTTAGATTTTGTTGTTGCAGCTGCACTGGTAGATAGGTGCACAAAAGGTAAATAAATGTGGACGCCTAAACAAGGCACGTGAGCTATAAGACAAAATGGCTCAAAGGATGTGGTCTCCTAGACTACAACGTTTGCAAGATATGCACAAAATGTACTTGCCGAAAAAGCTTTAGTAATTTTCAAGAAGAAAACAAATCTATTTATGTCTTTTTCAGTGCGCCATGTGTGCCTATGATAGAATAGGCACTTTGAAACTAGGTATTCACAATCCTCTAGAAGACATGTATGTAAAACATGGAGGCATAGACAAGGTGCATGAACTATTGACAAAATGCCTCAGAGAGAGATGTGCTCACAAGGTTGACATGAATGGAGGATACGTACAAAATAGATTTATTGGCGATGTTTTTGAAAATCTCAATCAATTGATAGTGGCAAGTGTGAAGCCCAAATTTCTCACCCTTTTCCAGCATCCTCTCTGTTTGGTAGATCTGCAGAAGTATAGACAAGGCGCTTGAACTGTTAGCCAGAATGACTTAAAGAGATGTTATCTCCTGGGAAGAAATGACTCTAGGTTTTGAGAAAATGGACCAGCCAAAGGATAACTACAAAGATGTCATTCCACCATCAACGACCTGGTAAAGGATGGCTCGAGCAACACTAACCAAGGTGGTGAAATAGTGAAAGGGAAAATCACGAAACAGGTAAGCCGACTATTGATAGAAAATAGAGAGCAAATAAAAGTTACAAACTATTTCCAAAAGAAATACAACATATGCCTTGTCTTGAGAGCATTTTTTTGGCAATAGAAGTGGGTAGCAAGGATAAAAAAATTCAATCATAGTCCTATTGAGCTTTCTCATATTCAAAAGGATAAACCTTATGTGGAAAGTTTGAATGACCAACAACGTACAAGTCTACTGAATCAAGAATGTGATATTTAGGGTCACCAAAATTACTCATTGGTCACTGGTAAACTTTTTTCTCTTTGTTCTAAAGTGGCTAAAACATTTTGTCAAAAACTACCAAATGAGAAAGTAACACATTACATAAGAAAAATTAATTTCATAGCACAAGATTTTCCACGGCTGCATTATTAAAGATTTCAACAGTAATGAACATAGAATGAATACAATAGTAATTCCTTGAGTTAAATAGAGACTAAAATTCATGGATTCATCTCATTTGACTAAAAGTTCTAAACTAAGTTACTTCAAATATTTTAAAACAAAAAGGTTTTATAAACCCTTGAGAGATAGGAAAAATACAATATTAAGCTCGGAGGGGGCCCTCCTTCTAGCATCATTTTGTGGACATTCAAAATCTGCAAATTAGCTTAAATTCTAACACATACCATTAGCATGGTTAGTATTTCAAAACCAAGAAAATATCTAATATCCCTATGAAATAATACATCAATGATTCAAAATGCAAACAAAAGACAAAGATGAACCAAACATATGAAACATGAAGTATACCTATTCTATAATGGATTAGTGACATTCTTTGTGTAGAAGATAGCCCTTTCCCAATCCTTGCCAAGCAAATGAGATGATAGACAATGAGATGCAAAGTGAACTCAAGTTGCCTATAGTGAGAATGCTCCAATTGTAGATGATAAATGAGAGAAAAGACCATTGAATTTATAGGAGAGATTAAAGAGAGGAGAGGAAAAATTGAATAATGTGGGACTAATCCCCAACAAATAGGAGAGAGCCACTTGTCACAATGTGATTGGCCCATGATTGTGCAAGTTTTGGCCAATGTGCCCATTTGAAATTTGAAAATGACATTAAATGCATGTAGTTTAAGGATTTGGGGAGGAAATTTGCGTGGCCAAAAAAGTCAAACAAAGGGAGTTAATGAGGGCATATTCCTTGGGAATATGCCTTGCGAGGAAAAATATGGGTTTTAATAAATTAAAATAAATGATTTATTGTGGAAGTGGGAAAAGCTAGAGGATGGGACATGGGTTAGGCTTAGCATTAATCAAAAATTTGACTAATTAAGCTAGTGATTAGTTTATTGTGACACTTTGACTTAGGCTTGTGGGTTAGAATAAATCAAAATGAGAGGATAATGAATATTAGCCATTTAATTAAATACATGTAATTTAATTAAATCAGGAAACTTTAGGAGATAACCTTAGTGAATTAATTAAACTGGTTTATTTAATTAATAGAAGAAATAATGGTGAATGAAGCATGATTAAATGCATGAGTAAATTTTGCATGTCTACACAACTAAGACTTCTAGAAAAAGAAACTAGGACCTAAGTAAGACTTAACATGTAAATAGGACTTGCTAATGGCTAGATAGGTAAAACACCTATTTACACAAAAATCAGGGTAATGTTGTTGGCTTGGATGGTGATGAGGTATAAAAATTTGGATTAGCTAATTAGTTCATGAATCATGGTAGAGTGGCAGACTAGATGGGATGAACAAAGGTGTCTTATGGAGGAGTAGTGATTTGCAAGTGAACTGGCTCTTGTGTGTCACTCACTAGGTGATAAGCTATCTATGTTTGGGGGTAACCATAACCTCCTACAAGAAAAAATAGATAAAATAAAAATATCCTACATAAATTTGATAATATTATTTAAAATGATAGTTATAAACATGATGCTAACTAGTATAGTTTGTATAGAATTATTCATAATATTTCATGAAATATAACATTGAAGATGACACGTACAAACCATATAGTTTGGAATATACATACCATATAATACCTACCATAGGGGTCCATATAAGTGTACATAAATGCTCTCAATTCGGGAAGCAACTTACAAATCTTAGGCTTTGATGTGATGTACAATAGATTTGATAGCATGTAAGATCTTTGATACCATCTAAGAGACACATTATCTATTCAAGTAGTTACCACAAACCATAAAATAAAAAATAACCTTCCAAAATAGAGTAGGAAACAATGAATGCTAGATTATACAATGCAATAAGATACATTAGGATATAATTTGATACATAATGTAAAAGGTACTTTATTATATAATAGGAAAGTTGAATGATAGAAAAACATAAGATTATGGCAAGTGTCACAATCATATGACATTAGGTGCAAAAAGTAAATAACCTAAAAGTGACCTAAGTAAACTAAGCTTGAATAGGACCTACCTAGGAATCGGTTAGGTAATGTACCTCTTTCATAGAAAAACTTCATAATGTTCATAAATATTCCTTCTCTCTTATTCACATTAAATTGAATTTTTATTTAGCTAGATACCTTGATTGTGTTTTTTTTATGACATTTAGTAGTGATTTTCATGACATAATATTTATTTTCTTTAATCACTTTTCCTCCATTTCATCATAACCTAATGATAATATATGTGATACTTAAATGTGATGTATAAATTCTATTTTCTATCTCACATGATTTAAAATATGTTTCATTATAAACATGATATTTTTAATCATGCCTTATTTAACTTGATTATTTCTTATCTCATATACTTATTATTTATGAATCTATAAATTACATGCATCTAGTACACATATAGGAGTTATAATTCATGTGATGATGTACTTGCACTCAATCATGATGATAATAGTGTTTCATTTTTATTTTTATTTTGACAGTTTATAGAAGGATGATATTCACATTCAACTAACAAGTGAACTAGTGACACACATGTTGAAAATGTTTCTATATCTAATGATTTTTTAGATTCTATTCTTTATAATACTCATATTTCTAATAATTCATTAACTAGTGAATTTAGTGGTGATATAAATGGATAACACAAAAGGTACATAAATTTAAATAATTTTTGTTTATATATTATGCATTTATTGATGATGGAATATCAAATGAACACATACACATTTAGGGATATTTTAATTGATGAAGATATATTATGCTTTGATTCAAGTTTTATGATTCATTTAATTCATTCACATATCTTATATATTCTTTAATATATCATTTTAATTTTACCCCTGATGACTATTTGTAAGGTGACACTAAAATTGCATCATCAAGAAACTATGCTTATTACATATGTTTCCATATATTTATTTTACTATTGCACTTGAGAAACAACATGAGCATGAGATTTCACTACAAATTAATTCAAAGGTTGATTATGAGATCATTGGGATTCATTATTATGATCATCTTGTAGAAGGAGATGATTCACACATAATTGATTTAACTAATTTATTTCCTCTTCTATGATTTTAATTTTTTTATTTGATTATTCTCATGATCCTAGTTAATATTTAGATAGTGCAAACACATATTTAGTGGTTTGTGTTGATACAAGTAACTATGAAAATGTGTTGTGTGATTCATGTCACTTATATATACTATATTCTTTTATTTATCCTAAGGATTTATGATTTGAAGAACTTCATTTTTTCTTCAATAAAATGTAGATTGATACATGAAAAATATAATTAACTACTCATACTATCTTTCAACAACAAAAAATAATTTTCTACTTTTTAATTATTATTTTATATAAAAATTATATTATTTCTTTCAAAACTTCTTATCTACTTTCTTTATAACTTAATATATTTTGTATATTTCTAAAATAATTTATATTATTCTCAAAAGAGATTCTACAATAGTAATAGGGCACCAAGTCTCATATATTGACGATGTAAATAAAAATCAAAACACATTTGATATATATTTAAAAAGTATATTAAATATATAAAATTAAACTTCTAAAAAATAATATTTAAACATATAATATTTACAAAAAAATTTAAAATAAAAAAAATAGTAATTTTAAAAGAAATAATATTAAAATTTAAATTGAAAAATAATATAAATCATCTCATAAAAATACAATGAAGAATATAAAAAAAAAATTAAAATAAAATAAAAACTATGTGAATTCATATAGTAAATAAAATATTTAAAAATATCTAAATATTTAAATAATAAAATATATAAATCAAAATAGGTAAGATTGTTTAAATAGTGAGATGAATTTAAACATAATCTAATAAAAAATAAATATAAATGAGACCACGTGAAATATTGTAATGGTTTTAGAACACCCAATTATTTAAATTGTGGGATATGTAAATGATAGAACAACTTGAAGTAAAAGTTGATCTTAAATAGAAGATGAACATGCTACCACAAAAATCCATTGTATGAGTGTTATGATGATTATTAAAAAGCATTTTTATCACAATTTATAACTAGCAGTCACATGCATAGAGGCATGCAACAATCAATCGATAGGGATCCACCACAAATGGATATTCAATGGGAAGTAAGAAACAGGCAATTTTTTGATTGAGGCGAGAAAAGGAAAATGTGTTAATAAGCCAATATGAAGTAACGTGAGGTTAGTTTATAGTAGGAGGTGAATCTTATGATTTTTGATTTTACTTAGGATAAAATAGGTGGAGTAGATCATAATAAAGAGAGATGTTAGAAAATCAATTTATATATTATTATTCATAATTAGGTTGATAGATCAAGCATATGATACATATGTATTAAATTTAAAGTGAACCTATGTGTATGGTGAAAGGTATCAATTTGAATCACCTAACTTGAACATACTAAAAATCACTTAATTTTGGCGAATTGATTATTATGTATGTCTTCATTTAATTGGAACATTGGAAAGAATTTTAAACCTCATTTTATAGTCCAGTTCTCCATTCTTATCTCACATGCAATGCTTGCGAGATTAAGAACCATTTGCATAAAATGAAAAATTGATCTTTGCATTTCCACATCAAAATTGATTAGTTGGCAATTGATTATGAAAATGTAAAATAAAACCATAGTTTATGTTGAATGAATCTTATTATTTGTAATGTATCCATTAATTTTAATTTTAAGCAATTAGTCATCAATAACTTTTTTATTATTAATATGCAATATTTAATCATTTTTATTACAATAGTTATTTAAAATTGATTTTAATTAATAATCTTACGAATTCATAGTAAATTAATTTTCAACGAGAACATTTTTTTAATAAATTTATTCTTAAAAAATGACAATTGAAAAATTAAATAAAATTTAAATTTTTAAATAATTAACTTTTTTAATAATAATAATGATAATCGATGAGTTGATTGATTATTGTTTAATTATCTTAAGATACATATGGGTAGAAATACATGGAAAACTTGAAGTTGTGGATTAAATAATATTTATGAAAAGTATGGAACATTAAAGGATTATCCTTTTCTAAATATTTATTAGTCATTCCTTTAATTACTTATTTTGAATAAAAAGTATTCTTTAAAAAAGTTAGTTTATAACTTTAGGTATGACATATTTGTTGCAATGCTTATGTGGTACTAGATAATTTATTACTTTGATGTTATTTATTGTGATTTTTTTTTGAATATTAGTTATGATGGTCATCACTAATGGATTTAAAAAACAAAAAGAAGTTTAATATTCAATACTTTTTATAAATATTATTTAGTCCATAATTTTTGGAATAAAAGCATTATTGTGTATGTGATTTATGGGATAGTAGAAATAAAATAAAATGGTTACAAGTAAAATGGATTCAAAAATAGTCAATTAGAAGGAAAATGAAAATAAAAATATTAGTTTTTTATGTATTAGTTCTAGTAAAAAATGTTACTTAATTGGTGCATGAAAAAAATAAGGACTTAGATAAAATTAAATAATATTAAATGGATGACCAATTATAATAACAACTAGAATCATTATTAAAAAAAAAAAACATGCAAATTCATTTATTCAAGAAGAAAGTGAAATCATTATATTGATAAATTTTATACCATTTGATGAGCACAAAAAGGATTATATAGGGGAAAATTTCACTTAGAAAGTAATGTTGTTTATTGTCCAATCGAAGACTCACTCACATCATCTTTGATAAAAAACAAATAAACAAACCTCAAGTTAAAATAATTTGAATGCGATGACATGGTACACATATTTTTCATTCTTAGAATAGTTGCATTAAGAGGTACGCCTTGGTTTATGGGAAAATAATCATACATTTGACTTCAAAAAAGATATTTTAGTTTACTCATTGAAATAAAAAAAGGAATCATAAAAAGTGAGTAAGTACATGTGCAAAATCAATATAGACAATGTGAAACCAAAAATAATTAATAAAATTTACAATTGCTTCACCGAATCTATTTATTTATATACGAACAATATACAATTGGGAGTGGTGAACAGATTTTTTGGAGCACCTATGTTGAAGTAGACATATACGTAGCATGTAATACACATAATCATCATATGGAAAATCCAATGCACACGCATCAAAACACTCTTGGCCTCCGGTGCATGTAGTCAAAAGTGTTATAAAATCCATGGAAAATAGCATGACTTGTAATTTCTTGGAAAATTTTATGAATTTTAAAGTAGTGACAAGTTCCAAAAATTTTATAGTATGTTGTTGCATCCCTTGTAGACCAAAATAACTCCTATGATACTTCGTCCTTAAATATTAAATGCAATACTTGTCTCATAAATAATTAACCAATGAACTACATATCCCATGAAAATATTTTTTGGTGCACCCATGGTGAAGCAGTCGTATATGCAACATGTAATGCACATAATCATCATGTGGAAAATCCAAGGAACATGCATAAAAATACTCTTTCCCTCTAGTGCATGTAGTAAAAAATGCTATAAAATGCAAGGCAAACAACATGACTTATAATTTCTTGGCAATGCCATGAATTTTATAGCATTTCCGTGCATTCCCTATAGGGAAAAAATAGCACTTTTGTTTCTTCATCCTTGCAATCTTAAATGTAGTACATGTGTTTCACAAATATTTATCAATCTACAAAAGCAATATGCTCATTAGGAAAAATATAGTATAATGTTTATGAATTACATGGCATGTCATTCACTATGCTCATCTATCTATCTAGAAAGCAATATTCTTTGGAGAATTAAATTCCATTGTAAAGAAATTGAGAGAAATAATTACTAATATTTACAACTGGTTCACCGAATCAATTCATTGATAATAGAAAATTTATGTACTTACATGTACTATTGATGGTGTTTAACAAGGGTGAGCAGACTTCGATCAAGTTGTTGGACCATGAAAGCATTTCAAGTAGACAATTTACTATACACTAATTTTTTTTAATGTCTATTGTATTTGTACAACATTATAAAGGAAATAATATAGATATATAATAAAAGAGGTTAGCATTATCTATTGTAAATAGAAAGAGATAAAATTGAACATTCTGAATACATAGCATCCTAGTAAAGAATTGTGTATAAGTAAACTATCAGAGAAGTTGAAAAGAGAGTTGTCACATCAATGTCAAATGCAACAGATAAAATAGAGTATGTATTTGGTAGAGAACTACATATGAGAATTTTCATCCATGCATATAAGAAACGACAAATATATGATGATGGAAGGAAAAAACACTAAATTCATGCTCGTTCTCCTCCCGACCATATTGGCATCATGAAGCCTCGTGGGCTTTAGCCAAACCCCCAAGCAAGAAAGGAAAGTAAGGTCCATGGAAAATATCATGGGTTGTTACCATATATCACACAATAACAAATTTGGGGAGAGATGGGTGTTTTCAAACAAGAAGTCTCATTGAATGGTTAAGATGTATATGCAGAAATGTGTATATGAAACATGGGCACATATAACAACCAATGAATAGAAAGGGAAAAAATGTAGTCATGTATAAAATGAAAACCAAGCCAACCATGACAGTGTAAATGGTATTGTAACACCCCTCTATTTTTCTCTTATATTAGATTAAGATTATTTATTATTTGAGCATTGCTTATTGAGCGATATGGGATATGTGTGTTATGAGATGTAATTTCCTTGATGTTATACTTGGCATGCTTTGATTAAAATAATGTTGGTTTATTATGACATGACTATTGCTTATGAGTTTTATTAATGATGGAAGTGTCAGTTTGGTGATATTGTATTGGTGAAGGGGACATGATTGTATCCCTCACTTGCGAGCGCCCTACGATTCTGTGATTTCCTCTTCACGGTGTATTTTATAATGATTTTATATGCATGTGCTATTGATGCCTCAAATACATGTTTGTAGGTACATGACATCAACTCCACTTGGATTCATAGGTTCGAGCATGTCGACCCAACGGTATGATGATTGGGAGATAGTAGCTAGGTTACCTGTGTCAAGTCTACACCCTAGCCTTAGTGTGTCATTAGTTGAGTCAGTTGTGTCTTTAGGTGCTTGTTTTAATATCATTTAATTATGAAGGGCTCTGAAATATGGAAATAAATACTTAGATTTATGGCTTTAAATAGTGTTGATATTTATTTAAATTACAATTAGAAATTGTGGTTAGAAGTTTTTATTTAAGTTAATTAATTAAATTTGATTTATTTAAGTTGATTCATTGAATTTGTTTTATTTAATAAATTAAATTTAATCCAATTGGTTGAATTTATTTATTAAATAATTAAAAATGATTAATTAAATATGTTGTTCAGGAAATTAAAAGAAAAGAGAAATTTAATTTAATTTTAATTTTAAATTTCAATTAGTGGTAATTAATTTTAATTTGGAATTAAATTATAATTAGAAATTATTTTAACATGCAAAAAGGCTTTGAAAAAATATTTGTGGTTGTTGAAAAGATATTTTGAATATGACATGTGTGTGAGAAGAATTAATTATTTATTTTTCGTTGAGAAATTGTTGGGAGGGAATTTAATTGAGAGAGGAAAATAAGTTTATTCACGAGAGATTTTTGGAGAGGAAAAGATATTATTTTTGGAGAGAGGTTTTTGTTGAAAATTTGAAAAAACGAAAGGGGATTCTCAAGAATTTTGGAGGTTTTTCATTATTTTTACATCTTCCTGGAAGTGGTGTTTTTGGGAAAGCTTTTGAATTGATCTCTAAAGGGGAGGTTTTGCTTCAATCTTCATCTTCTTCAAGCTTCAGGAAAACAGGTTCCTTCAAGTTTTATTTTATTTATTTAATTGTCTGAGAAAGATTGTCTGTACAAAATTTAATTTTGTAGAAGCTTTGTTTAAAATGTTAATTGAGATTGAAAGATTGTCTGCAAGAAGTTTTTGTGTTTTGATTGTAGAAGCTTTAAATTTATTTCAAAAATAATTGTAAGGTTTCTTTATTGTTGAATTGCTATGAAAAAACTCAAAGAGAAACAATCGGTGATTTAAGAACTTATTTTAGTTTTAAAAGCCTCTATGTAAATTTAGAGGAAAGGAATTTTTGTAATCTTCTGGGATTTGTTTAAATTTGGCTGTAGAAGTTTTTTTAAATTTTATTATGAAGAATTATGTGCAACTTTTCTTTTAAAAGATTGAATTTGAAATCCTCTCATAAATTTGGGAAAACAGTTATTGTAATTGTGAAAATTTCTCTCAAGAAAAATTGGTTGCCCAATTAAAATTTGTCTATACATGGCTTTCCTCAGAAACTATTCCCCAATTTGATTTATTATTGAAATTCAATAAATATATATATTTATTTATTGTGAAATTTTTAATTTAAAATTTTATTTTATCACCGTACGACGAAGCGTTTCTAAAAATTGTACCGTATTTTGTCAGAAAAAAAATGAATAAAAATAAATAAAAATTTTTATAGTGGTGGCTGAGGCGGTTAGTCTCCCTACCGCCCACTTGTGTTAGTGTGTGGGGTACTGCGCTACCTATGAGGCAGCGCGCCCACCACATGGGGGGACGCACTACCCCATAGGGAGCGCTGCCTCCCCACCCTTATATGTGGTCGGTTGTACTGTATGTACAGTCTGGCGTACCCTACTTTCCTTGGTGTATTTTCTTATGTAATTTGTCTGTTTTTTTAAGTTTGTGAAATTTATTGCATTCGTATGTTCGCCCTCTCTACTAATGCGAATTTCGATGTTCAGCTTTTATTTAATATTAAATATACATATATAAAAAGAAAATTAAATATTTATGAATTTATTTTGATTAACATTGTGGTATTATGTTTAATGGTTAGAAACTATATATATAAAATTGTGTTGTGTATATATTGTATATATATATACTCGATATAAATGGTTTGTTTCATACAAATAAAAAAATTAAAGATTAGAATTAAATAATTTATTTATTTAAATAGAATTTTTATAAGTAAATGCATGTATTTGATGCATGATTAGAATAAGGTTAAGTGAAATAATTTAAATAGAAAAACAATTATTTTTAGTTATAAACATTTTCATAGAATTGAGGATTAGATAATTAGATTAGTTTTCTTCTGTTTAAAAGGAGCATGTTCATGTCCAAGTTGAGTTAATTCTAGGATGAAGAATTCTTATAATGAGGAAATTGTTTTTGTTTAAATAGTTATTGGATTAGATGCAAGCAAATGCATGTATTAGGTGAAGTTAAAATAATGTGTTGTTGAAAAGAGAAAATTATAATTTATTTATATGATGCAGTCCATTTGAGGATTTATAGATATTTTATTAGTTTGAAATTGAGGGAATTGGAATAATAAATAGATTGATCCTCTTATAGTTGTTTAAATTAAATTGAGATATTTGAAGAGTCTATTAGTTAATTGTTTGAATTTTCTCCTTCGTCTTTATAAGGGTTCTTATGAAATTAGAGAAAATTGTGTAACTTGTCTTAGTATTCCTGCTTATCATTGAATGTGAAAGGATTTAGTAAATCCAAATCTTAGATTTAATTATCGTGTTGATTGCCTTTGTGGTTCGTCTAATTGCAATTAGAAGAAATGATTATTTAATTAAGTGTATTGCGGGAATAGGTATTTAAAAGATATATATAATATGTTAGCAGGAACAAAGATTTTAATATTTTAAATTGAGGAAATAAGGGAAATGGTTAGTGTGATGTTTATCTATGTTTGGAAGAGCCTTTTTAATTAATTAGTTAAAATTGGATAATTGAGTGGTTTGAATTATTATAAGTCATTTCATTGACTGGATGCAAGGTTGTGGTAAATTAGAATGTTGTAAACATTAAGCTATTATGCCTTTATGATGTGTTTGAGATATCTTCTGTGGTATTTAGGGGTTATTCAAAAAGGGGTATTAGATGAGTTATTGTAAGTCTTCTTGTTGGGGTATGTTAAATTTGTGAGTTATCATTTCATGGTCTTGTCTTTAGTAGTTCTCTATGGTAGTAAGGTTTGTTGTTTTAGTGAGTCACCTAGTTTCCACCAACGGGGAATGGCTTGTTCTTCTTTGAATGGATTGCTAGATATTTTGTACCTCCTTAGTTTTGAGTGGTGATGAATCTCATGGTAACCGTAGGAGGGTGAAGCTCAATGGGGTTCGAGATTAGGAATGATCTGATGGGTAACTCATGTATCTTGAGTGGCTTTCTCCTAGGTTAATAGTGTGTTTAGGTTACTAGTGAGTCATACTGTTAAACTCTAATAGCATTGTATTATTGAGTTAGTGTTGTTCTTGTGGTGGCTTTGATTAGTGAGCCATCTGGTGACTAGAGGTTGTAGGGATTGTCCTTGTGTCTGTGTTACCATCTCCTAGCACGGGGGGTGGACCTTTGGGTACCACTTGGTTGCGAGGAATGTGCACCCTATGCCATTGGGTCCCCTTTGATTTTCAGATTGTGTTGCGAGGTTTTTCAGTGGAGAGCTCGCAGTGGTTTCATTCTTTTTGTAATACCCCTCCGTTTTGCTTCTTGTTTGTTTTGCTTTATGCTATGTTTGGGATGTGGCTACTATGATACTGGACACACCTTGTTGTTTGTGTTTTTGATCGCTACTATTGAGCGACAATGATTATTGTGTGATGTGGTTATCTGATTATTGTTTCACATACATTATGGATTAATGATGTTAGTAGAGTTAGCATGAGATATTATTATTATGTGATTATTGATTATGATGTAATGTCATTCTTTGATGAGTGGATTGGTGAAGAGGACGATTTCGCATCACTTGCTTGCGAGTGCCCTGGGAATCCATGATTTCTTCTCTACGGTGTGTATTATATGTTGGATATACTATATTATGTTGTTTACTTGGTTTTAGGTTGCAGGTACATGACATCGACTCCACCTGGTCTCACAGGTTTGAACATGTCGATCCAACGGTTAAGTTGAAAGGGAGATAGTAGCTAGGTAACATGTGTCAGGTCTACGCCTTAGCCTTAGTGTGTCGATAGTCCTGATTAGTGAGTCATGTTTACTTGATTTAATGTTATTTGATTCTATTAGATGCCTTATTGTTAGATTAATGTTTAGAATAATTGCATAGGTAAAAGTAGTGATTATTTTGATATTAAATTAAAATATGCTTTGATGTTATGTTTAAAAGTTTATAATGAAATTTAATTTGATTAAATTTTAATTTATTTAATTAATTAAATTTTAATCTCAAAGGGTTAAATTTAGTTATTAAATAATTAAAATTAATTAATTAAGTTATTGGGATAAATTAAATTAAATTAAATCATGAGAAATTGAAAGGAAATTGAAATTGTATTTTAAATTCAATTTGGGTTTTTGAAAATTAGAAAAGAAAATAAATATCTAATTCTCTACTTTGCATGCAAAAGGAAATTAGGGTTGTATTAGATATTTTTGGGTCTTATTTGAATGCATGTTTTCAATTTTTGAAGAGAGAAGTTTTGGGAAGGATTCATTTTTCAGAGGATTCAAGATTTTTGGAAAATTTGCACAAGAAGGGTTCGAATCAGTTTTTGGAATTTTGGGATTGGATTCGTTGCACGTTGAGGAAATTCTTGGAGGAGGCTTGTATCAAAGAAATTCATCTTCTTCTATAGATTCATATTCCAGGTGTTGTACTTAATGTTCAATTCAATTTTCAATTTATTGGGTTGAGAAAATTGGTTAAGTTTACTATAGGAAATTATTCAGTAAACAAAATTCGTAGATCCATTGTTGAAATTCAATGTTTGTTGTGCTTCAAACATTTAGGATTTAATATGGAAATTTTACCTTTCAAATCATTCAGATATATGTTTCAAACTCAAACCCTCGTACTAAACCTTCATTGAAAATTAAAAAAATATTAAGATCTATTGAATTTTCCTATATTTATTTAATTGAAAATTTGAAGGATTAGTTTAAAAGAAATTAAATTTTAATCTCTTGAATTTTAGGATGAAATTCTGAATTTTTTATTAATTTATTGTTATTGGTCTTTTAATAATTTTCTCGATTTTACCAGTAATATATTTTTGTGTAAATATATATATATATATATATATATATATATATATATATATTCTGGTAAATATATATATACATCACATACAAATATATATATCTATTTTTATTGCCATAGATTTAATTTATCTTTTTCATTTTTGATGAAACCATCGTCCGTACGGCATTCCTGAGAAACGAATTTCGAGGAAATTCGTGGAATTTCTTTTAGGAGATTATTTTATTGAAATCCGAAATATAATAGAGTGTTTTTAAGAAAAAAAGAAAATTAAAAAAAAGGATATTTTCCTTTGTAATGGTAGGTGGGGAGGTCAAAATCCCACTACCATCCTTCCCAAGGAGGCATACCTGCCATGGGAAGTGTGCCCACCCTTGGTGGATGCACTCCCCATGGGAGGTGTGGAATCCCCAGGAGTGTCGACCGATGTACGTAAGTACGGTCGGCGTAGGCAGGCCGCAGGTGCCGGCGGTACTGTCCAGACCTCCCTTTACTTTTTTTTCTTTTTGTTCTTTTTTTTATTATTATTTTTTTTTAATTTAATTTAATTTTTATATGTTATTTAATTTTGGATTTTAATCTAGATTTTTATTAAATTATTTATTGTAATTTTATTTGTTTTGAAAAGAAATTTTTTACATATATTAATTGTTAATAGGTAACAATTAATATTATTATATTATATTTTAGGAATTAGTACAGTCAGATGAAATTTTAAATAAATTAAATACTCAGACTGGCAATTTTATTAAATAGAGTTTCTTTTTCTTTATTAGTATAAGATGCAAGCATGACTTTTAATATAGAGTGTATATTTAAATTACTTGAATATATTTAAATATTGATGGAATGTTACCTTATATATATATTTAAGAGTATATATATATGTATTTGATGTTCAGTTTTAGGCATTTTAACACATGCAAGTAATTAGACAATAAATTAAACTGAAATTCTTATTGAAAATTATTAGATAACGTTGTGAAAAGTATTTATTTAATGAGGTAGTTATTGTGTTTTAATGAAAATTTAGAATGATAGTATTTTACATTGCTGCGAGAAGCATTAGATAGGAATATGGATTTAAGATATTCAAATATAGTGTTTATCATTAAAAAATGCACTATTATACGAATTTCTCTTATGTTGATTGCTTTGGGAATGAGAAATCGTGTTTTGTATTGAGAAGTCTTCTAGTGAATGTGGGTCATTCCCTTGTTGAATTAATGTTCATTTTTCCCTTGGGTAGTTCTTGGTGAGTTTGTTTTCCTCCAAGTGTTGGAATGGAATTCTTTGTTGTTGTCTCCTAGATTAGGAGAGATTGTGTTGTTCAGTTCTATAGCATTTGAGTTACCCTTGGAGTCTAGATTTGAGTAGCATGTTATCCATTAGAAGAGTGGCTTTTGGTAGGGGCCAGAGCCCAAAAAGGTAAACCGAGTAACCTTTAAAAGTGTTTTTAATAAGTGATAATTAAAGCAATGTACTTAGATGACTAGGATGCATTCACATTAATCAAGATAAATTAACCTCACTCATAGACACAAGGGATTGTTTAGACTTGGGAGGAGTGAGAAGGCCTGGAATGGCAAGGTCAACTATCTTGTCCATACAAAAGGTAGTTGATTCCGCATGAGTGAGTAAGAGGGCCGGGATTTGGTTCAGGTCACCAGGATCACCAGAGCCTATGAAGAATACCTAGAGGAGATCTCATGACGAACCTTGCAATGACACTCTTTCTAGGATAACCTTGAGTTTATGTTGTGTGCTTGGATTATTTAGCACACTTGATTATAATATGTTTGAAAGCAATGTAACCATGTTAGTATTAGATTTATATTGTGCATATGTTTGGTTGAGTCAGTATGTGTCAATATGAGTCTACCTTTGGTTAGAGGTAGTAGATTTCTTGTCCATGTTGCATTATTACTATCTCCTAGCATGGGAGGTGGGCCTTCGGGTACCACTAGGTTGGGTGGAACATGCACCAAAACCGCTGGGTCCCCCTTGTTCTTCAGTTTGTGGAGGTGAGACATCCAATTGGATAGCTCACGGATCTTGTTATTCTTTTCTTGCACTGTTGTAATTTAAATTGTAATGAGTTGTATTTACCCCTCTTGTTATTATGAGGTGGATTATGTAAGTGTAATAGTTATGTATTTTGACTCATTCTAGGAATGAGGATTGTAATCTTGTAATGGATATATGTTATGGACATTCTTTTCCTATCTTGTATTTACTTATGTTGAATGAATGATTATTACTTGAGTTATTTAATGCAATGTAATTTAGATGATGTATGTTAATGTGGATTTAAGTAATCTCGGTTACGTAGCCTTAGGGGAGGTTGTCAATTATAGGTGAACATATAAGTTTAATTCACTTTATAAAAAAAATTAGTACACTTTTATAGTGAATTCAAACATCCTCTAGGGTTGTGTGGTGGGCATTACACATGGTATCAGAGCCAAGGTTTAAACGCTGGGTGCTTTGGGCTTATGATGTACCCATTAAGCTTAGTTGCGTAGGGTTTTTGTAAGAGTACCTTGTCTAATACCCTTTTGTGTCTGTCCAAGAGTATTCCTCCTAGATGCGGACGACAGAGAGGACATGGATGTGGCCGAGTAGGCGGTCGAGGGGAGAGTCAGCATGACTTGCCACCTCATGTGCCACATATACTAGAGTAGGAGGAGCATCAGGCTTCACAGAATGATCTAGGAGGTCGTGGTGGACAGTTAGATCCTCTTAGGGTCGAAGTACATGTAGGGCCTTCGAGGAGGCTATGGCATTATTCTGTCCAAGACAGGAAGTACCTGTGGTTAACCCTATGGTTGGGATGGTTACAACTTAGTCTGATATGTTAGCAGTAAACTATATGAGGGAATTGATTCAATCACATCCACCTCGATTTGATGGAGTAGGTACCAGTCTAGAGGTCGAATCTTGGTTGACAAGTCTTGACCGATGTTTTTCCATGCACCCATTTGATAGTAACACCAAAGCGAGGTGCGTTGTTATTCATATCTGAGGATTTGCAGCCACTTGGTGGAAACTATCCATATAGACATGAGTACAGTGTCTTGGGAGATCTTTCTTGAGCAGTTTAGAGTCTGCTTTCTCTCTGATCATTGGCTTCAGCATCGAGGTGATGAATTCCATGCTATATGACAGTTAGCCATGACTATTGATCAGTATGAGAGGTGATTCTATGAACTTAAACAGTTCACAGGAATAGGGGACGATGAGGGAATACTTGTGCAGTATTTCATTAGGGGCATAAACGCCCATATCAGTGGTGGTGTTCGGGTCTTTGAACCCAAGTCTATGGAGATAGCTATGGAGAAGGCACGACTGGTGGAGGAGAACCTGACTATGGCACTAGGAGGTCATACAGGTGTTAGTATTGGCAGTGGTATAGGAGCTGGGACTAGTGCTAGAGGGGGACAGACACAGGGAGTTATGCCTCCTAAGACTCAGCAGGTATCACTACAGGGCAGTCAACAGCAGTCATTTCAGGGGAAACAAAAAGGTTTCCAACAGGGACAGGGTAGTAGGAACTGGAGGCACATGAAGTGTTTCAACATTGAGCAACCCACTCAGAGCACCCAGTCCACTTTTGGAGGTAGTGTACAGTAGTCTAGTGCACCAGCAGAAGGAAAAGGTTATGGTAGAGGCACAGGTTGCTTCTCTTGTGGTCAGCAGGGCCATATTGCTAGGATGTATCCCAATAAGGGCATGTCGAGATTTACACAGAGACTAGTGGCATCAGAGCCGACAGTGGGAGATGCTAGCAAAGGCCATCGTGTGTTCACAGTGGTTGATAACCACCAGGCAGAGCACCAGGGTACCATGGTAGAGACCTATGGTATGTTATTAGGTAACCCTGTTCCTATTATTTTTGATTCAAGAGCATCTAACTCCTTCATTTCTTCATCGATAGTGTCACGTTGCAGACTGGGAGCCATAAGGCAAGCCAATAAGTGGTAGGTAGAGTTAGCATCTAGTGCGAAGGTTGCATCACATTCTATAGTACCTGATTGTAGGTTGGAGATTGGACCACTTCTCACTACTTTAGATCTTCGGGTAATACCATTGGGGTCCTATGATGTTGTTATAGCTATGGATTGGTTAGAGGCTCACCAAGCAGTTATCGATTGTCGATGTAAGTCGATTCGGTGCATTAATGCATTTGGTGGAGAGGTGGATATTATAGGAGTTCAGAGACCGATATCTTTGAGGATCATCTCAGCATTGCAGTTGAGGAGATGTGCTCATCATGGATGTCGGTTGTTTGCAGTTATTTTTGAGAACTTGGGTTTAGGAGATGGAGAGGAGAAGATAACTCTTGATAGCCATCGTGTTCTTCAAGAGTTCACAAATGTCTTTCCTGATGAAATTCCAGGGATGCCACCGGGGAGAGATATAGATTTTAAGATTGATTTAGTACTTGGATTGGAGCCTATTTCACGAGCACCTTACCGCATGACTACTCAGGAGCTGAAAGAGCTTCACTTGCAGTTGGAGGAGTTATTTGTCCTAGTGTTTCTCCTTGGGGAGCACCTGTCATCTTCGTGAAGAAGAAGGATGGTTCACTTCAGTTGTACATTGATTACTGGCAGTTGAACAAGGTAACGATCAAGAATCGCTATCCACTTCCCAGAATTGATGACTTGTTTGACTAAGTCAAAGGTACTACCATCTTTTTGAAGATAGACCTTAAGTCGGGATACCATCAGCTTCATATTTTTGACGTAGATATACATAAGACGACGTTTCAGATGCGGTATGGTCACTACGAGTTCACTATGGTACCATTCGGGTTGATGAATGTGCCATCTATGTTCATGAGTTTGATGAATGGAGTATTTCACATGTACCTTGATAGGTTTGTTCTTGTGTTTCTGGTGTAGGAGCACCTAGGAAGCACCTAGGCAAATACTAGGAAATAGGAAGTATGTTTGTTTTTATGCATTTATATAAGGTCATGTTGACCATTGCATTATGTTTGAAGCTTAGGAATAAGTAGTGATCATGAGTCATAAGTAGTGATTAGTAATTGAAGATATGGAAGGGTTTCATGGGGTAAGGCATCAACTAGCATAAGTGGCAAGAAGTTGCAAAATGTCCCATTTTGAAACTTTTCCATCTTAGGTTTAGAGTATGAGTAGCCAAAAGGTGGTTGAGGCCGAGTCTAAGTGATTTTAGACACCTACTTATGGTGGATTTTGAGCTGAGAGCAAGGTTGAATTTTTTTGGAATGTTTTTGGATAAATACAATTTTCATGAAAGCAAGAAAATACTATGTTATGGAGTAATTTGTTTCTGTTTTGCTTGAGTAGTGTATTATTGGTTTTGGATCAGATATTTTGTTTGTTGTGGAATGTAATGTAGGTTCTTTCCAAGATCTGTGTGGTAGTGGCAAGTTGAATTCATCATTTCCTAGCTTGTTTTTAGATAGTTCTTGTTTCTTTCCATTGCTGATCAGACTGGTGAACTGTTAACCATGGATACTTAGACCTCTATCTTCCACTATACTTGGTGTATAGTCTAAGGGAAATAAGGCTAAGCTTCATGCCTGTACATAGGTTAGGTCTAGGAGTCTTTAGGGGTTGAGTAGCTATGAGGAAAGTCACTTCCTAGGAGAGCTTGGCAATGCCCGGCTAGGAAGGACAGTGCTAAAAAGCACATAACTTGCATGGACGACTTCTCTAGGACAAACCAGATGGTAGAAGTGTGGAAGGAGGTCTCATAGTGGTCTGGTACCAAGGAGGAGGTTCCAACAGTCCATTTTCTAGGCAAACTCTTTGACAGTCCAACTAGGTGGTCAAGAATTTTACCAGCTAGGAAGGACAGTACTAAAAAGCACATAACTTGTAGGGACGAGTTCTCTAGGACAAACCCTATGGTAAAAGTGTGGAAGGAGGTCTCATAGTGGTCTGGTACCAAGGAGGAGGTTCCAACAGTCTATTTGCTAGGAAAACTCTTTGATAGTCCAACCGGGTGGTCAGGAATTGGCTAAAAACCCTACATTTTGCAAAGTTTAAGGATAGACCTGTGTACGGCAAGGCAAGGCCTAAGGGTTTGGAAATATTGAAGAGGTTGATATAAGGACCAAGAATCCATGAAAAATATTTGAGATTCTTTGGAGAAGTTTTGAGCAACATCCTCTTTTCTCAGGCTAGGAGGGTTAAAAAGAGGCTCTAGGCTTGTAGCCTTTTCCAACCCTAAGTGAGGATTTGAAAGAAGCGATGGAGAGATGGAGTCTAGTGGTTATTAAAGAGACCTAATGGTATGCTTGGAATCATGACAAGACACCTTTACACCCCGACAAGTATCTAGTTGAGCTTTGTGAGTATTTGGCCTTTAGGGTTGATTAAGGGTCAAGGGTGAAGTAGAGGCAAAGCACTGAGTTTTGGTTGTATTGTGTGACATGGATGGAAGAGGGGATGGCCAGTAGAACCAGGGGTAACTACATTTGAGTCAGGACCTATAGGTTGAGTTTGTGGAGAGAACCACCAAAGGGAATTGCTAAGGTGAGACCCAAAGCATGGAATTGTGATTGTTCCATCCATTCCCCTTTTACACCAGTTTCTTGATGATATATTGATATATTCCAAGACAATAGAGGAACATGAGAAGCATTTGCGATAGGTTTTGCAATGTTTGCAAGAAAACCAACTTTATGCCAACTTGTCGAAATGCGAGTTCTTTAAGTCTGAGATCAAGTATCTTGGTCATGTGATCTCAAGAGAGGGAATATCTATGGATCCTTCAAAGGTTCAATCTATTCTAGATTGGCCTGCACCCACGAATGTGGCAGAGATCCATAGTTTTATGGGGCTTGCAGGATATTACAAGAGATTTGTGTAGAGTTTCTCCAGGATAGGTCATCCTATCACTTCTCTTCAGAGGAAGGGAAGAGGTTTGGATGGTCAGAGCAATGTGAGTCATCTTTTCAGATTCTTAAGGATAAGCTGACTAGTGCACCGATTTTAGCGATATTTGATCCGACAAGAGATTTTGTGGTTTGTACAGATGCATCCTTAGAGGGTTTAGGTGCAGTCCTTATGCAGGAGGGATGAGTGATAGCTTATGAGTCATGTAAGCTTAAGGATCATGGACTTAATTATCCAACACATGACCTTGAGTTAGCGGCAGTAGTCCATGCATTGACTAGATGGAGACACTTTTTACTCGGGCACAAGTTTGAACTACATAGTGATCACAGGAGCCTACAATACATTTTCACTCAACTGAACCTTAACGCTAAATAGAGGCATTGGATGGAGTTCCTTTGTGATTTTGACTTTGAGGTGAAGTATATTAAGGGAAAAGAGAATGTTGTAGCTGATGCATTTAGAAGACGTAGGCATGAGATATCTGAGATGACTCTTATGGTAGATTTACGGAGTCAGATTCTTGCTACTCTTCCAGCAGATAGTTGGTACCGAGATGTGAGAGTAGAGATTGAGGTAGGTAGACCTCTTGAGGGAAAATTTATAGGTTATTCACTTGATTCAGATGGGTTACTTAGACATTCAGAGCGTATTTAAGTTCCTTTAGTAGGTGACCTTCGATCTTTGGTTTTGACCGAGGCTCATCGTGTGCCTTATTCAGCCCATCCTGGGGTGAAGAAGATGCATGTAGATCTACACCAGTTGTATTTCTGGCTAGGGATGGAGCGAGATATTGCACACTTTGTAGCGCGATGTTTGGAGTGTCAACGGGTGAAGGCTGAACACCAACATCCAATAGGGCTTCTTCAGCCACACCTTGTACCTGAGTGGAAGTCGGATATTATCTCATTGGACTTCATTGTTGGTTTACCCAACTCCTCGTGATGATATGATGCTATTATGGTGACGGTCGATAGGTTGACGAAGGTAGCACACTTCTCGCCTATGCGTGCTTCCTATAATGCATCATCAATTGCTAGAGTGTTCAAGGAGGATATTGTGAGGTTGCACGGTATTCTACGTCAGATTATTTCTGACAGGGATCCAGTGTTTACTTTAGCTTTGTGGACATCATTACAAGATGCTATGGGGACACAGTTGAACTTCAGTTCAGTATATCACCTTGAGACAGATGGACAGACAGAGAGGGTTAATTAAATCCTCAAATATATGTCACGCATGTATGTCATGGATCAGCAGACACAATGGGAGGATTATCTTTATCTAGTGGAGTTTGCTTATAATAATAGTTACTAGAGTTCCATTGGCATGGCACCTTTACAGGCCTTATATGGATGTCCTTGTCGAACTCCTCTTAGTTGGGATCGATTGGAGGCCAGATTGTTATTGGGACTAGAGATGTTGTAGGATATGAAGTAGCAGGTGGATCAGATTAGAGAGCACCTGGTAGCAGCACAAGATAGGTAGAAGAAGTATGCGGATGCACATAGAGTGGATGTCATTTTTCTGTTGGTGACAAAGTATTTTTGTGGGTGCATCCACAAAGAGTCCTATCCGATCTGGAAAGGGTTCTGAGTTGGTGCCTCACTTTGTCGGACCTTTCGAGATACTCGAAAAGATTGATCCAATAGCTTATCGACTTGCTTTGCCACCCAGTCTTGCATGTATACATGATGTTTTCCATGTTTCAGTTCTTCGACCTTATCATCTAGATGTTACTCACGTCCTTGATTGGAATTCTTTATAGGTAGAGGACGGGCAACTGGCTTTGGATCCCATGGCCATAGCAGAGCATAGAACACTCGCTCTTTGAGGGCGATATATTGAGCAGGTCAAAGTTCAATGGGATCCCATGGATGATACTTCATCCACCTAGGAGGATTCAGTTAGGATGAGGGAGTTATATCCCTACTTGTTTTCAGGTTTCCAGGAGTAAGCCTGGTCTTTAGGGGGGAGAATGTAATACCCCTCCATTTTGCTTCTTGTTTGTTTTGCTTTATGCTATGTTTCAGATGCAGCTATTATAATACTGGACACACCTTGCTGTTTGTGTTTTTGATCGCTACTATTGAGCGACAATGATTATTGTGTGATGCGGTTATCTAATTATTATTTCACATGCATTATGAATTAATGATGTTAGTAGAGTTAGCATGAGATATTATTATTATGTGATTATTCATTATGATGTAATGTTAGTCTTTGATGAGTGGATTGGTGGAGAGGATGGTTTCGCATCACTCGCTTGCGAGTGCCCTGTGAATCCGTGATTTCTTATCTACAGTGTGTATTATATGCTGGATATACTGTATTATGTTGTTTACTTGGTTTCAGGTTGCAGGTACATGACATCGACTCCACCTGGTCTCACAGGTTTGAATGTGTCGATCCAATGGTTAAGTTGAAAGGGAGATAGTAGCTAGGTAGCATGTGTCAGGTCTACACCCTAGCCTTAGTGTATCGATAGTCCCGATTAGTGAGTCATTTTTACTTGATTTAATGTTATTTGATTCTATTAGATGCATTATTGTTAGATTAATGTTTAGAATAATTACATTGGTAAAAGTAGTGATTATTTTAATATTAAATTAAAATATTCTTTGATGTTATGTTTAAAAGTTTATAATGAAATTTAATTTGATTAAATATTAATTTATTCAATTAATTAAATTTTAATCTCAAAGGGTTGAATTTGGTTATTAAATAATTAAAATTAATTAATTAAGTTATTGGGTTAAATTAAATTAAATTAAACCATGAGAAATTGAAAGGAAATTGAAATTGTATTTTAAATTCAATTTGGGTTTTCAAAAATTAGAAAAGAAAATAAATATCTAATTCTCTACTTTGCATGCAAAAGGGAATTAGGGTTGTATTAGATATTTTTGGGTCTTATGTGAATGCATGTTTTCAATTTTTGGAGAGAGAAGTTTTGGGAAGGATTCATTTTTTAGAGGATTGAAGATTTTTGGAAAATTTGCACAAGAAGGGTTTGAATTAGTTTTTGGAATTTTGGGATTGGATTCATTGCACGTTGAGAAAATTCTTGGAGGAGGCTTGTATCAAAGATATTCATCTTCTTCTGTAGCTTCAGATTCCAAGTTTTGTATTTGTTGTTCAATTCAATTTTCAATTTATTGGGTTGAGAAAATTTGCTAAATTTACTGTAGGAAATTATTCAGTAAACAAAATTCATAGATCCATTGTTGAGATTCAATGTTTGTTGTGCTTCAAACATTTAGGATTTAATATGGAAATTTTACCTTTCAAATCATTCAGATCTGTGTTTCAAACTCAAACCCTTGTAGTAAACCTTCATTGAAAATTTTAAAAAAATTAAGATCTATTTAATTTTCCTATATTTATTTAATTGAAAATTTGAAAGGTTAGTTTAAAAGAAATTAAATTTTAATCTCGTGAATTTTAGCATGAAATTCTGGAAAAATTTATTAATTTACTATTACTGGTTTTTTTATAATTTTCTCGATTTTACGAGTAATATATTTCTGTGTAAATATATATATTTATATATAATATATATATATTCTGGTAAATATATATATACATCACATACAAAAATATATATCTATTTGTATTGTCATAGATTTAATTTATCTTTTTCATTTTTGATGAAACCATTGGTTGTACGACATTCCTCATAAACGAATTTCGAGGAAATTCGTGGAATTTCTTTTAGGAGATTATTTTATTGAAATTCGAAATATAATAGAGTGTTTTTTTAAAAAAAGGAAAATAAAAAAAATGATATTTTCATTTGTAATGGTAGGTGGGGAGGTCAAACCCCCATTGCCATGCTTCCCAAGGAGGTATACCTGCCATGGGAAGTGCGCCCACCCTTGGGGGACGCACTCCCCATGGGAGGTGCAACCTCCCCAGGAGTGTCAATCGTTGTATGTAAGTACAGTCGGCACAGGTAGGCCGCAGGTGCCGGCGGTACTGTCCGCCGGACGTGTACCATCCAGACCTGCCTTTACTTTTTTTTCTTTTTGTTATTTTTTTTATTATTATTTTTTTTAATTTAATTTAATTTTTATATGTTATTTAATTTTGGATATTAATCTAGATTTTTATTAAATTCTTGAATGTAATTTTATTTGTTTTGAGAAAAAGATTTTTACATATATTAATTGTTAGTAGGTAATAATTAATATTATTATATTGTATTTTAGGAATTAGTACAGTTTGTTGAAATTTAAAATAAATTAAATACTCAGACTGGTAATTTTATTAAATAGAGTTTCTTTTTCTTTATTAGTATAAAATGCAAGCATGACTTTTAATATAGAGTGTATATTTAAATTACATGAATATATTTAAATATTGATGGAATGTTACCTTATATATATATTTAAGAGTATATATATATATGTATTTGATGTTCAGTTTTAGGCATTTTAACACATGCAAGTAATTAGACAATAAATTAAGCTGAAATTCTTATTGAGCATTATTAGATAACGTTGTGAATAGTATTTATTTAATGAGGTATTTATTCTGTTTTAATGAAAATTTATAATGATAGTATTTTAAATTTTTGTGAGATGCATTAGATAGGAATATGGATTTAAGATATTCAAATATAGTGTTTATCATTAAAAAATTCATTATTATACAAATTTCCCTTATGTTGATTGCTTTGGGAACGAGAAATCATGTTTTGTATTGAGAAGTCTTCCAGTGAATGTGGATCATTCCCTTGTTGGATTAATGTTCGTTTTTCCCTTGGGTAGTGCTTTGTGAATTTGTTTTCCTCCAAGTGTTGGAATGGAATTCTTTATTATCATCTCCTAGATTAGGAGAGATTGTGTTGTTCATTTCTATAGCATTTGAGTTACCCTTGGAGTCTAGATTTGAGTAGCATGTTATCCATTAGAAGAGTGGATTTTGTTAGGGGCTGGAGCCCAAAGAGGTAAACCGGGTAACCTTCAAAAGTGTTTTTAATAAGTGATAATTAAAGCAATGTACTTAGATGACTAGGATGCATTCACATTAATCAAAATAAATTAACCTCACTCAAGGTATTTGAAGGCCTGGAATGGCAAGGTCAACTATCTTGTCCATACAAAAGGTAGTTGATTCCACATGAGTGAGTATGAGGGCCAGGATTCGGTTGAGGTCACTAGGATCACCAGAGCCTATGAAGAATACCTAGAGGAGATCTCATGACGAACCTTGTGATGACACTCTTTCTAGGATAACCTTGAGTTTATGTTGTGTGTATGGATTCTTTAGCACACTTGATTATAATATGTCTGAAAGCAATGTAACCATGTTAGTGTTAGATTTATATTGTGCATATGTTTGGTTGAGTCAGTATGTGTCGGTATGAGTCTACCTTTGGTTAGAGGTAGTAGATTTCTTGTCCATGTTGCATTATTACTATCTCCTAGCATGGGAGGTGGGCCTTCGGGTACCACTAGGTTGGGTGGAACATGCACCAAAACCGCTGGGTCCCCCTTGTTCTTCAGTTTGTGGAGGTGAGACATCCAATTGGACAGCTCACGGATCTTGTTATTCTTTTCTTGCACTGTTGTAATTCAAATTGTAATGAGTTGTATTTACCCCTCTTGTTATTATGAGGTGGATTATGTAAGTGTAATAGTTATGTATTTTGACTCATTCTAGGAATGAGGATTGTAATCTTGTAATGGATATATGTTATGGACATTATTTTCCTATCTTGTATTAGAGCCCTAGGTTCATACACCAGATCCTTTGGGTACATTTATGTCCACTATGTTATCCTTGTCGATTTGTTAGTGGAGTGTTAAGTGATCACGTGCTCATGGATTTTACGTTAGCATGATGTACTATGTGAAAGAGTGTAGCATGTAAGTAACCTGATACAAGGTTATGGTTGGAAAGTTAAGATACGTATCCCATGGATTATGGATTTGGATATTCTCGTGGGATTATGTATGTAGTTGTATCCCTTTGTAAATGTAAGAAACCAGTAATTGTATCTTGTTTAAATGTTGAGAAAACTCGTACTTGCTTTGTGTTTCCATGTGATGGTGGTACTTGGTACACATCCATGCAAAAATATCGCATTTTGGTGTGGGATTAACCATACCATTGTGTGTGTTTGTATGTTTGTAACCTGATTGAGGGCCAACCCATGTGAGGTTGAATCTTATATATAGGAGTAACCAAAAGTAGCTATTTTTCTTTTGGTTCTCTAGATCCTCAATCCATGAAGGGATAGTAGCAGTCACAAGTTTCTTGGGTGGAGTGTGTAACATATGTATATTACGGCGTAGAGTGTCTTAGCTCAACCAATCCTGAGGAATCATACCCACTAATTTCCCTTATGTTGGATCGGGATACTTGATCCATATGTGTTAGCCTAATCCCCATAGACTTGAGTACAACAACATGGTTGTTAGTTATGCCTAGATGTCTGTAGAGGCGATGATATGGCATTATATTGAGTTAACCTCGTTCATATGAGAGGTGAAGCTCGGTAGCCCCATAGTGATATTATCGTATTGCATTATGTATATGTACCCTATATGCATGTGTTCCGACATGATGCAAGAGATACGATGCCACACCCTACTCATGTTCTGACATAGTGATGGTGATGATGTCGTGTTACATGATGCCACGTGCTGAGACATGTGAAGGTGCATTATGAGATTTTCTTTGTCAGCCTACTTGTGCGATGAGTGTTATGGGGCCTCAAACACTTGTAGAGGGATCCTTATGGTTGCCTTGACCATGTTGGTCGGGTAGCATATGGGTAGATCCTAGCCACGTATACCTCTGGCTACAGCAAGTTCCTATGTGTGTCTTCTCCATGAGGTATCACGTGTGGGGTGAGTTTTGCACGTGCCTATTTCCGTGGACCCACAAACACACTGCCACGTGGCATGTGACCAATACGTGGCTTCTCTGACTGGCATATGACTAGATAGAGTGATGACATTTTGTTAGCCATGGATACACTCTAGATCATGCAGATAGCATGCTTATTCCGCATCACATGAGGGCTATTATCATTCTAGCCAGACATTATTTCCTCCTTCCTCATTGGTGGCTAGTATTTAGTCACATAGTGTTGTATAGTGCAATTTTAAATATTGTGAACTTTCTTTGGGTTATTGATTAATTTTTAGTTGATTGTGAGGGCTGACACTGTGTTATATTTGATTGTGAAGGTTTAGCCACAACTTATGATCTTATTTTCTTATAACCCTAGTGATTATATATTTGATTCAGTGTTGAAATTATGCGCTTTATTGCATTATTGTTGAATGGAACTTTAATTTGATCTTCTCTATGAACTGGGTGGCTAAGCTAGTTATCTTTGTTGTTTTCAATGTTGGCTATGTGTCCTTTTATGATTCCTCTCCAAGGTTGTATGAGGCAAACTTGGTGAGTGTGTACAAGGAAGTAGACATAGGAAACATAGAGGATGGGGGTATGTGAGGCTGTACATAGCTAGAACCCACTACTCACCTATGTGTCATGACTATCTCTTGGAGGCTAATACCCTTACACAATAAGAGACAAGTTATTGTGGTCTTGTTTGGATGGTCTCACCTTTTGTGTGGCCTAACACCATCAAACCACTGATTGTGATGCTGATTTATTTGAGATGGTTATATGTTCTTGGTTCATGGATTCTTCTATCATGGATTGGTATGCTACTTTTCGGTGTCCTGATGGACCCTTGTGTGGCCTTATGTTGTGATTTCCAGTGTTGTTTGCTGGTATGTATATGTATTATGCATGTTTAATCATGGGTATGGTGCTTTATCTCTGAGTTTCTGGATGTTAATTTTGTCTTTTGGTTGTGACTCCTATCTTGGGTTGTGTGTATAGGATGTCTAGGAGAGGTGATCATGGAGATGAACGTCTGAGCTCTTCTTCTCTGAGTCCCCACCAGCTGAGTTGTGTGGAGCATTCGGTTCCTCGATTATGTACTTTGCTAGAGGAATTTATTACCGAGCTAGGCTCTAGATAAGAGTGTGGTATGCAACCACGACACTCTGAACCTAAGCCTAGGGTGTTACAAACTCAACCTAGTGGTAGTGGTTTCGAAATTAGAAAGAACTGAAACTGGAGGCATTGTAAGCGTTTCCATTTGGAGCAGTCAGCACAACATGCGAAGGCTGCAATGGGTAAAGGTACAAGATGTTACAATTGTGGTCAACAGGGCCACTTAGTGAGACAATGTTCTCAGAGGAACACATCTGGAACCATTCAAAGATCGATAGTTACTAAGACAACAAGGAATGATGTGGGAAGAACTGGTGGAACAAGTGCAGTGGTTGATCATCGTCAAATAGAGAATCAGGGTACAGATGTGGAGATTACTAGAAGTGGACAAGCAGCCATTTTGGGAGCTCATGAAAATCTTGTAGTATAGGAGGCCGAGGAAGTGCCTTCAGTGTTGTTTCCTTTGCTTTGATTCTTGTTATGTTAGGATATATGTTTTGAGACTATGTGATTGTTTAGTTGGACAATGCATTTGGCTTGAGGATTATAACTCTCGATATTGTTATTGATATGTTTGTGTATGTAGTGGTTCAGTGTTGGAACCATGGATTCTCTGTGTTTTGTGAAATTTCGTACTAGGGGTTTTTCAAAGCTTCCAGGAGTAAGCCTGGCCCTAGAGGGGGAGAAATGTAACACCCCTCTATTTTTCTCTTATGTTAGATTAAGATTATTTATTATTTGATCATTACTTATTCAGTGATATGGGCTATGTGTGTTATGAGATGTAATTTCCTTGATGTTATAATTGGCATGCTTTGATTAAAATAATGTTCGTTTATTATGACATGATTATTGCTTATGAGTTTTATTAATGATGGAACTGTCAGTTTGGTGATACTGTATTGGTGAAGGGGATAGGATTGTATCACTAACTTGCGAGTGCCCTGCGATTCTGTGATTTCCTCTTCACGGTGTATTTTATAATGATTTTATATGCATGTGATATTGATGCCTTGGATATAGGTTCGCAGGTACATGACATCAACTCCACCTGGATTCATAGGTTTGAGCGTGTCCACCCAACTATATGATGATTGGGAGATAGTAGCTAGGTTACCTATGTCAAGTCTACACCCTAGCCTCAGTGTCTTGTCAGTCGAGTTGGTTGTGTCTTTGGGTGCTTGTTTTAATATCATTTAATTATGAAGGGTTCTGAAATATGGAAATAAATACTTAGATTTATGGCTTTAAATAATGTTGATATTTATTTAAATTACAATTAGAAATTGTGGTTAGAAGTTTTTATTTAAGTTAATTAATTAAATTTGATTTATTTAAGTTGATTAATTAAATTTGATTTATTTAATAAATTAAATTTAATCGAATTAGTTGAATTTATTTATTAAATAATTAAAAATAATTAATTAAATATGTTGTTGAGGAAATTAAAAGAAAGGGGAAATTTAATTTAATTTTAAATTTAAATTTCAATTAGTGGTAATTAGTTTCAATTTGGAATTAAATTGTAATTAGAAATTATTTTAACATGCAAAAAAGCTTTGAGAAAATATTTGTGGTTGTTGAAAAGATATTTTGAATATGACATGTGTGTGAGAAGAATTAATTATTTATTTTTGGTTGAGAAATTATTGGGAGGGAATTTAATTGAGAGAGGAAAATAAGTTTATTCATAGGAGATTTTTGGAGAGGAAAAGATATTATTTTTGAAGAGAGGTTTTTGTTGAAAATTTGGAAAAATAAAGGGGATTCTCAGGAATTTTGGGGGTTTTCAATATTTTTACATCTTCCTAGAAGTGGTTTTTTTGGGAAAGCTTTGGAATTGATTTATGAAGGGGAAGCTCTTCTTCAATCTTCATCTTCTTCAAGCTTCAGGAAAATAGGTTCCTTCAAGTTTTATTTTATTTATTTAATTGTTTGAGAAATATTGTTTGTACAAAATTTAATTTTGTAGAAGCTTTGTTTAAAATGTTAATTGAGATTGAAAGATTGTCTGCAAGAAGTTTTTGTGTTTTGATTGTAGAAGCTTTAAATTTATTTCAAAAATAATTGTAAGGTTTCTTTATTGTTGAATTGCTGTGAAAAAACTCAAAGAGAAGCAGTCGGTGATTTAAGAACTTATTTTAGTTTTGAAAGCCTCTATGTAAATTTAGAGGAAAGGAATTTTTGTAATCTTTTGGGATTTGTTTAAATTTGGCTGTAGAAGTTTTGTTAAATTTTATTATGAAGAAGTTTGTGCAACTTTTCTTATAAAAGATTGAAGTTGAAATCCTCTCATAAATTTGGGAAAACGATTATTGTAATTGTGAAAATTTCTCTAAAGAAAAATTGGTTGCCTAATTAAGATTTGCTTGTACATGGCTTTCCTCAAAAAAATTTCCCTAGTTTGATTTATTATTGAAGTTCAATAAATATATATATAATATATATATTTATTTATTGTGAAATGTTTAATTTAAAATTTTATTTTATTGCCATACGGTGAAGCGTTTCTGAAAATTGTACCGTATTTTGTTAGAAAAAAAAATTAAAAGAAAAATTAATAAAAATATTATAGCGGTGGTTGGATCGGTTATTTTCCCTACCGCCCACTTGTGTTAGTGTGTGGGGCGCTGCACTACCTATGAGGCAGTGCACCCACCACATGGGGGGATTTGCTGCCCCATAAGGAGTGTTGCCTCCCCACCCTTATATGTGGCCGGTTGTACAATATGTACAGTCTGACGTACCCTGCTTTCCTTGGTGTATTTTCTTATGTAATTCGTCCATTTTTTAAAGTTTGTGAAATTTATTGCATTCGTCCGTCCGCCCTCCGTACTAATGCAAATTTTGATGTTTAGCTTTTATTTAATATTAAATATACATATATAAAAAGAAAATTAAATATTTATGAATTTATTTTGATTAACATTGTGGTATTATGTTTAATGGTTAGAAAATATATATATTTAATCTAAATATATTAGAATTTATATATATATATATATATATTGAAAATTGTGTTGTGTATATATTGTATATATATACTGGATATAAATGGTTTGTTTCATACAAATTAAAAAATTAAAGATTAGAATTAAATAATTTATTTATTTAAATATAATTTTTATAGGTAAATGTATGTATTTGATGCATGATTAGAATAAGGTTAAGTGAAATAATTTAAATAGAGAAAACAAGTATTTTTTAGTTATAAATATTTTCATAGAATTGAGGATTAGATAATTAGATTAGTTTTCTTTTGTTTAAAAGGAGCATGTTCATGTCCAAGTTGGGTTAATTCTAGGATGAAGAATTCTCATAATGAGGAAACTAATTTCGTTTAAATAGTTATTGGATTAGATGCAAGGAAATGCATGTATTAGGTGAAGTTAAAATAATGTGTTGTTGAAAAGAGAAAATTATAATTTATTTATATGATGCAGTCCATTTGAGGATTTATAGATATTTTATTAGTTTGAAATTGAGGGAATTGGAATAATAAATAGATTGATCCTCTTATAGTTGTTTAAATTAAATTGAGATATTTGAAGAGTCTATTAGTTAATTGTTTGAATTTTCTCCTTCGTCTTTATAAGGGTTCTTATGAAATTAGAGAAAATTGTGTAACTTGTCTTAGTATTCCTGCTTATCATTGAATGTGAAAGGATTTAGTAAATCCAAATCTTAGATTTAATTATCGTGTTGATTGCCTTTGTGGTTCGTCTAATTGCAATTAGAAGAAATGATTATTTAATTAAGTGTATTGCGGGAATAGGTATTTAAAAGATATATATAATATGTTAGCAGGAACAAAGATTTTAATATTTTAAATTGAGGAAATAAGGGAAATGGTTAGTGTGATGTTTATCTATGTTTGGAAGAGCCTTTTTAATTAATTATTTAAATTGGGATAATTGAGTGGTTCGAATTGTTATAAGTGATTTCATTGACTAGATGCAAAGTTGTGGTAAATTAGAATGTTGTAAAAATTAAGCTATTATGCCTTTATGATGTGTTTGAGATATCTTTTATGGTATTTAGGGGTTATTAAAAAAGGGGTATTAGATAAGTTATTGTAAGTCTTCATGTTGGGGTATGTTAAATTTGTGAGTTATCATTTCATGGTCTTGTCTTTAGTAGTTCTCTATGATAGTAAGGTTTTTTGTTTTAGTGAGTCACCCGGTTTCCATGAACGGGGAATGACTTGTTCTTCTTTGAATGGATTGTTGGATATTTTGTACCTCCTTAGTTTGGAGTGGTGATGAATCTCAATGGGGTCCGAGATCTGGAATGATCTAATGGGTAACTCATGTATCTTGAGTGGCTTTTTCCTGGGTTAGTAGTGTGTTTAGGTTATTGGTGAGTCATATTGTTAAACTCTGATAGAATTGTATTATTGATTTATTGTGTTTCTTGTGGTGGTTTGGTTTAGTGTTGATCCATCTAGTGACTAGAGGTTGTAGGGATTGTCCTTGTATCCATGTTACCATCTCCTAGCATGGGGGCTGGGACTTCGGGTACGACTTGGTTGGGAGGAACATCCACCCTACGCCATTGGGTCCCCTTTGATTTGCAGATTGTGTTGTGAGGTTTTTCAGTGGAGAGCTCACAGTGGTTTCATTATTTATTTTAAGCTTTTTATTTACTTTTGTATAGCTCTTGTTATTATTATTCCTCTCAATTATTTTGGAGGATGAATCTTGTAATTGTAATAGTTAGGTTTTATCTACCTCATTCCGTGTAATGCCTTGCCTAGTAACCCTAAAGAAAGTTGCAATTAACGAATTAAGCGAACCAATTTTTTTTTTTAAATTTCATATCAATTTGGCCATGCATTAAAATCCAATCTTTTAAAATCTCTATTCACAATAATAACATGCACCTAACTAAAATAGGACAAAATAAAAGACTGAGTATAATCCTTAATGAAAATACTCATGTAATATATACATCTCAATATTTTCTTCAATCATATTAACAAAATAAATATTTCATTTCCATAACCCACTATGTTCAATTCTTCAATCAAATATTCCTTCTTATATCTTCCATTGAATGCAAATAATTATTCAATAAAACACATTAAATATACAAATTTATCTATATGTTAAATTATACATGTAAACCATAACAAAATTATATATATATTCAAATAATTTATTTTATTCAATTAAACATATTGAAATAATATGCAATATCAATATACTACATATATACAATTTGTATATATATTGTAGGAGATAGTAACAAAGTAACATAGACAAATATCTACAACCACTAACCAAAGGAAGACTCATACTGACACATACTGACACAAGCACAACACAAGTACAACACTCACATCACTGACATAGGTTACATTGCTTCAAGACATAAAATAGTTCAAGTATGTTTAGAGAACCATACACATAACATAAATACCAAACAATTGTCCTAGACAGAGTGCCATTGCACAACTCATAATAAGTTACCCTCAACGGATCTTCATAGGCTCCGTTGATCCTGGTGACCTCTACCGACCCTCGGCCCTCATACTTACTTGTGAAAAATCAAATACCTCTCGTACAAACAAGATAGATGACTATGCCATTTCAGGCCTTCCCACTCATTCCAAGCCCTAACTAGCACTTGACAATGAGTGAAGCAAGAAATTATATTTTTAGTGTGTAGTACTCCCCAAATTTATAATTCTAGTTATCACTTGATTAAACCACTTCCAAAGGTTACCCAAATCTTACCTCTTCCAGGCTCTGGCCACTAATGGAAGCCACTCTTCTATTTGACAACACACAAACAAACTAACCACCAAGGGAATCGCAAGAGCATACAACCTAGGTATCAAAACCACTCCATCTCAAGGAGGACAAATAATATAACTCTCTCCAACAAATGGAGGCAACCAAAACACATAGTCCACTCCTTTCACAAGAGGTACAAAACATCCCCATTCATGGAAACCGAGTAAATATTGAAAAGACACCATGCACTACCCAAGGGAAAAACAATTGGTTGACATACAAAATCGACAACCCTCATCTTCAAGATCTTCTAGAAGACTTACAAATTTGGACTAACACTTAATCCCATATCCCAAAACACAACATGACGACATAGCTTCAAAAGCATTCATGTCATTAATCAAATCTAATATTTGGATTTCCTAAATTCATTCTCATTCAATAGGTAACGTTGAAAAAGTCAAAGGCATGATAACTGGATTATCTGAAATAATCATATAACCCCATTCCCTCTTCCGTTATTGGAAATCTAAAACAATTAAACTCACATCCCTTTGCAATATACAAGGAAAATAAGTCTAAATGCCAATCATGAGGATATTACCATTTTAGATATACTAAATCCATATCTCTTTCATATTCCAATCATAATGATTTAATTGCTCTAATAGAAATTAATAAATCAAATAATTGATTGCCTTATCAATATAATCAATTCCTAAATTTACTTTTAAAAACAACATAAATCTTTACAGGTAAATCCTTTCGATTTCCTAACCTACATCTCTTTCCATTTTCCATTCAAAACATGCAATTTATAAAATATCTTAAAATATATTTTTCCTTATAACCATACATTCAAAACTTACCATTTCATATCTCCACACAAAGCTAAATTACATGCACTTAAATAAAACAAAATAAATATTGAAAATACTCCTAATTGAAAATACTCATGTATAAATAAACATCAAATATATGTTAGTATATTTTACTAAACAATATTTTAATAAAATATATTAATATTCAATAAATAATTTACCAATTGCTTATGTTATCTAAATATTTAAATACAACTACAATGTTTAAAAAATTCTTTCTAAATACTCAAATTACACACTATATTTATTTATCATTTCATTATCTAATAAATTTAATACAATATTAAATATTATAAAATTTACATGATAAATAAATATTATAAAATTTACATGATAAATAAATTAAAACTATTAATCAAAAATCATTTTAACCAAAGTATGGCGATGACCAAGGTTCACAGTTCTAAGTCTACCACACAACAATAAAGGAAAGGGAAGCCCTATGTTTGGGGTGGTTGTGCTAAGCACAACTGAACCCAAACATTAGGGCGCAAACTGTGTAAGGAGAGGGGAGGGGTTGCAGAGGCCCTTCCTCCACAGTCATCCCCCCATGTGGCGACTTTGGAGGCTACGCCTCCCATGCCTCCCCCAACCATTGCTTGGTGCTGATACAAAACAAAAACCAGCAGAGTTTAACATACACATTCACTTACAAATTAACAACATCCTCTAAGGCTACAAGGTTGGGATTACTAAAATCCACACATACATCTTACATATAATCATAGCATTTACTAACATTATGAAATAAGCATCATACAATATAAAGATACAACATAACATAATAAGATAGACATCCAAGATACAATTTCATAATCAATTTACTTATGTTGTATGATGTTTATTTCTTAAAGTATATAATGCTATGGTTATATGTAATATGTATGTGTGGGTTTAAGTAATCCCAACCTTGTATCCTTAAAGGTTTTTGTTATTAGTAAGTGAATGTGTAGGTTAATTACACTTTAAAAATAATAATTGGTTCGCTTACATCATTAATTGCAACTTCCTGTAGGGTTACTTCCATCTAAGGGAGCGGCGGTGGGTTCAAACCCCCACCCAAAAATAATGAATAGTATAAATGTGTTTCCTTAATAAAAACCTTTTTTACAAATTCCAAAATTTCGTCCGTCGTACGGATGGCGATTCAGGATTTAAAACAATATTTTATCAAGATAGAATATGTATATCTGTATTATATATATATATATATATAATAATAAAGAAATACATTTGTTTATTTTGAATCTAAAATTTTAAATTGGTTTTATAAATTGATGTGATGAGATTATTTAGGAATTTTTTTTTTAATAAACATATATATATATTTGATGTATTTAAACACGTTTATTTCAATTAGGACTATAATTAGTATTTATTTTGTTTTATTTAAATGCTTGTAATTTAGCTTTGCATGGAGATCTTAAATGATAAGTTTTGAATGCATGGGCAGTTAGATAAGGAAAAAATATATTTTATAAATTACATGTTTTTAAATGGAAAGTTAAAGAGATATAGGATTTGGATAGAAAATTGAAAAGATTATTTGTAAGAGTTTTATGTTGTATTATAAGTAAATTTAGGAATTGTTTATATTGATGAGGCAATTAATTATTTTTATTTATTAATTTCTATTAGAGCAATTAAATCATTATGATTGGAATATGAAAGAGATATGGATTTAGAATATCTGAAAATAGTAATATCCTCGTGATTGCCTTTTAGATTTATTTTCCTCGTATTTCACAAAGGGTTGTCAGTTTTAATTGTTTAAGATTCCCTATTATGAAAATGGAAAAGGGGTATATGAGATTTTGAGTTAACCGTGTTAATGTGCATTTGACCTTTTCAACGTTACCTATTGAATGAGTATGGATTTAGGAAATCTAGATATTAGATTTGATTAATAACTTGGATGCTTTTGTAGCTATGTCATCAAGTTGTATTTTGGGATATGGGATTAAGTCTTAGTCCAAATATTGTAAGTCTTCCAGAGGATCTTAGAGGATGAGGGTTGTCGATTCTTTATGTCAACCAGTTCTTTTCCCTTGGGTAGTGCATGGTGTCTTTTCAGTATTTACCCGGTCTCCATGAACGTGGATGTTCTTTACCTCCTGTGAAAGGAGTGGACTATGTGTTTTGTTGCCTCGAAGATGTTTGGAGTGAGTTCTATTATTTGTTTCCTCCTTGAGATGGATTTTTTTGATACCTAGGTTGTATGCACTTGTGATTCCCTTGGTGATTAGTTTGTTTGTGTGTTGTCAAATAGAAGAGTGGCTTCCATGAGGAGCCAGAGCCCGGAAGAGGTAAGATTTGGGTAACCTATGGAAGTGGTTTAATCAAGTGATAACTAAAATTATAAATTTGTGGAGTACTACACACTAAAAAGATAAGTTCTTGCTTCACTCATAGTCAAGTGCTAGTTAAGGCTTGGTGTGAGTGGGAAGGCCTGAAATGGCAAAGTAATCTATCTTGTTAGTACAAGAGGTAGTTGATTCTGTATTAGTAAGTATGAGGGTCGAGGATCGATAGAGGCTACCAGGAACACCGGAGCTTATGAAGATTTGTTGAGGGTAACTTATTATGAGTTGTGCGATGACACTCTTTCTAGGACAACTATTAGTATATATTTTATGTGTCTTCAATCAAAAATATCTTAGATAACCAAATCTAATTTTGCATGCAATATTGAAAATTACAATATTAACCTAATTCCATTTTCAAAAACCCACTTTGAATTTAAAATGCAATTTTGAAATATCTTTCAATTTTTGCTTTTATATAATTTAATCCAAAATTAAACTTAATTAATTAATTTTAATTATTTAATAACTAAATTCAACCCTTTTGAGATTAAATTTAATTAATTAAATAATTTAAATTTAATTAAACTAAATTCTATTAATAACTTTAAATATAACATCTAAGCATAATTTTAATTTAATATAAAATAATCACCACTTTTAACCAATGCAATCATTCTAAAAATTGATTAAATAAAAACACCCTTTTCAAAATCAAATAACATTAAAATAAGGTAAACTATCACTCAACAAACGAAACTGACGACACACTAAGGCTAGGGCATAGACTTGACACATGTTACCTAGCTACTGTCTCCCATTCAACTTAACCGTTGTATTGACACACTCAAACCTATGAAACTAGGTGGAGTCGATGTCATGTACCTACAACTTGAAAACCAAGTAAACAACATCATATAATATATATATCCAGCATATAATACACACTGTGGAGAGGAAATCACGGATTCATAGGGTGCTCGCAAATGAGTGATGTGAACCCATCCCTTTCACCAATACACTCTTCAAGACTGGCATTTACATCTTACTCATAATCTCATAATAAAATATAATGTTATATCGACTAACATCTTTACACTAATTAAAGCATGTAAACTAGAGCATTAGATAAATCAAATCACATCGCATAATATAGTTTATCGCTCAATGAATAGCAACCAAATACACACACAAGATAAAGTATCTGAATATCCAAAAACATAAATCAACGCAAAACAAGGACACACTGTCTAGTCTGAAAAGAAAAATGGAGGGATGTTACATTATCCCCCCCAAGGGTTAGGCTTATTCGTGGAAGCCTGCAAAAACCCCAATTGCAAACTCCATACAATCACATGTAACCAAGGGTTCCAAACTGAACCACTCTACACCTCAACATAAAACAATAGCAACCTGTGCCATATACACTCAACCAAGACAACATGGTGAAGCAACCACCAACCAAGTCTCCAAAAACACATAACCATGAATTATCATACATAATACACATATGTACCAATACACAACACTAACAAACATGAAAAGACTACACAAGGGTCCAACTGGACACCGAAAAGTGGCATACCAATCCAAGATAGAAGAATCCATGAATCAAGAACAATTAACCATCTCGACTAAATCTAACATGAAACTAGTGGCTTGATGGTGTTAGGTCATACATAGAGTGAGACCATCCAAACAATTCCACAATGACCTATCTCTTATTGTGTAAGGTGAACAACCTCCAAGAGATAGTCATCACACATAGGTAAGTAGTGGGTCATAGCTGCGTAACAACCTCACATACCCCCATCCTCAACGTTTCCTACATCTACTTCCTCATACACTCTCACCAAGTTTGTCTCATATGTCCTTGGAGAGGAATCACAATATGACACATAACCGACATTAAAAACAACAAAGATAACTAGCTTAGCCACCAAGTTCATAAAGAAGATCAAATTAAAGTTTCATTTCAACAATAAGGCAATAATGTGCATAATTTCAACACTGAATCAAATATATAACCACTAGAGTTATAAGAAAATAAAATCACAAGTTGTGGCTAAACCTTCACAATCAAGTATAAATAAAGTGTTGGCCCTCACAATCAACTAAAAAAAAAATCATCAATAACTGAAAGAAAGTTCACAATCTTTAAAATTGCACTATACAACAACTGTGTGACTAGTTACTAGCCACCAAATGAGGAAGGAGGAAACAACGTCCGACAAGAATGATAACAACCCTCATGTGATGCGGAGTGAACACGCAATTCACATGACCTAGAGTGTATCCATGAATCTCAAGCAAGATACAAATTACTGGTTTCTTTCATTTATAGGGGTACAACTACATATAAAATCTCATAGGAACATCAAATTCCATAACCCATGGAATATGCATCATAACTTTCCAATCATAACCTTTTATCAGGTTACTTTCATGCTACTCTTTTCTATAGAATACATCATGCTAAAGTAAAAGCCATGAACATGTGATCACTTAACAATTCTACTAACAATTCATAGGAACAACATAGTGGGCTCAAATGTACCCAGAGAACCCAGTGTATGAACCTATGGCTATGATACCATCTGTAGTTCCCCGCCATGCAACCCTAAAGGAAGTTGTAATTAACGATTTAAGCGAACCAACTTTTTTTTTAAAGTGTAATTAACCTACACATTCACTTAATAATAACAACAACCTTTAAGGCTACAAGGTTGGGATTAATTAAACCCACACATACATATTACATATAACCATAGCATTATATACTTTAAGAAATAAACATCATACAACATAAGGATACAACATAACATAGTAAGATAAACATCCAAGATACAATTTCATAATCATTTACTTAATCCAATAGTTACATCACTCATTCCCAAAATGAGGCAATAATACATAAGTGGTACAATTATAGAGTTCCACCTCGTAAACATAAGAGGGGTAAAATAACTTATACAAACTGAAATATTACAATGCTTGAATTAAACACAATAACCACGAGCTATCCATCTGAATGTATCGCCGCCATGTACTGAAGATAAATGGGGATCCGATGGTGTATGGTGCATGTTCCACCCAACCAAGTGGTACCCGAAGGCCCACCCCCATGCTAGGAGATAGTAACAATGTAACATGGGAAAAGATCTACAACCACTATCCAAAGGTAGACTCATACTAACATAACCAAACAAATGCAATAAACAAGTAAAACTCAAACTTCACTGACATAGGTCACATTGCTTCCAGACTTAAAAATAGATCAAGTATGTTCAAAGAACCTTACACATAAAAAATTTAACAATAGTTGACCTAGATAGAGTGTCATCACATAGTTAGTCATGAGATCTCCTCTGGGAATTCTTCATAGGCTCTGGATTTCCCGGTGACCTCAACTGAACCTCATCCCTCATGCTCACTCATGTGGCATCAAATACCTCTCCTACTGACAAGATAGATGACCATGACATTTCTTGCCTTCCCACTCATCCCAAGTCTAAACGAGCCCTTGTGTCTATGAGTGAGGTTAAATTATCTTGATTAGTGTGAAAGGCATCTTAATCATCTAAGTACATTAATTTAATTATCACTTGATTAACTCACTTTTGAAGGTTACCTGATTTACCTCTTTGGGCTTCGGCGCCTAACATAAGCCACTCTTCTATTCGACAACACACACCCAAACAATCAACTAAGGGAATCACAAGTGCATACAAACTAGGCATCCTAACCACTTCAACTCAAGGAGGAAACAAATAATAGAAATCACTCCAAACATCTTGGAGAAAACAAGTCACATAGTCCACTCCTTTCACAGGAGGTACAAAACATCCCCGTTCGTGGAAATCGGGTAAATACTGAAAAGACACCATGACCTAAGGGAAAAACACTAGTTGACATAAAGAATCGACAACCCTCATCCTCTAAGATCCTCTGGAAGACTTACAAGTTTGGACTAACACATAATCCCATATCCCAAAATACAACCTGATGACATAGCTACAAAAGCATTGAAGTCATTAATCAAATCTAACATTTGGATTTCTTAAATCCATCCTCAATCAATAGGTAACATTGAGAAAGTCTACATGCTAGAACAACTTAATCATTGGAAAAAAGATAGTGGATGATGGCATTGGATGGCAAGTGAGAAATGGTAATCGTACCAGATTCTAGAAAGACAAATGGTTGTTTAAGGAACCCATGATAAAAATCAAATCCTTCAGAGAATGGGCTGAGAATAGCAAGGCTCAGTTTGGAATTTATGTGAAAGAATACAGAGTGAATGGTAATTCGGTGGACTTTGGCAGTGTCAGTCTAGCTTTGGCTCCTATCCAGACTTCACTGCTAGCGGTTAGACTTAGTTCTCAGCAGTTGGATGATCGTGCGGTTTGGTTTGATGATCCCTCTAGCAACTTTTATGTGTCTTCCACCTTTGCCAGGATCACTTCTTCCTTGGATCATCCTCCCTTTTGGTCTAAAGCTTGGTTCAAACATCTAATTCCTAAAATTAATATCTTCTTCTGGATCCTTCTTCAAAATAAGGTGCTCACGATTGACAACTTGTGCAAACACGGATTTCAAATCCCAAATAGATTATTTCTCTATAAGATGGAGGTAGAATTTGTGTGTCATTTATTCCTTCATTGCTCTTTTGTTGCTTCTCTTTGGGAAAAATTCATTAGGTTATGGAACCTTCCTTAGGTTTTCCCTTTGTCTATTGAAGATCTCTTTTCTCAGTGGAAAGCCCCAACAAGGAACCCTTTGCTTAGGTCTTTTTGGCACTTATCCTTCCATCATATTGCTTGGGGCCTTTGGAAAGAACACAACAACAAAAATTTTAGGGGCAAAGAAGCATCTGTGGATATTGTCTTTGATAAAATTATCAGATCCTTGAAGGAAAACTTCAATGTCGTGGCCAAAGGACAAGAAGACCATGAATGTGGAATTTTCAAACTATGATCTAATTGTTTCTAAGGAATGGAACATCAATCCTAATTTTTCTAGTTCTATCGCGAAGGCCAAAAAGGACAAAGAGGGAGTTTGCTAGTCTTTTCCGCCAAATGGGTGGATCAAAGCTAACTTTGATGGCGCGGATAAAGGCAATCCAGGGGCGGCGGGCTGTGGCGGAGTTATAAGGGATTCCTATGGAAACTTCATTAGTGTGATTGCCTCACCTCTTGGCTCTCAAACTAACCATCTGGCGAAGGCTGCTGGTGCTTACCACATCACAAATTTAGCCCAAAGCCTTAACATAAAAAATCTATGGCTTGAAGGAGATTCCAAAAACATAATTGATTGCCTCTGTGGCAAGTCTCCCCCCTCCTGGACCATCAATTCATGGATTTAGGAAGCCATATTGAACTTGGCCAAATTTGAAAAAGTTAAAATATCACATGCCTATAGAGAAGCCAATGCTATCGCAGACTTTTTCGCTAATGAAGGAGTTAAGAGTAAAGAAGTGTGTACCTGGCTAAATATTAGCGATCTAAATCTTCATGTCTATGCCCTATCAACTTATGATAAATCAAATGGTAAAGCAACGTGTCATCCCTTTAATGAGGACAGGTTGGATCCATCACATCACAATCATTAGATTGCATGGGACCGAGCCCAGTGGAGTAATTTGCAAGAAAACTCCGCATGCTTTGTGGGTTCTTAGATTTGGCGGGGCCAATTTTAGAAAGGCTTGTGTTTGGACCTACCTCACTGTGTCGGCCGAAATGGGAGGAGACAAAGAAAACTGAGCCGCACAACAACGAAATACATATGAAAAATGCCAAGGTTTGGAACAAGATTAAAAGTGGAGGGTTGACTCCTTTCCTTGAGAGGCTTCATGGCTCTAACCAGGAGGCCACGAATCTCTTCGCCAAAAATTGGAATGATGGTAATTTGACTTTGTTTGGTAGGAATGTGGAACTCAGCGAAAACCTCATTGTTGATGTTACGGGATTACCCACTGATGGGAAGAAGTTCTTTAGGGACAGGGCTTTTTCTAACAAAGCTGTAATCAGATTTACTAAAAAGGATAAGGAAAGGCTAAGTATGATCAAAATTGCTAACAGTTACTTTGATGTTGACTCTATAAAGGCTATCTGGAGAAAGGTTCTTAGGGTCATCATGGAGTACATTACGTTGGATGGGCACTTCACTAAAGTCTATGGCTACCACTTTTCTCTTCTCAACCATTTCCGACACAAGGTAAGGGTCTCTATCCCCTATTATCTTTTCTGCTCCTTAAAGAAAAGCTTGGAGGACAACAAGAAAAACCCTAAAAGATTTCCTATTTTGCACACTGGGTTAATTAGCCTGATTGTTGAACATCTCCATGTGCCCACTCTTGCTCTCTTGGAAACCAACCTTGACTCTAAGAGTGATGATACTGAGCCCACTGACTCAGACTATTTGCCTAACTCTAGCCCGGTTAGAAAAGCCCCTAGCTTGCATGCTGGCCCTTCCAAGGATATACGTAAAACCCACGTTGAGCTTGAGTTTGATAGTCCTTCCCTTAAGATCAGCCCCGTTGACAAGAAAACCCAGGCCAAAAGCCTTGTTTCCTACTCCAAAGAGTCCTTTGAGTTAGAGGAGTCTGAGACCAACAAATCTAAGCGTTGTGTTGACCCTCTGCCCTACATACATGATAATTCCCCTATTAATACTGTAAAAGAGCCCTCTCTGGATTATCTCAACCTTGCCAAAACCAATTTCGAGTCCCACTCTAAACTCTTGGATTGGACTTTCTCTAAAATTAATGAGCTAAAAATTAAAAACTAGGCATTGCAAAGTAAGATTGTTGAGATGGAAAAGAAAAAAGCGATTCACAGTAACAGACAGACTGACACTGAAGCTGAGAACTTAAGGAATACCATCAAAACTATCACTAAGCAAAATAACGGTATAGCAAGACATAATGCTATAATCATTAATGCGATGACTAAGAAGCTCAATAAAGCCTAGCAGGGGTCTCTGGTGGATACTGAGGATAAAAGCCAGGAGGAAGCTAGCATTTTCAGAAGAACCAGAGCCAATTTGAAGCATAAGGCCCCCCTTACTCCGAAAATGATTCAAACTTTTAAAAAGGGGGTTAAAGATATGCAGGAGCTAGAGGCAGAGACGGAGATGGTCCTTAGGACTCTGAATTAATGGCTGGGGTTTTCTTTGTTCTCTCTCTGCTAGACCTTCTTTCTTGACCTTTCTGGTCCTTTTTGGTTGGTTGCTGTTGGTCTTCTCTCGGGTAGCTATTTTTTTTGGTGGAACTCTGGTTTCCTCTTTGTTGTTTTGTAAACTTTGTGGTTTCGGGTCCCTGTAAAACCCGTTTTACCCTTTTATCAAAACATTGAGAAAGTCAAAGACACAATAACAGGTTAACTCAAATATTCATTTAACCCTATTACCTCCTCTATTATTGGAAATCTAAAACAATTAAACTCACATCCCTTTACGAAATATAGAGAAAATAGAACAATTAAGGCATTCACGAGGAAATTACTATTTTTGGATATTCTAAATCCATATCCCTTACATACTCCATTCTCATTAATATAATTGCCTTAATAGAAAATAAATATATTAAAATAACTAATTGCCTCTTCAATATAATCAATTCCTAACTTTACTTTTAAAATGACACAAATCCATGCAATTTCTTCCATTTATATAAAATATCTTTTCCCTATTAGTTTATCCATGCATACTAATCATTTCTTTTAAAAAAAACTTGATTCAATAATAAATTGCATGCAACCAATTACTCAATTCATTAAATATAGTCTAATGTATATATAACATGCAATATATACATCTCATATATTTTCTTATTTATTTAATTATATATATATATATTTAAATATATATAACACAAAACAAATATACTATTTTAATCTAAACTAAATATATTAAAATAATATGCAATGTCCAAAATCTCACCTATATACAACAATCTACAAAATATCACATATATATATACAATATATATATATATATCGTAATATACGTAAATCATATTATAAAATCAAACTACATTTAAAAAATTTGAATACCAAAACAACTTTCATTCCTTTTAAATGAAATCGCGAATGGAGAAGTGGATAGGCGAAATTGAAATTGCTAAAAATAAAATATTAAGGGCAAACAAAAATGCATTGCTTCTGCATACTTTTACTAATGGTTAAAGTGGGGAGGGGCAGTTGCCACAACCGACCCTATCCTCACGCGTTGTGGGGAGAGGCGGTTGTTTCAGCCAACCCACTCCCATTCCAGTCATGCCAAAGAAGGAAAGGGGAGGGGGCTGCAGAGGTCTCCCTCCACAGTCATCCCCTCATGAGGGTGGCGGTGGAGGTAGCGCCTCCCAAAGCCTCCCCCATTAAAACACAAACCCTAAGCATTAAAAAAATGGCGATAAAATAAAACTTCGAAATTTCTATGGTTTACCATAAAAAATAATATCGTACGGCTGGCGAATATAATAAATTAAAACAAGAATTTATATCAATACTAAAATTGTATATATATATTATATATATATAAATTCTTATATGTATATATATAATATATATAAAAACGGATTAATCATAATAAACAAATTGGGGGAATTTCAAGAGAATATTCACCTATAGGTGAAATTATGCAAATTTTTCCAGAGAACAATAAATTTCACAGAGATTCAGAACCAATTATTTTCAATCATTTTCTTAAATTCATATCAATAAAGGAATAAGAAAACTAAAAGAGATCCAGATTTAACGAGAAGTTTTCTGTAAATTTTTCTACAAAGGTTTTCACAATTTCCTCAAAGAGATTTCTCGAGAATAACAAAAGCTTCAAAATTTAATTAATTAATTAATTTCCTTAAATTTTACAACATTCTCTTTTCCTAAATGAATTTAAAAAAATCACTACCATTTTTAATTAAACAAATCAAGAACGATAACCATAGAATAAAACCTGGTGATGAAGCTACAGGAAAAGAAGGTTTTTGATGAAGAGTCTCCTCCAAAGATTTCACAATTTCTCTTCAACCGTGCAGTGATTCCAAACAAGTAAACAATCCAAAAACAACCAATCTCCAACAAAAATTTTCCAAATCAATTCTACAGCCAAAAATTTCTTCAAACCCTCCTTTGTGCAATTTTCCCCAAAAATTCTTCTCTACCTTGAAGAAGCTTCTTCCTTCCAAAGTCTTCTCTCACAATCCCCCTTTTTCCACAAAACTCCTCTTCTTAATTAAACATGCAATTGTGTCTTTAATCAAAGATATCTTAGACAACCAAATCTAATTTTGCATGCAATATTGAAAATTACAATATTAACTTAATTAATTAATTTTAATTATTTAAAAACTAAATTCAACCCTTTCGAGACTAAATTTAATTAATTAAATAATTTAAATTAAATTAAATTGAATTTTATTAATAAGTTTAAATATACATCTAAGCATAATTTTAATTTAATATAAAATAATCACCACTTTAACCAATGCAATCATTCTAAAAATTGATTAAATAAACACACACTTTTCAGAATCAAATAACATTAAAATAAAGTAAACTATCACTCAACAAATGAAACTGACAACACACTAAGGATAGGGTGTAGACTTGACACATGTTACCTAGCTACTATCTCCCATTCAACTTAACTATTGGATCAACATGCTCAAACTTGTGAAACCAAGTGGAGTCGATGTCATGTACCTGCAACCTGAAAACCAAGTAAATAACATCATATAATATATATATATATATATATATATATATATATCTAGCATATAATACACACTGTGGAGAGGAAATCATAGAATCGCAGGGCGCTCGCAAATGAGTCATGTGAACCCGTCCCCTTCACCAATACACTCTTCGTCATCAGATGTTTTGTCATGATAGCTCCTTTGGGCATTCTTCATAGGCTCCGGTAATCTTGGTGACCTCAACTAAATCTCGGCCCTTATACTCACTCATGCAGAATCAACTACCTCTCGTAAGGACAAGATAGTTGACCTTGCCATTCCAGACCTTCTCACTCACCTCAAGTCTAACCAATCCCTTGTGTCTATGAGTGAGGTTAAATTATAGTGATTAATGTGAAGTGCATCCTAAACAACTAATTACATTACTTTAATTTTCACTTGTTTAAAACACTTCTGAAGGTTACTTGGTTTACCTCTTTATGCTCTGGCCCCTAACAAAAGCCACTCTTCTAATGGATAACACGCTACACAAATCTAGACTCCAAGGGTATCACAGGTGCTACTGAACTAAACAACACAATCTATCCTATTCTAGGAGGCAACAATAAGGAAATCCACTCCAACACTTGGAGGAAACAAAACACTTAAAATCACTACCCAAGGGAATACGAACGATAGTCCAAACAAGGAATTAATCCACAATATCAGGAAGACTCTACAATTTAAAACACAATCAACTGTGCTCAAAGAAATCAACATAAGGGAAAATAATATAAAAATGTATTGGCAATGAAATACACTATATTTGGATATCTTAGATCCATTTCCTTATCTAATGCTTCGTGCAAAATTAAAATAATATCATTCTAAATTTTCATTAAAGAAAATAATAATACCTTCCATTAAAATATATTTTCTCTAACTTACTAGCCATGCACACTATTTGTTTTAGTTTAACTTGTTGTCTAAAACTTTGCATGCAATCATATGTCTAGAACAAAATATTAAAATATAAATACTTAAATATAATTGCAGCATGCCTTATATATTTAAATACATATATTTTATTTATATATAGAACTATACTTTTAAAAAAAATATTCTTACATAAACATTGATTATAAAACTTCTCTTTTTCTAAAAATTACCAATCTGAAAATTAATTATTTCTGGATAAAATCTAAACTTAAAAATCCATTTTCCAATATGAAATTATAAATATATATTAAATATTATATATTACTATATAATATTAAAATATATATGAATATACATCATTTAAATAAATCTAACATTAAAATAAAATACCATTTAAATACAAAATTGTGAATTTAAAACCAACAAAATTTGCATTAAATTAAAAAAAACAAAAATTAAAAAAATTATTAAACAATAAATAAATGTGATAGAGACCAGATGGTACACCTGCACCGGCGGAACTTGGGGAGGCCGCACTCCCCATGGATAGTGCGTCCTTCCCAAGGGGAATGTACGGTGGGTGGTGGGAGTTGAACTCCCCACCAACCACTGTCACAATCAACTTTTAAAAAATAAAAAATAAAAATAAAATAACAGTACCACATACGGATAAAAGAAATCTGGATTTCATAGAAAATAAATTCATAAATATTTTCAACGAATTTCTTCGAAATTCATGTCATAGACACGTCGTACGGACGACGTTTTTTCTTAAAAGGAAAAATAACACAAATCTATGACAATAAAATAAATATACATGTTTATATATTATGTATATATATTTATCAGATATATATATATATTATATAAATATATATATTTACACATAATTAAATTACTGGTAAAATTGAGAAAAAAAAAAAACCCGTAACAGGAAATTAATAAAAAAATTCTAGAATATCTTCCTAAATTCAAGAGGTTTAATATTAATTTCTTTTAAACCATTCCTTCAAATTTTAAAATGATATAAAAGTAGGCAAATTAAATAGATCTTGATTTTTCCATTGAATTTTTTCTACAGAGGGTTTGTTTTGAAAACTAGATTTGATTGTTTTCGAAAGGAATTAAAATTTCTTCAACATCTAAATGTTTGATGCACCATCTAAGGTTTAAATTTAACAATGATTCTACAATTTCCCCATTTACTCAGTCAAATCCTACAGTAAATTTATACAGTCTTCCCCAAATTTTAGAATAATTTAAGTCCAGATTCTATTAACAGATCCTAATTCCCAATGAATTCAACAAACAGATTTCTTAAACAATATATATTTGTTTTGAACAAACAAGAAGAAAAACACAGAACAAAACCTGGATTTTGAAGCTACAGGAAAAGATGATTTTCTGATGCAAGCCTCCTCCAAAGATCTCTTGAATTTTTTTCAATCGTGTAATGAATCCAATCCAAAACTCAACCAATGAAAAAAAACTTCCTTCAAATCAATTCTACAATCAAAAATTTCTTCAAACCCTTCTCTATGCAAATTTTCCAAAGAATTCTTCTCTCCTTTCCAGATAGTTTCCTCTTCCCAAAATCCTCTTCTTCCATGAATGAATTTTCAATCCACACTCCTTAATTAAACATGCACTTTAGTCCTCAATAAAAAATATCTTAAACAACCTAAATCTAATTGCATGCAAAATTGAATATTAAATATCAATTTAATTCTCCATTTTCGAAAACCCACTTTCAATTTAAAATGCAATTTGAAATAATTTTCAATTTTAGCTTTTATTTAATTTAATCCAAAATTGAACTTAATTAATTAATTTTAATTATTTAAGAACTAAATTCAACCCTTTTGGAATTAAATTTAATTAATTAAATAATTTAAATTTAATTAAATTAAATTCTATTAATAACTTTATATATAACTTCTAAGCATAACTTTAATTTAATATAAAATAATCATCACTTTTAATCATTGCAATTATTCTAAAAATTGATTTAATAAATAAGTACCTTTCAAAATCAAATAACATTAAAATAAGGTACCCCATGACTCAACAAACAAGACTGACGACACACTAAGGTTAGGGCATAGACTTGACACATGTTACCTAGCTACTATCTCCCATTCAACTTAATTGTTGGATCAACACGCTCAAACTTATAAAACCAGGTGGAGTCCATGTCATGTACCTACAAACCTGAAAAGCAAGTAAACAACATCATACAATATATCTAGCATATAATACACACCATGAAGAAGAAATCTCGGACAGGGCACGCGCAAGTGAGTGATGTGAACCCATCCCTTTCACCAATACATTCATCAAGACTGACATTTCCATCTTATTCAAAAATCTCATATACACTAACGTGTTATATCAACTAAAATCATTACACCCTTAAAGCATGTAAACTAAAGCATCAGATAAATCAATTCACATCACATAATATAGTCTATCGCTCAATAGTAGCGATCAAAACACAAATAACAAGGTGTGTCCAGTATCAAAGTAGCTGCAACCAAACAAGAAGCAAAATGAAGGGGTATTACATTCTCCCCCCAAAAGACTAGGCTTAATCCTGGAAGCCTACAAACAAGTAGGGATATAACTCCCTCATCCTAACTGCATCCTCCTAGGTGGATGAAGCATCATCCCGAGGATCCCACTGAACTTTGACTTGATCAATATCTCACCCTCGAAGAGCGAGCATTCTGCACTCCGTTACGACCATGGGCTCCAAAGCCAATTTCCCATCCTCTACCTGTAAATAATTCCAATCAAGGACGTGAGTAACATCTGGATGATATGGCCGAAGAACTAAAACATGGAAAATGTCATGAATACATGCAAGACTGGGTAGCAAAGCAAGTTGGTAAGCAACTGGACCAATCTTTTTGAGTATCTTGAAAGGTCAGACAAAGTGAGGCACCAACTTAGAACCCTTTCCATATCGGATAGAACTCTTTCGCTGATGCACCCACAAGAAAACTCTTTCACCAATAGAAAACTGACGATCCACTCTATGCGTATCCACATACTTCTTCTTCCTATCCTGTGTTGCTGCCAGGTGCTCTCTAATCCGATCCACCTACTGCTCCATATCCTACAACATCTTTGGTCCCAATAACACTCTATCCTCCAGTCGATCCCAACTCAAAGGAGTACGAAAAGGATGCCCATACAAAGCCTGAAAAGGTGCCATGCCTATGGAACTTTGGTAACTATTGTTATAAGAAAACTCTATTAGATAGAGATAATCCTCCCATTTTGTCTGCTAATCCATAACATGTCTTCGAGGATTTGATTAACCCTCTCAGTCTGTCCATCTGCCTTTGGGTGATACACTGAACTGAAGTTCCACTTTGTCCCCATTTCATGTTGTAATGATGTCCAAAGAGCTGAAGTAAACACTGGATTCCTGTCATAAATAATCCCATGTGGAATACTGTGCAAAATCACAATATCCTCCATGAACACTCTAGCAACTGATGATGCATTATAGGAAGCATGCATAGGCGAGAAGTGTGCTACCTTCGTCAACCTATTGAATGTCACCATAATAGCATCATGTTGTCGCGAGGAGTTGGGTGAACCAACAATGAAGTCCAATGAGATAATATCCCATTTCCACTTAGGTACAAGGTGTGCCTGTAGAAGTCCAGCTGGATGTTGGTGTTTAGCCTTCACGCACTAACATTCCAAACATCTTGCTACAAAGTCTACAATATCATGTTTCATCCCTAGCCAGAAATACAACTAGCGTAGATCTGCATGTATCTTCTTCACCCCATGATGGGTTGAATACGGTGCACGGTGAGCCTTGGTCAAAACCAAAGTGCAAAGGTCACCTGCTAAAGGAACATAAATACACTCTGAATGCCTAAGTAACCCATCTAGCTCCAGTGAATAACCTATGAATCTGCCCTCAAGAGGTCTGCCTACCTGAATCTCTGCCCTCTAATCCTGGTACCAACTTTTTGTTGGAAGAGTAGCAAGAATCCGACTCCGTAAATCTACCATAAGAGTCAACTCGGATATCTCATGCCTATGTCTACTGAGTGCATCAGCTATGACATTCTCTTTCCCCTGAATATACTTCACCTCAAATTCATACTCATAGAGAAACTCCATCCAATGCCTCTGTCTAGAGTTAAGGTTCGGCTGAGTAAAGATGTACTGAAGGCTCCTGTGATCACTATGTAGCTCAAATTTGTGCCTGAGAAGAAAGTGTCTTCATCTGGTCAATGCATGGACTACTACCACTAACTCAAGATCATGTGTGGGATAATTTAGTTCAAGATCCTTAAGTTTCTGTGACTCATAATCTATCACTCATCCCTCTTGCATCAGGACTGCTCCTAAGCCCTCTAAGGATGTTTCTGTACAAACCACAAAATATCCTGTGGGATTTGGTATCGCTAAAATCGGTGCACTAGTCAGCTTATCCTTAAGAATCTGAAAAGCTGACTTGCACTGCTTTGACCATCCAAACCTCTTCCCTTTCCTCTGAAGAGAAGTGATAGGATGTCCTATCCTTGAAAAGCTCTGAACAAACCTCCTATAATATCCTGTAAGCCCCATAAAACTGTGGATCTCTGCCACAATCATGGGTGTAGGCCAATCAAGAATAGCTTGGATCTTTGAAGGATCCACAAGTATTCTCTCTCTTGAGATCACATGACCAAGATACTTGATCTCAATCTTGAAGAATTCTCACTTCGACAAGTTGGCATAAAGTTGGTTATCTCGAAGACACTACAATACCTGTCATAAATGCTCCTCATGTTCCTCTACTATCCTAGAATATATTAATATATCATCTATGAACACAAGAACAAACCTATCAAGGTATGTGTGGAATACTCCATTCATCAAACACATGAACAAAGATGGCGCATTCGTCAACCCGAATGGTACCACAGTAAACTCGTAGTGACCATACCACGTCCAAAACGCCATCTTATGGATATGTGCGTCAAATATACAGAGTTGATGCTATCCCGACTTAAGGTCTATCTTCAAAAAGATGGTAGAACCTTTGACTTGGTCAAACAAGTCATCAATTCTGGGAAGTGGATAATGATTCTTGATCGTTACTTTGTTCAACTATCAGTAATCAATGCACAACCGAAGTGAACCATCCTTCTTCTTCATGAAGATGACAGGTGCTCCCCAAGGAGAAAAACTAGGATGAATAAATCCCTTCTCTAACAACTCCTCCAGCTACAAATGAAGCTCTTTCAGCTCCTGAGTGGTCATAAGATAGGGAGCTCATGAAATGGGCTCCGATCCAGGTACTAAGTCAATTTAAAAATCTATATCTCTCCACGGTGGCATCCCAGGAATGTCATCTGGAAAGGCATCTAAGAACTCCTGAAGAACAGGATGACTGTCTAGAGATACCTTCTCCTCTCCATCTCCTAATCCCAAGTCCTCAACTATAAGTTCAAACAATTGACATCTATGATGAACACATCTCCTCAACTGCATAGCTAAGATAATCCTCAAATCTATCGGTCTCTACACTCCTATAATATCCACTTCACCACCCGATGCATTAATGCATCGAATCGACTTATGTCGACAATCAATAACTGCTTGGTGAGCATCTAACCAATCCATACCTAAGACAATATCATAGGATCCTAATGGTCTAGCCCGAAGATCCAAGGTAGTAAGGAGTAGTCTAATCTACAACCTATAGTCAGGTACTACATAATGCGATGAGACTTTCACACCAGACGCTAACTCGACCTGCCACCTATTGGTTTGCCTTACGGCCCCCAATCTCCAACGTGGCACTACAGATGAAGAAATGAAGGAGTTAGATGCTCCTGAATCAATTAGAATAGTAACAGGGTTACCCAATAACATACCATGTCTCAACCACAGTACCTTGGTGCTCTTCCTGATAGTTATCAACCATTGTGAACACACGATGGCCTCTGCCAACATCTCCCACTGTTGGCTCTGATGCCGTTGGTCTCTACGTGAATCCTAACATGCCCTTATTGGGACACATCCTAGCAATATGGACCTGCTGACGACAAGAGAAAAATTTATGGAAAACTTCTAGTTAAATCTGGATCTCTTTTAGTTTTCTTATTCCTTTATTGATATGAATTTAAGAAAATGATTTAAAAGAATTGGTTATGAATATCTGTGAAATTTATTGTTCTCTCAAAAAAATTGCAATAGTTTTATGTTCTATTAAAAGTAGATTAAGGAATTGTTTATATTGATGAGGCAATTAATTATTTTTATTTTTTAATTTCTATTAGAGCAATTAAATCATTATGATTGGAATATGAAAGAGATATTGATTTAGAATATCTGAAAATAGTAATATCCTCGTGATTTCCTTTTAGATTTATTTTCCTCGTATTTTGCAAAGAGTTGTGAGTTTTAATTGTTTAAGATTCCCTATTATGAAAATAGAAAAGGGGTATATGAGATTTTGAGTTAACCCTGTTAATGTGCCTTTGACTTTGTCAACGTTACCTTTTGAATGAGTATGGATTTAGGAAATCCAAATATTAGATTTGATTAATGACTTGAATATTTTTGTATCTATGTCGTTATGTTATATTTTGGGATATGGGATGATGTGTTAGTCCAAATTTGTAAGTCTTCTAGAAGATCTTAGAGGATGAGGGTTGATTCTTTATGTCAACCAGTTGTTTTCCCTTGGGTAGTGCATGGTTTCTTTCCATTATTTACTTGGTTTCCATGAACGGGGATATTTTGTACCTCCTGTGGAAGGAGTGGACTATGTGTTTCGGTTGCCTCCATTTGTTGGAGAGATATTTATTATTTGTTTCCTCCTAGAGATGGAGTGGTTTTGATACCTAGGTTCTATGCACTTGTGATTCCTTTGGTGATTATTTTGTTTGAGTGTTGTCAAATAGAAGAGTGGCTTCCATTAGGGGCCAGAGCCCGGAAGAGGTAAGATTTAAAGAGATTTCTTGAGAATAAAAAAAGCTTCAAAATTTAATTAATTTATTTATTTCCTTAAGTTTTAAAAAAATATCTTTTCCTAAATGAATTTAAACAAATCAAGAACAAGAAAAACACAAAACAAAAGTTGGATTTTGAAGTTACAGGAAAATATGATTTTCTGATGCAAGCCTCCTCCAAAGATCTCTTGAATTTTCTCCAATCGTGCAAAGAATCCAATCCAAAACTCAACCAATGAAAACAAACTTCCTTCAAATCAATTCTACAATCAGAACTTTCTTCAAACCCTTGTATGTGCAAATTTTCCAAAGAATTCTTCTCTGCTTTCCATAAATTTTTCTCTTCCCAAAATCTTCTTCTTGAATGAATGAATTTTCAATCAACACTCCTTAATTAAACATGCACTTCAATTCTCAATCAAAAATATCTTAAACAACCTAAATCTAATTGCATGCAAAATTGAATATTACATAATAATTTAATCTTTTATTTTAGCTTTTATTCAATTTTAGCTTTTATTTAATTTAATCCAAAATTGAATTTAATTAATTAATTTTAATTATTTAATAAATAAATTCAACCCTTTTGAGATTAAATTCAATTAATTTAAATTCTATTAATAACTTTAAATATAACTTCTAAGCATAGATTTAATTTAATATAAAATAATCATCACTTTTAACCAATGCAATTATTCTAAAAATTGATTTAATAATTACACATCTAACATAATCAAATAACATTAAAATAAGGTACCCCATGACTCAAAAAACAAGACTGACGACACACTAAGGTTAGGGTATAGACTTGACACATGTTACCTAGCTATTATCTCCTAGCATCAGGGGTGGGCCTTCAGGTACCACTTGGTTGGGTGGAACATGCACCATACACCATTGGGTCCCCATTTATCTTCAATACATGGTGGCAAGACATTCAGATGGGCAACTCGCGGTTCTTGTGTTTAATTCAAGCATTGCAATATTTCAGTTTGTATAAGCTATTTTACCACTCTTATGTTTATGAGGTGGAACTCTATAATTGTACCACTTATGTATTATTGCCTCATTCTGGGAATGAGTGATGTAACTATTGGATTAAGTAAATGATTATGAAATTGTATCTTGGATGTTTATCTTACTATGTTATGTTGTATCCTTATGTCGTATGATGTTTATTTCTTCAAGTATATAATGCTATGGTTATATGTAATATGTATGTGTGGGTTTAAGTAATCCCAACCTTGTAGCCTTAAAGGTTGTTGTTATTAGTAAGTGAATGTATAGGTTAATTACACTTTAAAAAAAAAAATTGGTTTGCTTAAATCGTTAATTACAACTTCCTTTAGGGTTGCATGGTGGGGCACTACATTAATTAAAATTAGGTGGAGAAACCTTGAGGATTTAGAAACTTCTGGTTCTAATTTAGATCCTTTTATTTTTCTTATTCTTTTATTATTTTAGAATTCGAAAAAAAGATATTTTAAATTGAAGATATTGCATGTTTTAAATAGAAAATTGAAAGAGATAGGATTTTGGATAGTAAATTGAAAGGATTATTTGCAATAATTTTATGTTGTATTAAAAGTAAATTAAGGAATTGCTTATATTGATGAGACAATTAATTATTTTCATTTATTTATTTTCTATTAGAGCAATTATATTATTGAGAATGGAATATGATAGAGATATGGAATTAGTATATCCAAAGATAGTAATTTCCTCGTGAATGCCTTAATTGTTCTATTTTCTCTATATTTCGTAAAGGGAAGTGAGTTTAATTGTTTTAAATTTCCAATAATAGAAGAGGTAATAGGGTTAAGTGGTTATTTGAGTGAACCTGTTATCATGCCTTTGACTTGGCAACATTACCTATTGGATGAGTATGGATTTAGGAAATCCAAATATTAGATTTGATTATTGACTTGAATGATTTTGTAGCTATGTCATCAAGTTGCATTGTGGGATATGGGATTAAGTGTTAGTCCAAATTTGTAAGTCTTCCAGAGGATCTTAGAGGATGAAGGTTGGTCTTTTTATGTCAACCAGTTGTTTTTCCCTTGGGTAGTGCATGGTGTCTTTTCAATAATTTACCCAATTTCTACGAATGGGGATGTTTTGTACCTCCTGTGAAAGGAGTGGATTATGTACTTGTTGCCTCCAAGATGTTTGGAGTGAGTTCTATTATTTATTTATTCCTTCATATGGAGTGGTTATGATTCCTAGTTTGTATGCACTTGTGATTCCCTTGGTGATTAGTTTGGTATGGTGTGTTGTCCATTAGAAGAGTGGCTTCTGTTAGGTGTCGGAGCCCAAAAAGGTAAACTGGGTAACCTTCAAAAGCGAGTTAATTAAGTGATAATTAAATTAATGTACTTAGATGATTAGGATGCCTTTCAAACTAATCAAGATAATTTATCCTCACTCATAGACACAAGGGCTCATTTCGACTTGGGATGAGTGGGAAGGCCTGAAATGGCATAGTCATCTATCTTGTCAGTACGAGAGGTATTTGATGCCACATGAGTGAGCATGAGGGCCAGGGTTCAGTTGAGGTCACCAGGATTATCGGAGCCTATGAAGAATTCCCAGAGGAGATCTCATGACTAACTGTGCGATTACACTCTATCTAGGATAACAGTTGTTTGTTGTTTTATGTGTATGGTTATCTTAACATACTCGATATATTTTATGTCTGGAAGCAATGTGACCTAGGTCAGTGATGTGAGAGTTGTACTTGTATTGTCCATGTGTTTGGTTATGTCAGTATGAGTCAGTATGAGTCTGCCTTTGGATAGTGGTTTTAGATCTTTGTCCATGTTACTTTGTTACTATCTCCTAGCATGGGGGTTAGGCCTTCGGGTACCACTTGTTTGGGTGGAACATGCACCATACACTGTTGGGTCCCCCTTTATCTTCAATACTTGGTGGAAAGACATCTAGATGGACAACTCGTGGTTCTTGTGTTTTATTCTTGCATTGTAATATTCCAAATTGTAATAAGTTATTTTAGCCCTCTTGTATTTACGAGGTGAATTTATGTAATTGTAACACTATTGTATTATTGCCTCATTCTGGGAATGAGAGATGTAACCAAATGTTCATAATATGAAATTGTATCTTGGATGTTTATCTTCTTACGTACGTGGTATCCTTATGTTGTATGATGCTTATATCATAAAGTTATTTATTGCTATGGTTGTATGTGTGGGTTTAATTATTCCCAACCTTGTAACCTTAAAGGTTGTTGTTATTAGTAAGTGAATGTGTATGTTAATTACACTTTACAAAAAAATTGGTTCACTTAAATTGTTAATTACAACTTCCTCTAGGGTTGCATGGAAGGGTATTACACCAAGAATGAGTATTGTAATCTACTTTTAAGTTAATGTAATCTGAATCTTATTATTCTATTCTTAGTGTTAGAATCTTTAATGCTTTGTGAGTATGTGCAATTAAATGTATGGTTAATATTTTAATAAATGCTTTGAGTGCAAGTGGTGTGTATGTTTTGGTAACTAATGTAATCTTGTCACGTTACATTAGACGTTGTTGTGAAGTGTTGTGCATCTTCTTTGTTAATAATGTACTTTTAAGAAAAAAAATTGTATGCTTCCACGTTGAGTTGCAACTTCCTTTAGGGTCTCATGGCGGGGCATTATAGGTATACTAGAATGAAGCAACATACACCATTTCCATGTGCTTCTAGGGATAAATAATGTGATGCAATAAGTAAATCATTTGTCCTCTCAGAAGTAAATGACAATGGTGTATGATTGGCCTCCATAATCACATAGACCACAATCTATAATGGTTGTAAGAGGATAAATCTTAAATGGGATTTTTTCTTGGGAAAAAATCATACATTTGACGTCAAAAAAAATATTGTAGTCTACTAGTTACAGTGTTGCATGTGTGTACAATTATCTTTTCAGCTTACATAAAAGATTATTTGCATACAATTGTTTATGAAGATGGAAATTTTTCGTAAAGTCATAATAAAATTTATATTATGCGAGTTTAAAGTATCTATATAAAAAATACAATTGCAATCTAATGAAACATATAGTAAAAATGGTCATCAAATTGACAAGCCAACTGTTACGTAGATTGCCAACTATTACATAGTGAACACTTTATTTTGGGGAACTAGGAAAAAGATTATCATAAAACATATTGATATAACACAAGAAATCCATGCAAATATTGGCTTGTCTATTCAAAATAAAAGCTACATTATTTGAAACTAAATATTATAGACAAAATAGAGAAATTTTAAAAGAAATATGACAAAAATAATTAAGAATCAAAGGTAAATGATAGGTGATCAGAAACCCACATTTAACATATTAATACAAGACAAGAAACTTATATAAGAGTTGGCTTGTCAATTCAAAGTCCCTAACATGGGCAGATACTTACCATTCTTCTTTCACATATGGAGGGAACCAACTCCATCACCACCAATGAAAATAAGTAGAAACTTCCAACACTTGCACAAATAGCCCTGGGTAGTTTCTTGGGAGAAGCTTCAAACAAATAAGTGAAAAAAAAATATCATGAAACATATTGATGCAAGATTTGACTTACGTTCTTTGGCAAAACATATTGAAGACAAATTATAGATAAATTGTGTAAGAGGTGTAAGAATAACACTTATTTGCCACAAAATATTATAGAGAAAAAGGGAATTGTATTGAATCCCCTGAAACATAGATCGATACATATATGCATATATATATGTATTATATTTCTTGTTGCATATATGTAAAAATATACATATAGGAAGGATTTATATATCCATATATATAGATGAAGGTCACTGTGGCTCATTAAACAACGCATCAAAAATTTATATATACATATGTATATCTAAACAGATGTGTACAATATATTTATTCCTAATTATTTAGACTTTGATTTTAAAAGAATTTAAAATAGCATATATATAAGTATTATTTATCTTGTGAGAAAATCACTATAGTACAACCATATCATTCAATGATATAGCATTGAGATGTTTTTAATAACAAATCATTTAATGGTGGTGTATATATAACATGTTCGTAAAGCCACAATGGCTCTTTTGGCAATGCAACTGAGCCAATATATTTTCTTGCACATTTTGGAGTATGTGTATCGAGGCGACCAAATCCACCACTGCCAACCCACATAATTAGCAAGGCCCACATTGCAATTTAAAAACCCCAAGGAAGTCACCGTCGACTGGGAGATCTTCGACACTAACAAATCCTATTCACGACTAGGCTAACAAATAGCCTATCAACTAATAAATTTTCTTGTACATTTCATTAAGGATTATTCCCTCACATATTTTTTTGCTTGGCATGATAGTTTAGGAGTATCTTGTACTATTTTCCTTGCGAGAAGAATTGTTTTTAACTTTGAAAAATCTGAAATTCTATAGATTGGTGTAAACTACAAAAATAACATTGACCTGTACATTTGAACTACTTTTAATTTCTTTTGGTCTATGATTGTCTTTCGGCCTTTGGTTATTGTTCCTTGTTATCCATATGCATATTTGGTGCTATATGTATTATCCACAACACAAGTTTTGTATAAAAAACTTTTATCATTTGAGGAATTTTAGAAGATCTACTAGAATAACACATAACAATCACAGCTAAATGATAGATGATTGGAAACACACATTAACTAGAACTTTAAGAGAGCTAGGAAAAGATACATAAACAAAAAAAATTGAAAATAGGCCAAAGGTTTTCGTTCATCTATCATTTATGTGTGATAATTGTAAAAGAGATGTTAGGAAAACACACAAGAATCATAGGTAAATGACAAATGATAGGGAAACATACATAGGCTAAAAAAATCAAAACCAATCCAAAGGTTTCCGTCCATCTGTCAATTACGTGTGATTCTTAAATGTTACTCCAATATCTCTTAAAAATGTTACATAGATTTCTTGCCTTGTGCCAATATGTTTCACCGTACAACAACGACATGGTCTATTAAGGGTCACATGAGAGAATGCTTACCATTATGCTTCCGTGCACTGGGGCAACCAAACTTAGCACTACCAACCATCCTTTCCAATTTCAATTTTTCTCTATAATATTTAGTAGTGAATAAGTATTGTTCCAATACAACTTATACAATTAGTTTATTTGTATTCTATATATATATATATATATGCGTATATGTATCTATCTATGTTTCAAAGCATTTATTTTCTCATACAATTCACATTGTATGTATATATCTATATATATGTATGTACATGTTTTTCTAATAGTTCTTTTACAATTTTCTATTTTTTCTAAGAAAAAAGATTGAATGAAATGGTAAAGATACCATATATTCTTCCAGATGATAATAGTACCCATATTTCTAGAGAAACTATTTCTATTTAATATGGGTTTTCGAACATATGTCATTTTGCTATCATTCTTAAGTGTTTTTCTAATAGCTCTTTTCCAATTTCCCCTTTTCTCTTGTATCAATATGTTTCATGATATTATTTTTTTCTCAACTATTTGAAGTTCCCCATGACAAAATTTTCTTCATGATACTCTTTTTCTTCAGTTCTCCATAGCAAATTGTTCATTATCTTAGTTTGCTTAAGAATCATAGGTAAATGATAGATGATAAAAAACCGGCATTAAACATATAGATACAAGGCAAGCAATCTATGTAGGAGTTGGCTTATCAATAAAAACTTTGAGCTACATTCTTTGGTAGTAAACCCACATTAAATAGGACTTCTAAAGCCAATGGGTAGCAATAATTTGTGTAAAATGGCTATCACACAATAGAGTTAATTAGGAATTTGAGCTACATTACTTAGCACTAAATATTGCAGACAAATAGAGAAGGCTTCCTTGGGTTCTTTTTTTATGAGGTGGAGCTTACCTCTTGAAAAAAGAATGTTCCTAAACATCCCTCATTGGTCAATAAGGATTACAAAACAAAAATGAATTTAGAATTAACAAGCCAAATATTACATAGATTGTTTGTCTTGTATCAATATGTTTCATGATATTATTTTTCCTTCATATGTTTGAAGCTCCTTGTAACAAATTATTTTATTGTTCTTGTAAGAAGGATTATTTTCAATTTTTTAAAATTTGAAAGTTTTGTCATGGTTATTTTGTTTGGATGGAACATGTTATATGTCTTGTATCAATATGTTTCATGCTATTCTTTTTTCTCATCTATTTTAAGTTTGTGATAAAAAACTATTCTTCATGATATTATTTTTTTCATTTCCTCATAACAAACTATTCATAATCGTAGTTTTCCTATTCTATATTCCATATTTTAAAGCTCTATTTAATGTGGTTTTTTTCTATAATATGTAGTAGAAAATAAGTGTCATTTCAATACCTCTTATACAACTCTCTATTTTTCTTGAATATTTACCAGCAAAGCACGTAGCTTGAATCTTCTAGCAATATGTTTAATTTTTTTTTTACTTTTGTATAGGTTTAAAGAGATGGACAATGTTTTCTTTACATAAAAATATTTACGATCACATCATATAATTGTTGTTATAACCTAAAGAGAATAGGTATGATCATAAAGAAGCAGGTTTAAATAGTTGATTTTGCAACCTGAAAAGATAGTTGTATAAGCATGGAGAAATATAGTCGGTAGAATACAATATGTTATGTATTTGTAGCAGTCAATGTATGACGGTGTAAGGTAAAACCATAAAACCCATGCTTATTCTCCTCCTTGCCATATTGGCATCATGAAGCCTCATGGGATCTAGCCAAACCATCAAGCAAGAAAATTATGGAAGAACCATAAAAAATTTAATGGATCGATATCATATATCACACAATGGTGAAGTAGGGGAGATTCATTGTTTCCATATATGGTTTCTTATATTGCAGTATTTTTTTCAGGTAACAACTTTAAAAAGATGGGTATGTTGATGTAGAGCTTCCTATAGATAATATTTCCCATAAGCTAAAAAGATAACCATGGAGACATGGAAAAATGTAATTTGTACAATAGACTATGTTTATTATACTCTAGTGCATGTAAAAATTCATGAATGCATGTGTACAATATATTGCACAACGAGAAAGGCGCAAAAAAATTTTGTGTTCTCATAGATTATTTTCTTTTTTGTAGTATTTTTTTGGCTACAATAACTTTAAGGAAAAAATAATGTTGATAAAGAATTGGGCAAGATGAAACTTGTCTATAATGTTGATAAATATAGGGAAAGAAGAATATATGGGATATCTTGTTTGAAAAAAGAACCAATTTCGTGGATGAAAAACCTAGATATCATTAAAAGGTTTCACTTCAAAGCATGAAATCCACACAAATAAATTTATAAACGTAGTTGATTTTGATATGTACTAGAGCCTATCTAGCCATGTAGGAAGAAAAGAGTTGAATGTATAACTTATTAAAATATAATTTTATAAAACAAACCTTGTTTATGCTTACAACTACAGTCATCTTTTAGGTAGAAATTGTCCCACAAATGGGCTTCATATCTCCTTTTCCATCTATTCTTGTATTGAGCCCAACATGATATTAGTGCAAACCAACATTTTATTTGAATCTATCAAAATATATCTCAGTGGTCATATGTATATGGAACAACAAAATGACATTGAAAAATAACTTACAACAACAATAGGAGGCCAAAAATTTTAGGTTGCGGAGCTCAACACTTGTAGAACCTTGCAATCTATTATCTAATATGGGTGCATGAAAGAATTTTGAAACAATGAAATGCTCAAAAGAGAATTTTGTAGGTCAACATTTGCCATCTATTTGAAACAAATAAAACCGATTGAAAAGGTGGGAAAAACACATAAGAATATGTACAAGAAAATCATCAAGGACAAATGAGAAAACTTAGGGTATATAGGAACAATAAATGGAAAATAGAACATAGATGTAGAATTTTAAACTTATTAGTCAAATGCAATTTTTTGAGAATGTTGGTAGAGAATGTGCATATATAGTTTAATATACTAGTTTGTCCAAAACATGTTACTGACTTATAGAACTTTTAGTACATATACATAAACACACATATACATATACATATATATACATACAATTTTTGTCCTTTTTTTATCATTTTTAGTTATCTCTATGCATCTTTGACATCATAACCATTACCACATGAGCAATTGCAGTTAAATCTTCTTTCTTTTGGCAAAAAATATGGTTAGGGCTAGTAATTTTTTTGTCCTTCATTTATTGTTTATACATATACATATGCATATGCATATACATATATTCATATATATATGTACATATACATATATGTGTACATAAACATATATATGTACATATACATATATGAGAATGTGAAACTAAAAATAATTAATAGTGTTTACAATTACTTCACCAAATCTATTTATTGATATACAAACATTATATAGTTGGGATTGATAAACATATTTTTTTCAAAACCTATGTTGAAGTAGACATATACATAACATGCAATGCACATGATCATCATGTGAAAAAATCAGAGGGACACACACCAAAACACTCTTGCCCTGTAGAGCATGCAATTAGAAGTGTTATCAAATCCATAGCGAACAACATGACTTGTTATTTCTTGGAAAATTCCACAAATTATAAAGTCATGGAAAACACCATGAATTTCATAACATCTCCTTAGATTATTTGTAGGAAAAAACTATCTTTTATGTTTCTTCATCCTCAGAATCTCAAGTGAAATACATGGCTCAAAAGTATTTGACCAATGAACTACATATCCCATGATTACAATTATCAAGATTTGTATTCACAAAAACAACATGCTCATCAGGGGAAAACAGTTTCATGTTTATGAACTACATAGCATGACATTAACTATGCTCATATGTCTATCTGGGAAGCCAAATTCTTGGGATACACATACATATACATACACATACACTTTTTGCCCTTCGTTTATTGTTTGTATTTATCTCTATGCATGTTTAGTGTTATACCCATTACCATAGGAGTAATTGCAGTTAAATACTATTTATTTCATCAAAATATTTCAATAACAATTTCATTCTTAATGTTATCATTTCAATTTCAATGTGATGTTCAATATTTTCAAACTCTATTTCATCTTCACTTCAATTAACATTTAATGGTTCACAAGAAGCTTCAATTTGAATATTTTGCATACCTTGTCTTCTTTTCTTATAACTTCCTATATATTTTTTTCTCTATATGCTTCAATTTGATCTATTGTAAGGGTATGTGCAGGATCATCATGGAAAAAATAGGCCCTTAAGTGGCAATGAAAATTCAGAAAATCAAAGTTGGGCAACTTGACATAAAGATTTGAATAAGTTATCTAAATTATTTTTAAAAATATGTAAGAATAGAATCTATGGAAAATTGAATGTAGTTTCTAAACTACTAGGTTAATTTTTGTAAAACAAAAATCTATTTGATGAAAATTTTAAATTTCAATGCAATAGTACTAAAATTTCAAGGAAAAAATAAGAAGTAGGTGTTTGTTTGACCACCCTAACCATAATAAAATGATAATATTTTATATATAAGTAGAGGACTCATGTCCAGGTGTGATGCATATGTTTTTGTAATTTTTTTTTAAATAAATAATTAATTATGAATTTTTTATTACAACTTTTAAAAAATTATAAAAACTTGTATGTCTGGCCACATTAACTTGGTCAAAACTTCATGAAATTCATTTTTTTTTTTTTAATCCTATAGTATGGCACGCATAGAATGTGATGCATGTTTTGGATTAAAAAATTGTGATATCGTTTAAAAGTTATATATTTTTTTCTATCAGACTATCAATCAGGACTTTAGTCGTAATTCTAATAAAAAATAAATAATAATTATTTATTAGATTCTAAGTAAAGTATAATTTATATTGGTAGAAATTTGAGAAGGTTCTTTACAAACCCTTTTTCGTTTCATCAATTTTGGGTAAAATAAAAGTCGTCAACCACATGGGCAAAGTTTGGAAAAGCAACGTAAGTTGTTAAACACATTTTACGCTTTGAATTTTTAGGATTGACAAGTCCGAATCAAATCCTAAGCCTGATACTGAGCCTAATCCCTATGCATTAAATTTTTTGTCAGCATATCAGATATCCGATTCAAATCCGATATCCGATTTGAATTCGATATATGATATGTTTTAGATATGATTTTTAAAAAAATTATAAATCTTTAATATATGATTTAATAATGCAATAAAGTTTATAATTTAATATATATAATATATAATAAAGTTTATAATTTAATATATATAATATCCAATAAATTTTATAATGTAATATATTTAATATACAATTTATGATAATCTCTTACCGAATTATGTATTTAATATATAATATATTATTAAATATATAATATTTTAAAATATTATTTCAATATTTTAGTTAATCTATAAATATTTAAGTATATATATATATATATTACCAATATATAAAATATTTAAATATTATATCTTTCCCTCTCTCTCTCTCTATCTCTCTCAAGTCTCTCACTCAATCTCTCTCTCTCTCTCTCTCTCTCTCTCTCT